>OY992540.1:153473209-154073209 GCA_963921195.1 Pegoplata infirma
TAAAATAACTCAAAAACTATAACTCGGAGGGCTTTCGGGTCTTCGGCGGTCATATTCTATAAGATAGGGACTACAAAAATGCCTTTAGAATTTTTTTCGTATCTGCAGTATTTGCAGAATTATAGGCATTTGAAAATTCCGCGAAAATCGATATTTGGATTTAAAGTTAGGTTCTCATAGGATCTCCAGATGGGGCCCCCAGATGGGTTCCCCAAAATACCTAAAGTATTTTTTCCTTAAGTTAAGTAAATTCTTTCTTAAACTGATGAAGATATGGATTCAAATAAAGTCAACGAAATCAATAAAATAAAGATTATTTTTTTCTTAAATTAAAACAAAAATTGATTAAATAAAGGAAAATGCGTTTTGGAATTAAAGAATAGTACTTATTTGATTTAATGTCTTGAAAATGTCTATACTGTTTTTAAGTAAGTTGCGTACTTACATATTTATTTTTTTTGCACACAATTTAAATTTTTAGAAATAAGCCATAGGCCATAAGGTCAGATGGCTTTATTACCAACACGATGCAACCATGGAACTAGGTGAAAACGTTGAAATAATAAAGTTTACTGACGCCAAAAAGTTTTTTACCAAAAAAAAAATTTATAGGCTGGCTATGCAGAAAATTTTTTTGGTTCAATTGGTTTTAAATTTTTAAAATTTTTTACTATACAAAATTAACCGATTTTGGAAAATGATTCAATTTTATTTTGTATTTTTTTTTGAAAAAGGTAAAGCACCCTCTGATCTCAAAAATCTTGTTAAATATTTTTTAAATGTTCCGTTATCCCAGAAAAGCCTGCACACAGAAAACAAATTTGCCAATATCCAACTGAAATTCAGTTGATGCAACAAAAATTTGGTTGATGCATTTGTGTTAAGGTTAAAACAACTAAGTATTGGTAGTTACAACTAAATTTTGTTAATACAACTGTCTTTTAATGGAAACAACTAAAAAAATCGTATGCCTCAGCGAAATTTAGTAGCACCAACCGAATTTTGAGTTGATACAACTGAAATATTCAGTTGGAAATTTATTTTTCTCTGTGTGTATTTCCACTATTTATGAAATTTTAATATTTGGATTTATTTGCTATTTTATAAATTTATTTCATTATTATCAAAATAAATAGTTTCAAAATGATTTATATACTTGGAATTTGTTAATAAATTAAATCTAAAAAAATTTAATATTATTAAAAAAACCTTAAAAGCTAAAAAATACAAAAATGCTAAATTTTCGTTTTTCTTTGAAAAAAATTTCTGTGTTGATGCATATTGCATTTAATGCATACACTTACACTCTAATTAAAACAAGTAAGAACGTTATAGTCGGTCAAAACCGACCATATGATACCCTACACCAGTGTTTGCCGGAAAATGGGTCCCAAGTCAAAAACATGGACCGATTGTATCTGTCTTTTGTTAGATCTTTATTTAGTGTAGAAAACACACACAGATCAAATTTTAATGGAATTGGTTTATTTTTTTGTCAATAGACCAATTTAACTGAATATCGGTCGAAATTTTTGTATGGGGGACTAAGTCCTACAATGGTCCAATTATATTCCGATTTGATTAGGTTACTAAAGTAAACGTTTAATACCTAAAAGTAAAATTTTTAGCAAATACTTTCATTTTTATGAATTTTGAGGGAATTATATGAATATGGGGACTACCAGAAGGACTGACCCGATTCCTTTGAAATTTGGAATTGTGATTTGTGCATACAAAATTTTATTACCTGCTGATATTACCTGAGTCATTTAAACCGAATCCAAAGGGGGTGTTTGTAAGGGGGCTAGGTATTAACATAAACCGATTTTCTCCAATTTCAATAGGCTTCATCCTTGGGTCAAAATATGCTTAAGTTTCAAATTTCAAGTCAATTGTTTGAAAATTGCGACCTGTATCGTGCTTAAACCGATAGATGTACGGACAGACGGACGGACAGACGGACGGACATCGCTAAATCGACTCAAAACGCAGTTCTGAGTCGATCGGTATGCTTGAAGGTAGGTCTAGGACCAATATTTCGGGTAGTTACAAACATCAGCACAAACTCATTATACCCTGTACCACAGAGTGGTGTAGGGTATAAATATGTTTTGTTGGACGCAAGAAGTAATGATTTCTTGCATTGCATTTATTACCAGACTACTGTACATTAGGGTGGAGCGAATATAGTTTTTTTTTTTCAAATTTCAAAAACGTCGGTGTAGGGAACAAAAATTTTGGACCTGTTGGGCAATGGCTTTGTCCCGAACAAAGTGGAAAAAAATTCTTCGACCTTTTTTTTTTTTTGCCTAAAATATTAGTTTATATTTGGACATTATTGTCAAAAAAAAATTTTTTTACCATAAAAACATTTTTTCATAAAAAAAAAAGTTAGAATTTTTTTTTTCACTTTGTTTGGGACTTTCCGATTTCCAAGACACAAAAGGAACCCAAAGCCATTGCCCTGCAGGTCCAATATTTTGTATGTTGATATCGACCCCAAAAGGCAACTTTCCTGACCCCAACGTAAAAAAAGCTATATTTGAGCCACCTTACTGTACAAGCAAATATTTGACTTTCATTCATCCATCTCACATGACAACCGAATACATGCAAAACTCATTCATCCATGTGGGGATTCTGCATTTGACTGGCATGTTATAATATATTATAGTATGCATATAAGCAATATTAGACTGGCATTTTTTTTGCATGGCAAAAAAGTTTTTTCTTCCGATTTTTAATGTCTGGGAAAATTTTTATTCTCCCAGCCCTTAAATATATTAGGAACATATTTTAGGCCAATGGGTTTAACTCAACCCATGACGCCAGTTGATCAAAGTTGTAATTTTTAGTTTTTTATCAAAAAATAATTTAATATCGGTCGACCGGTTTTCAAAATTTGCAAAAAAATATATCGGTTTATTCATACTGCCAAGAAATTAAAAAAATCTCAAAATGTTTTTCATTGACCCCTTCATAGAGCTTGAGACAAAATTTAGTTTAAAGTTAATTTGAGCCAAATCCAATAATTTTAATCTGTAGCGCACTTCGATCAAAGATTTTGCTTTTAGAAAGTTTTCACCAAAAATTTTAAAGTTTGATCAAAGAACGTCATAGCTTAAAATAGTCTGATTTTGATAAAATTAAGTATATATGAAATGGTCAATGGAAAAAAAATTATATTTTTTAAATATCTTGAACGTATGGAAAAACACCAATTTTTCGAAATTTTTTGACAAATTTCAAAAACCGCGTAACCGATTTCTGAAATTTTTGCATATTCGTATTCATCATGCCAAAATAAATAAATAAAATATAAAGCAAGATACGTTTTTTATAAAAAGATCAAAGCAAACAAGATGTTGAATGTTTTTTTAAACAATTTTTTCAACGTATGAAAAACTCGTCATATTTGCAAAGTTCAAATAGCGATAACTTAAAAACCGTTCTATCGATTTTAAATTTTTTTTATATTCCTGTTCAGCTTATCAAAATTCATGAAAAAGATTTATCTTAAACACTGTTTTTGTTTTTTTTAATTCAAAAATCCAAAAACTTTGATCGCCGTGGTACAATTAGCCTCAAATTTGTACCACATGAGTTTTAGTTCTAGTAGAATAAAAACTTGCCCGGGCGTTCAAAAACGGAAGAATGACATTTTTGCTCTACAAAAAAAGCCACTCTAATACAATATGCATAAAAAATATATATATATTTTTTTTTGTATTAAATGTGACATGCAATTTGGCAAAGCTGTCATATTTATTTAAATTTTAATACTTAAAATCAAAATAAAAAAATTTAAAAAAACATTTTATTTTGTTCAAAAAATTATATTTTATTAAAATTAGTTTATAATTTGTTGTTCATACCTTTCGATAAACATAGAAAAACTAAATGTAAATTTAATTATTTTATATACTTTTTAAACCTATAATAAAAGTTTTAATTAGTTTTATAAAAAAAAAAACTTTATTATTATAAAAAATCTATATTAAATTTAACTTTACGCTTAATTTTATGTAAATTTTTTCCATGTTGATATTATTTTGTAAATATATTTTTATCAGGTTTAGTTTACGAAAAAAAGCACATAAAAAATATTTAAAAAAATACCATTAACATTATAAAATTTAACATAATTAAATTCAGATTATAATTTTATACTAATTGACAGTTGCTTAGTAATTTAAATATAACGATTTTTTTTAAATGATTTAGTGCAAAACAATTAGAACAAAGCACAAAATTTCCATATAAAAAGTGTATTTATTTAATATTGAAAAATTAAATTTATTAACCCATTAAGAGGTTAACTGATTTTTCTGAGATTTTTTATACGAAAAATTATACAGAATCTGAGAATGTCTGAAATCCGAGAATTTGTTCTATAAAAAATATATCTCAGAATCTGAGAATTTTCCTATAAGAAAAATATCTCAGAATCTGAGAATTTTTCTATAAGAAAAGTATCTCCGAATCTGAGAATTTTTCTGTAAGAAAAGTATCTCAGAACCATAAAAAATTTTTTTATAAGAAAATATCTAAGAACCTAAGAAGTTTTCTATGAGAAAAATATCTCAGAATCTGAGAATTTTTCAGCAATAAAAATACCTCAGAATATGAGAATTTTTATGAGAGAAAAATATCTCAGAATCTGAAAATTTTTCTACAAGACAAATACCTCAGAATCGACAATTTCTTATAAGTAAAATATCTCAGAATCTGAGAATTTTTCTGTAACGAAAATATCTCAGAATCTAAGAATCTCAGAATCTGAGAATTTTTGTTTTAGAAAAATATCTCAGAGTCTGACAAGATTTCTATAAAAAAATTTTCTCGGAATATGAGAATTTTTCTATAAGAAAAATACCTCAGAATCTGAAAAATAAAATATCATATCAATCTCAGAATCGGAGAATCTTAGAATTTTTCTATTTAAAATATATCTCAGAGTCCGACAAGCTTTCTATAAGAAAAATGTCTCATAGTCTAAGAATTTTTCTATAAAAAAAATTTCACAGAATCTTAGAATTTTTCTATATGAAAAATATCTCAGAATATGAGAATTTTTTATAATAAAAATATCTCAGAATCTGAGAAATTTTTTATAAGAAAAATATTTCAGAATCTGAAAATTTTTCTATGAGAAATTCTGTATAAGAAAAATATAAAAATTTTCAATAAGAACTCTCAGAAGAGGGTTTTTCATAAGAAAAATATCTCAGAATCTGAAAATTTTTCTATAAGAAAAATATCTCAGAATCTGAGAATTTTTCTATAAGAAAAATATCTCAGAATCTGAGAATTTTTCTATAAGAAAAATATTTTTCTATAAGAAAAATATCTCAGAATCTGAGAATTTTTCTATAAGAAAAATATCTCAGAATCTGAGAATTTTTCTATAAGAAAAATATTTCAGAATCTGAGAATTTTTCTATAAGAAAAATATCTCAGAATCTGAGAATTTTTCTATAAGAAAAATATCTCAGAATCTGAGAATTTTTCTATAAGAAAAATATCTCAGAATCTGAGAATTTTTCTATAAGAAAAATATCTCAGAATCTGAGAATTTTTCTATAAGAAAAATATCTCAGAATCTGAGAATTTTTCTATAAGAAAAATATCTCAGAATCTGAGAATTTTTCTATAAGAAAAATATCTCAGAATCTGAGACTTTTTCTATAAGAAAAATATCTCAGAATCTGAGAATTTTTCTATAAGAAAGATATCTCAGAATCTGAGAATTTTTCTATAAGAAAAATATCTCAGAATCTGAGAATTTTTCTATAAGAAAAATGAGAATTTTTCTTCTATAAGAAAAATATTTCAGAATCTGAGAATTTTTCTATAAGAAAAATATCTCAGAATCTGAGAATTTTTCTATAAGAAAAATATCTCAGAATCTGAGAATTTTTCTATAAGAAAAATGAGAATTTTTCTTCTATAAGAAAAATATTTCAGAATCTGAGAATTTTTCTATAAGAAAAATATCTCAGAATCTGAGAATTTTTCTATAAGAAAAATATCTCAGAATCTGAGAATTTTTCTATAAGAAAAATATCTCAGAATCTGAGAATTTTTCTATAAGAAAAATATCTCAGAATCTGAGAATTTTTCTATAAGAAAAATATCTCAGAATCTGAGAGTTTTTCTATAAGAAAAATATCTCATAATCTGAGAATTTTTCTATAAGAAAAATATCTCAAAATCTGAGAATTTTTCTATAAGAAAAATATCTCAGAATCTGAGAATTTTTCTATAAGAAAAACTCTCAGAATCTGAGAATTTTTCTATAAAAAAATATCTCAGAATCTGAGAATTTTTCTATAAGAAAAATATCTCAGAATCTGAGAATTTTTCTATAAGAAAAATATATCAGAATCTGAGAATTTTTCTATAAGAAAAATATCTTAGAATCTGAGAGTTTTTCTATAAGAAAAATATCTCAGAATCTGAGAGTTTTTCTATAAGAAAAATAACTCTGAATCTGAGAATTTTTCTTATAGAATAATTCTCAGATTCTGAGATATTTTTCTTATAGAAGAAAAATTCTCAGATTCTGAGATATTTTTCTTATAGAAAAATAACTCAGAATCTGAAAATTATTCTATAAAAAAAAAAATAATTCAGAATCTGAAAATTTTTTTATAAGAAAAATATCTCAGAATCTGAGATTTTTTCTAGAAGTAAAATATCTAATAATCTGAGAATTTTTCTGTAAAAAAATATTTCAGAGTCTGTGAATTTTTCAGTAAGAAAACAAGTAAGAAAGTTAAAGTCGGTCAAGACCGACCATATAATACCCTACACCAGTGTTTTCGGAAAAATGGGTCCCAGGTCCAAACATGGACCGATTGGATATATCTTTTGTTAGATCTTTAATTAGTGCAGAAAACACACACAGACAAAATTTTAGTGGAATTGGCTTATTTTTGTTTCCAATAGACCGATTTAACTTATGTATGGGGACTACAAGACGACCTGGTCCGATTCCTTTAAAATTTAGAATGATAATTTGTGAATATACAAAAACAATTACCTACCAAATTTCGAAAGGATACCTGTTAGAATATGCTAATAAGAGTCACTTGAGTCAAATTAAAGGGGACGTTTGTATGCGGGCTAGGTCTAAACGTGGACCGATTTTTCCCAATTTCAATAGGCTTCGTCCTTTCATCCAAATCGGTTGATAATTGCGACCTGTATCGTGTTTACAACGTTTACATGGACGGACAGACAAACGGTCGGACGGACGGACATCGCTAAATCGAACAAACATCAGCACAAACTCATTTTACCTTGTACCACAGAGTGGTGTAGGGTATAAATATTTCAGATTCTGGGTATTTTTCTATAAGAAAACTATCTTACAATTTAAAAACTTTTCTATTAGAAAATTATCTCAGAATCTGAGAATTTTTCTATAAGGAAAATATTTTTGAGTCTTTTTTTAGATTCTGAGACATTTTTCAATAAGAAAAATATCTCAGAATCTGAAATTTTTCTATAATTAATATATCTCAGAATCTTAGAATTTTTCATTAAGAAAAATATCTCAGGATTTGAGAGTTGTTCTATAAGAATAATTTCTCGAAATCTGACAATTTTTCTTTAAGAAAAATATATCAGGACCTTTAAAAAATATCTAAGAATTTGAACACTTTTTTTTGAAAAATGTCTCAGAATCTGAGATTTTTCCTTATTTAAAATATGTCTCAGAATCTGAGAATTTTTCCATACGATGATAAATGGGTAAGAATCTGAAAATTTTTCTGTATGAAAAACGTGTAAGAATCTGAGAATTTTCCTATATCAAAAATGCCTCAGAATTTGAGAATGTCTCAGAATCTAAGAATTTTTTTTCTCAGATTTCGATAATTTTCCATTTCTTTCCTTTGATTTTATGAAATTCTCAATTTAATAACATCAGCACGTATTTATTTCAATTCAAACATCCCTATAAATACTTTAACTCAGTTAATTTTCGTTCTTCCATAGTTTAATTCAATAAATCATTTAACAAAATAAAAATTTTATTAAATTTACAAAATAAAATTTGTTTTGCTATTTTGTTATTGATATGATTAAGTTACAATTCACAAGTCACTACATGATGCCTTCATTTATTTCAAAAGAAACAAAAGAAACATAAAAAAAATAAATTCTAATGTCAGTAACTTGACCTTAGTCGACGCCATGTGTCAGTTTCTTTTCTAAGTTTCATGGTCAAATTTATTATTTTTGCAAAAAAAAAATTCTTAAAATTATTTACTTGTGCGTATTTTCTGAAAAATGTATTCTTTGTGACACTCCATATAAACAAAAAATTCCATTGAACTTGTAGCAACAAAAAAAATGCCCAAAGGAATTTTTGTGATGAAAATCTCGTTTTTTTTTTTTGGCTAAAAGTTGTACCAGAGAAACAAAAGAAACAATGTTGCATGAACTTTGTAACACAGCTGTAATTCGATTTACTGGGTTAATGGGTTTAAGGAAAAAAACAAGTAAGAAAATTTTTATCGAGTTTACCGAATTAAAAATTCTAATCAAAATTCTTTAAATTTTTCCGCATTTTTTTTTTTAATTTTTTCTGAATTTTCCAGATTTAGAATTTTTATTTTTCAATTTTCCCGAATTTTAATATTTTTCTGAATTTTTATGTTTATGCGATAGTTTTTTTTTTTGTTATATAAAGTTTTCTGATTAATAAAATTTTCCTTAATTTTTTCTTTAATTTTTTTGAACTTTTCTTGTTTTTTAGAGTTAGAATAAATTAATTTGATAATACTATTTAACAAATTTTGCATTTATTTTCCATGTCAAAACTTGCCCTTTATCGAAATCAGTCCAGAATTGCAAAATTTTTAATTAAAACCGTAAATTTGGATGAGTTTTGTCGTTAATTCACATGTTTTCTTTTAAAAATTTCCTACTTTTTTTTTGTTTTTTTAGAGTTTTCTAAGATTTTCCTGATATTTTTTTTACCGTGGAATACTTAAGATTCGTACCAGCCGAATATAACTCTCATATTGGGGTTTTTTAGGTTTCTTTCAATTTCTTTTAAATTATGTTACCTACAATATATTTATAGAATAGTTTGGCAAATTGTACTAAAATCTTTCGATTTTTCGACGATTATTACAAAGTTTTTTACCTCTATGAGCGCGTTTACCGAGGATGTTGTATAAATATATTTTCACTACGTAGTATGTAATAGAAATGTAATATTCTATTTTTTTCTTGCTTCATGCTTTTAAGGCTATTATAAGGATTTATTAAGATTTAAGAAAAACTTGGAATATCAAATTTAATATGGTATATGAAAAAAAATTAGTTTTAGCGTTTTTATTTAATATGTTTTTAAATTTTATGCTGTTGTTATTGTAAGCTGTTCTACAGAATAGTACACTTAAAAAATTATGTCATTAACTGTTTGTAGTTTATTTTAAAAATTTTACTTTTAGTCGTTTTTAATAGAAAAAACATTTGTTTGGTGTTCAGTTTTTATTAATGACTACTTCTGTTCAAAAATAACACACTAAAAAATAAAGACTTTCATTAACATTTAATTTTTAAAGTCATTTATTTTTATTCTGTAAGTAAAAACTACTGACTATTCTTTAAATTTTTAATGATTTTTGTAAGTCATTTTTTTTTTAAATTGTTGGTATTTTTTAATGAGATATCATTAGTTTTTACCTACACAAGTAGGTTATTTTTTTGTAGAAAAAAAGTTCAAAAAATTATTTATAGAAATATAAAAACATGTTTGTATCAAGTGACTTTGGCACGATGGGTAGAGTGTCTGGCCAGAATGTAGTTGATTGCGGGATCGATTCCCCAAAATTTTATTAAACATTTTTAAAAAAATATTTCAATAGAAAATTGTAAAAAATAACCTACGAAATCATTTATTTTTAATGTTTTCGTAGGTTATTTTTTTGGAATTTTTTGGTAAAAATAACAGAACTATCATTAATTTTTAATGTTTTCGTAGGTTATTTTTTTCGAACTTGTTGGTAAAAAATAATGAAAAACACGTAATTTTTTAATGATTAATGTTATTTATTTTAGAAAATTTTGTCAACAGTAAAAAATAAATGTTGATGTTTGTTAAAACAAAAGAATAATTACTGGGATAGTTTTCAATTGTTTATTCACTGGTTTTAAATGCGTTTTTGCCTACAAAATATTTTGAGTGTAATATCAAAAAAAAAAAAAAATAACAAGGATAGTAATGTCAAAAAACACAGACAAAAAAAAAAATCATCATAAGAAACCGTATATAATATAATCTGGCCTAATCTGGCCTTAAAATTGCTCTATCGCGTCAGGTTTTTGAGAAATTTAACGTAACTTGATATATCAAAAACTAAATGCGATAGAGCAATTTCAATGTCAAATTCGGATTCAGAGGGCCAAAAACTTCAAAATTATGATATGCCACCTCTTATGATGTTCGTTTAATTATTATTTTTGCCTGTGTTGTCCGAACGGTGATTTCATGCAAAATCTTAATTTTCTTTTTTAGAAAAATTGTTACAGCTCTGTCAATTGTTATTCGATTTTTTCAAGATAATTCTTATCGTATTCAGATTTAAATTTTCCTTAAGTATACATTTATAAATGTAAAGGTTGTGGAACTAATTATAGCAGAAAAAAAGTCAATAAACTCGAAAAATTAAAAAAAAATAACAAAAAATAGATATTATTGAAAAAAAAAAAAAACAATATTCATATCGGTCGAAATTACGATACAAAACCACAAATCTGGATGTGGGACTTCAGATTTTTTTTTATATTGTGAACACAGATTTAGATTTTTTTTATATTGTGAACACATATGTTCTATGTAGCCATTTAGACATTCCCATTTACAGTTTAAATAAATTCCAAAAATTCGCGATTTTATTTGCGATTTTCATTTTTTAAAAATCAAAAAAAATTTAAAAAGTAGTTTAGTTTGAAGAGCTATAATTTCTTAAGTAAATATCAGATTTTTACAATCGAAATTGAAATTTAAAGCTTAAGTCCTGTACTTTAAACATAAAATGCAAATGCATTTTTGGGGTGCATTTTCGTCAACTTTTACCCCTTTTGATTTTTTTAGTTAATATATTATTAAAGTAAAACATTTTTACAAACAAAGTAAGTCGTCATTTTAATGGAACACAAAGGTCCTCAATTTTTTGTATATTTTTTTAAAAATTTTGCTAATTTCTTTCCCATACAAAAATTAAAAAAAGATAGATTTTTTTGTTTTTTAAAATTTTGTAAGAAAATGTTTTCTAAATTGTTTTTTCAATGAGTTTTTGAAGAGCCATAACTCCTTAAGTAAATATCGGTAATCAAAATTGAAATAGAAAGCTAGAATCCTCTACTTTAAACATAAAAGTTCCAAAAAAATTGTGTCATTAAAAAAATGCATTTTAAATGTAATCTAAATTTAAATGTAATTTAAATGTAATAAATGAATCCTCTTTTAAACGTAAAAGTTCACAAAAAATTATTCAACATAAAAGTGCATTCTAAATGCAAATTTTAATATAAAATTAATAATTAATAATTTACTTTTAATAACATTTCATTTTAAATTTCGTATAAAAAAAAATTACAAAATATTTCGTGCCGCGCTGATCAGCTGTTTTTTGCGCGCGTAAACTAACAGACTAAACAGACGCGACACGACGGTGTCAAAAAACAGCAAATTTTATAAACAGAACTTAATGAAATTTTTTAATGAAACTACGAAATCTAATGAATCAAAATTAATGAAAATCTTGCACAATATGTATGAAATTTCATTCAGCATATTAAATATTTCAATGTTGTAATGAAACAACGTTAATGAATTCCATTCATTAGTGATATGAAGCATTTTTCTGTCAGTGTAGAACACGATAAAGATGTCACAGATGCAAATAATATTTTGTTATGAATATATATCATCAAAACTAAAAAAAAATATTTTTTAAACATTTTTTACCGTATGACCTCTGCGGCTCTTATTTTTTTTTGTTTCAAAAAAGTTTTTAGAGCTGAAAGCCTTATCCCATCAAAATTATTTTTTTTGTTGTGAATAAGCTAACCAAGTAATATAATAATTAATAACAAAAAAATTAAAAATAAAAAAAAAAAAATTTGGTTTGTATGGAAAAATGATTTTTTAGGCCCCGCTCTTTAAGGCCCCGTCGCGTAGGGAAGGCGTGGTCGTAAGGTCGTAAAATTTTTCCTCAGTTATTTTCAAGTCAAAAGGAAAAAAATAAGCGGGAACCGTCTCAAGATTTCCAACATTTTCAAAATAAGGGACACTCTAGCGTCCACTATGTTCGAAAAGCTGAAAATAATTACAAATGAAATAAGAAATTCCACGCTTAGAGGCCCTTTTAACGGGTTTTAATCAAATAATTTTAATTAATTTTGTTACAATTTTAGTACACGAGATTAGTATAAGATTGTTTTTTTAACTTTGTCTTGTATTATTTCAACTAAAACACTGCTTAATAAAATGTAAAGTTTATTTTGGGACAAACAAATCTATAGAAATGTAAAGAATATTTCGGGACAGAGGTAGTATATAAAAAGAGACGATTTTAAGGCTATGGTGCCTCGGCTTATCGGCAATATCAGTGTATAAAAATTTTGTCACCTCCTTATGAAATAATGTGGACCTTCGGGAAAACTCCAATAACTTCCAAACAAACAGGAATATCGTCTATAGCAAAAATATGTTTCGACCTAAATTAAATAAAGATTATTTCGTGTTCATATGGATATCGAAGGTCTATGCCTTCACATAAATGCCCCTCAAAGTTTATAAATTTTCATAATAAAATTACATACCAAAGCCGAAAATTTATAAGTTTATGACACCATTGGATAAGCATTAAAACAAATTCTGAAAAAAATGGCTAAAAAATAAAAAAAAAACGATTTTTTCGCCATTTTTTTAACCCCTAAATCCCCGACATAGCTTGCAAGCCGAGACACCCCAACCTAAAAAATGTCTCTTTTATATATATTTTAAGTTTCAAGCAAATCGGGTTAAAGCGATCGGAGTACCTTCCTTGCTAGGAGTTTTGTAAGTAAACATGCACAGAAAAAATAAAAAAAAAATATTTGACTAAATTTTTAATAATATTGAGTAAAAAATTACTCAATTTTGCACCAGTAAACGATTTAATAGTGATGAGTAAATTTTTAATAAAAATTTATTAAATGCTTGAAAAAAAATTTGAGTAAATTTTTAATTGACACAATTAAACAATTTACTCAAAATTTATCTATTTATTTTTTAAAGTTTAAAAAAGGTTTAAATTTATTACAAAAAAACAAGTAAGAAAGCTATATTCGGCTGTGCCGAATCTTTAAATACCCTCCACCAATGTAATGATTTAAAAAACAAAAAAGTTTGTTTTATTTATACCTCAGGAAATAAAAAAGTACCAAAAAGTGTACTTTCGGTACTTTTAATAAAAGGTATTTTTTATAAAAGGTACTTTTAATGAAAGGCACTTTTTATAAAAGGTACTTTTTATGAGAGGTACTTTTTATGAGAGGTACTTTTTATAAAAGGTACTTTTTGTAAAAGGTACTTTTGATAAAAGGTACTTTTTATAAAAGGTACTTTTTATAAAAGGTACTTTTTATAAAAGGTACTTTTTATAAAAGGTACTTTTTATAAAAGGTACTTTTTATAAAAGGTACTTTTTATAAAAGGTACTTTTTATAAAAGGTACTTTTAATAAAAGGTACTTTCTATAAAAGATACTTTTTATTAAAGGTACTTTTAATTAAAGGTACTTTTTATAAAAGGTACTTTTTATAAAAGGTACTTTGTATAAAAGGCACTTTTTATAAAAAGTACTTTTTATAAAAGGTACTTTTTATAAAAGGTACTTTTTATAAAAGGTACTTTTTATAAAAGGTACTTTTTATAAAAGGTACTTTTTATAAAAGGTACTTTTTATAAAAGGTACTTTTTATAAAAGGTACTTTTTATAAAAGGTACTTTTTATAAAAGGTACTTTTTATAAAAGGTACTTTTTATAAAAGGTACTTTTTATAAAAGGTACTTTTTATAAAAGGTACTTTTTATAAAAGGTACTTTTTATAAAAGGTACTTTTTATGAAAGGTACTTTTTATAAATGGTACTTTTTATAAAAGGTACTTTTTATAAAAGGTACTTTTTATAAAAGGTACTTTTTATAAAAGGTACTTTTTTTTTTTTTTTAATTTTTATTTTTCCAATTTTTATTTACAACTCATTTTAAATAATTTTAACCTAACCGAGAACTGGTAACAATGACCGTCGTCTCGTTGTAGCGAAATCGACCAAGGGTCTTGGTGGGAATCGAACCCACGACCCCCTGTTTCATAGGCTAGCACGCTACCAACTAGCCTACAGGGGCCCCCTTTTTATAAAAGGTACTTTTTATAAAAGGTACTTTTTATAAAAGGTACTTTTTATAAAAGGTACTTTTTATAAAAGGTACTTTTTATAAAAGGTACTTTTTATAAAAGGTACTTTTTATAAAAGGTACTTTTTATAAAAGGTACTTTTTATAAAAGGTACTTTTTATAAAAGGTACTTTTTATAAAAGGTACTTTTTGTAAAAGGTACTTTTGATAAAAGGTACTTTTTATAAAAGGTACTTTTTATAAAAGGTACTTTTTATAAAAGGTACTTTTTATAAAAGGTACTTTTTATAAAAGGTACTTTTTATAAAAGGTACTTTTTATAAAAGGTACTTTTAATAAAAGGTACTTTCTATAAAAGATACTTTTTATTAAAGGTACTTTTAATTAAAGGTACTTTTTATAAAAGGTACTTTTTATAAAAGGTACTTTGTATAAAAGGCACTTTTTATAAAAAGTACTTTTTATAAAAGGTACTTTTTATAAAAGGTACTTTTTATAAAAGGTACTTTTTATAAAAGGTACTTTTTATAAAAGGTACTTTTTATAAAAGGTACTTTTTATAAAAGGTACTTTTTATAAAAGGTACTTTTTATAAAAGGTACTTTTTATAAAAGGTACTTTTTATAAAAGGTACTTTTTATAAAAGGTACTTTTTATAAAAGGTACTTTTTATAAAAGGTACTTTTATAAAAGTTACTTTTTATAAAAGGTACTTTTTATAAAAGGTACTTTTTATAAAAGGTACTTTTTATAAAAGGTACTTTTTATAAAAGGTACTTTTTATAAAAGGTACTTTTTATAAGAGGTACTTTTTATAAAAGGTACTTTTTATAAAAGGTACTTTTTGAAAACGGTACAGAATTTTCAGAAAGTACTTCTTCCAGAATGTTTTACTTCACTAAAGGATCCTACATTCTAAATATCAAGTTTGAATAACCATTATTTCAGTAAATTTAAAAAAAAGTACCAAAAGTACTTTTTTACCCATTTTACCCCCGTAGAATCAACATTGGCAAAACCCGAGCCTTAGTGAATCTTTTTTCCGGAAGGTGAACCGACATTGCAAATTTCAATTTTCTAGTACCATTATTTAAGGAAATATAAAATGTAACAAAAGTACATATTTTTACCCTTTCTACCCTATTAGAAACATCATTGGCAAAAACCCAGCCTTAGGGGACCTATATTCCGGGAGGTGAACATACAGTCCCAATTTCAAGTCTGTGTGACAATTTTTTAAGGAAATATAAAAGGTACCAAAAGTACAGATTTTTCCCCTTTTGACCCTCAATAATCCAGCCGTACTGGATCTACATATATTCTACGATGTGAAAATACTGTCCAAATTTCAAGTTTCTATGACCATTATTTCAGGAGAATATAATGGCCAAAAATACTTTTTTTTACCCTTTTGACCTTAGAATCAACACTGGCAAAAATCCAGCCTTAATGGATCTATATTCCGGGAGGTGAACATACAGTCCAAATTTCAAGTCTCTATGATCATTATATCAGGAGATTTAAAAAGTACCAAAAGTACAGTTTTTTACCCTTTTTACCCCCTTACCATTTCCAAAACTCCAGCCATAGTGGATCTATATTGCGGGAGGGTAACATACAGTCCAAATTTCAAGTCTCAATGACCATTATATCGGGAGATATAAAAAGTACCAAAAGTACAGTTTTTTACCCTTTTTACCCCCTTAGAATCAACATTGGCAAAAATCCAGCCTTAGTGGATCTTTATTCCGGGAGGTCAACCTACAGTCCATTTTTCAAGTCTCTAACTTCAGCGGTTTGGGCTGGGCGATGATGAATGGGTATGTCAGTCAGTCACATTACTCTTTTATATATATAGATTTTCCGGATTTGGGCGATTTTTGCCATAAAGTTTATTTCTGTCTTTTATTATTTAACAAAATTAATTTTTTTTTAATGAAAATATTCTGAACAAAATTGAATTTTGGCGATATTTTACATCCGATTTTGCGACAAAGCCAAAAAAAAAGTCTGGCAACCCCGTTAATATGACGAAGCAAAAAAGCGGACACACACACGCACATGTACATAAAAATAACTCAATTTTTTTATTATTACTTAACGAACTTTTTTTTTATTAAATTTAGATTTTGTTTTACATATTTTAAATTTTTTTTGTAAAGATTTTTTTCTTTTTCTCCGTTTTTTTTTTTCATATCCGTATTCTTTGTTATGTATCTACACAAAATATGAGTTAATTTAGGGTTATGTTGAAAATACCTAAGACTTTTTCCAGAAATTCACTCATAACTTTTAAAATACTTAACCGATTTCAAAAAAAACAAGTGAGAGTGTTAAATTCGGCTGTGCCGAATCTTTTATACCCTCCAAAATGTAAAAAAAAACATTAAGAAAAATTTTCAGGGCCGTCTTTTTTTGGTATGGGGGGGGAGGGGGGGTGGGTTGGTTTGGGGGTTTGGTGGGAGACATTGGGGGACACCTTCTCCTTGCGATAGATGTTATCAAATGGATTTATTATGATTCTTCCAATTATTTAATCCAATTAATCATTATTAAAATATATTTTTTTATATCCACGCCCACAAAAGGGGCGGGCAAAATTTTTTTTTATCCACTGGGTCCAAATGCAGGGTTTTGAGCTTTGTCTGACATAAAAATGTTATATTTGCTTAAAAAAAGTACAAAAAGCCCTTCAAAAATATACAATTTTTCAGGGGTTGGTTCAGTTCTCCAAGGGGGAACTTTTTTCCCCTTGGTCCGATTTTGCCCATTTCCGAACTTAACCTGCCTAGGAATATAAGACATATTCGTGCCAAACTTCGAAAGTCTAACTCTTTTATTTTGGACTGTATCGTGTCCTCTACAGACGGACAGACGGACAGACGGACAGACGGACGGACATCGCTAGAATGTCTTAGAATCGATCACTGATCAATAATATATATACTTTATAGGGTCCTAGACCGATATTTCGATGCGTTACACACGGAATGACAAAGTGAGTATACCCCCATACTGTGGTTGGAGGGTATAAAAATACATCAGTTTTTTCCTGGATAAATTTCGCAACTTTTGATATCCCAGGCGTTTAAATCGGTTCCGGATTATTGCCAAAAACGTGATTTCAACAGACAGACAGACGGACGGACAGCAGACAGACAGACAGACGGACATCGTTAGATCGACTTAAAATCGATCAAGGATCATGAATATATATACTTTATGGGGTCCTAAACCAATATTTCAATGTGTTACATACGGAATGACAAACTTATATATACCCTCTATCACCAGATTGGAGTGTATAAAAACAAAAAACTTGTTTTTTCAAACTTTACGAAACATATTTATGTCTCAAAAACATAGGAAAATTTTATAAAGACGATTACAAACTTTCATATACATACACAAAAAACTATAAACTAAACGAGAATTCAAAAAACTTTGAGAGTTTAAAAAAAATTAAAAAACTATTAAATTTTTATTAAATTATTTACTTAAATTATTTTTAAAATTTTTAAGTAAATTTTTAATTGCGTCAATTAAAAAATTACTCAATTTTTGTTTTTAAATTTAAACAAGTGATTACTCAAATTTGTTTCCTCCATATTTTTTTCTGTGTGGAAAAAAATCTAATACTTTTTTTATTGAATTTTTATTTCGGAATATTTGACTTTATTTGGAAAATGCGCAATGAAGAATTTTTTAATAAATTCCCATAATTAGGAATTTTTTAATATGATATAAATAGGTCCAGAAGTTTCACCTGTGAAAACAATTTTTTAGTAAAAAAAGTTCCCCAAATCCAAAAGCTGTATCCGAACCTGATTGATGCTTTTTACTCATCCCAACATGCATAAAAATATAATTAGATGATTTTTTAAAATTCATTAATTTCCACTAATAAGTGCATATTGCGTCTATTTAAGTACATACTTTCCACTT
Organism: Pegoplata infirma; assembly: GCA_963921195.1. Lineage (NCBI taxonomy): Eukaryota > Metazoa > Arthropoda > Insecta > Diptera > Anthomyiidae > Pegoplata > Pegoplata infirma. The sequence goes on from OY992540.1 coordinate 153,491,583, forward strand.
TAGTCTACATATTTTTCAATACTAGCGGTATTTGTATATAGTATGTTGTATATGCGTTCATTTGCGTGTGAACATAAGTGTCTATTTGCGTGTGTGTGTATTACGTGCGTGTGTGTATTAGTAGTAATTGACACTTGAAGTATTTACGACCATTGTTATGGGTTGAGTTGATGTATTTTCCATTGCATCTCATTAATTGAATAGGAAATTAAATGTTCAAGTTGATGTTCTTCAATGTTTATGCTGATACCGTCGAAATTGTTAAATTAATTTCAAATGGAATTTAATGAGATTCATTTGTTGTTATGAGAAAGTATTTTAATTAAAAAAAAAATAACAAATAACAAGGAAAATTTTATACAGTAAATATTAAGGGGCTACAGAGAAAAATATATATAAAATATTAAAGGAAATAAAAATATCAGAAATTTTCTGAAAAAAAATTAGGGAACCAGGAAATTTTTGGAATATTCAGAAGAGTTCAATCTAAAAAACTACTCGAAAATTTTTTAAAAGTTTTGAAAAAAATTATGAAAAATTAATTATAAAATATTTAAAAAATAAATTTAATGTTGTATTTATTCAACCTTTATATATTTAATTTAAATAAAATAATTGAGCACGAGGTCTGTAGTTTTAAATAATTTGTACCTTATTACTCCAATATTTCGAAATTCATCGAATTTCATCCTCAGGGACACTTGTAAAAATTACACAAACAAAATAAACATTAAGCTATAGTTGTTTCAACAAAAGTATAATACCAGACGACAATAGTAAAACAACTTTAACTTAAAGCTCAATTCGTTTGTGTAATTTTTAACAAGTGCCCCTGAGGATGAAATTCAATGAATTTAGAAAATAAATAAAACAAAATCATTAAAAAACAATTTTAGAGATATCATGAAAATTTTTAAGCTCGAGGCCTTATATTAGACAGAAAATTTGAAAAGATCTTGAAATACTGAAAAGCTTTAAAAAATTCTAGATATTTAGAAAAATTGGGGAAAAAGAAAGAAAAATTAAAAAAAAAATTTCTTTAAAAAATTCTTTATTATTAAAAAAGAAATATAATAAATATTTAAGAAATTGTAGAAAAATACTTGAAGTTTCATAGATTTTTAGTGACACATAGGCTTTGAAGTCCTTTGTGAAAAAAAAAACCAAAAAATGTATTGAAATGTATAAGAAAATTCTGACAATCATAAAAATGTTAATCACAGTTCTTAAAAATTTTGAAAAATTCAAAAAAAATTGGAAAAAAATAAAAAAATCTAGGACATTTAGGAAAATTTTTAAAATTTAGAAAACTAATAGTAAAAAATTTATGTTCAATCAGGAAATTTCTTAAATGTCGAAGCTCTATGATTCTAAATTATTTTTTTTTTTTTTTAATTTCCATAAAAGTTTTCAACCTTAATTCAACCATCATCATAATTGTCTTCGCATTCTTTTTTTTTTTTCAATTTCTATATGGTTTCATATTCAATGCAAATTGAATGCACTGAATGAAATTGCAATTGAAACTACTACCACGTACGTTATTCCCCATCTTTTTCTTTGCATACAATCATAGATGGATTCATAGCAAATTGAAAACTTGAATTCTCAAGTTTTTTTTTTTTGTATTCCATACTTTTTTAAAAATGTTTCAAAGAAATAGATGATAAAGGGATCTAAAACTAATAACAAAAAAAAAAAAAAATGTTTATGAATTGGCTGGAATATAAGCGTATCTCGAGTTCAGTAAATTTTTTTTATAAATATTTTACATCTTTCTATAGGGCTTTCTTATTTTTCAAAGTATTCGGGACAAACTAAGAAATATTTGTTCCTACGAGTTTGAGTTAAACTATTTGTTGGCAAATGTAAAAAAAGTTGCAAACTTTAAAGAAATTTTTAAACCAAATTTAGGGATTATATACGCTCCATTATAAGAATAAACATATATTTTTTTGCTAGTAAGAACAGAGAAAAAAAATTTACCCAAATTCATTTTTTTATTATTTTTTTTGTACAAAAACAACGAATGTGAAATTTTTATACAAAAGTCTACACAGAAAAATATATGGGGTAAAAAATTTTGATAATCACTTGGTCGAACTTAAATAAAAAAATATAGAAAATTTGATTAACTTTTTTATTAACGCAATTAAAAATTTAATCCAAATTTTTTTAAAAAAATTTTAGTAAAATCTTTTTATATTAATTCAGAATGGGGAACATGAAAATGCCTTGAACTATAATAAACTTGTTTTTATTAGACAATTAAAATTTCGAAAAAAATATATAATTTTTTAATTTTTATAAAAGAAACTTGGTTACCCTACCTTGTACTAAAGGCAGGGTCTATATTTTAGACACAAATGTTAGGTGTTGCCATATTTCCAAAGATACTGATTACACTGCGTGACAAAACTAACCACTATTTTAGAAAACAAGAGGTACGACCATCATTTCAATATATTTCGGACATGCTGAATCGAATGGCGTACTCCGTTTTTCGATGTATGGTACAGTTTTCTTGTAAAATGTCATTAAAGATTGGCTGATTTTCAGCTGCTTTTTTAACAAAAAAAATTCCAAAGCTAATGATTTTTAAATTTTATGGCATGGAAAACAAAGATATAACTTGTAGCAATATTTCTAATATAAATTTGGTTTAAAGCTTTTCATCTTAACCCCTTTAATTCGCGGATTTCTTCATTTTTTTAAGTTTTCGCGAAATTAACCGCTTAATTGGTCTCTGATAAAAAACTTGCATTTTGTGGATCATAAAGGCGTCCATGACACTACGAATAGTGGACAAAAAACATCTATGTTATATGGACCATCATGAAGAAAATCGCGAAAAACCGTTTTTTTGTATATGGCAGCATCACTTTAGGAGATGATTTGAGGCTTCATCTTTTAGTATATAATGTGGGAACCTTAAACAATGAACTGACCCAAAATTTGTCCAAAAAAGTTTTCATTTGCAAAAGTTATCTTAACAAAAACTGTTATTTCAGTGTTTGCGATACAATAATTATAGTTTTTGTTAAGATAACTTTTGCAAATGAAAACTTTTTTGGACAAATTTTGGGTCAGTTCATTGTTTAAGGTTCCCACATTATATACTAAAAGATGAAGCCTCAAATCATCTCCTAAAGTGATGCTGCCATATACAAAAAAACGGTTTTTCGCGATTTTCTTCATGATGGTCCATATAACATAGATGTTTTTTGTCCACTATTCGTAGTGTCATGGACGCCTTTATGATCCACAAAATGCAAGTTTTTTATCAGAGACCAATTAAGCGGTTAATTTCGCGAAAACTTAAAAAAATGAAGAAATCCGCGAATTAAAGGGGTTAAGATGAAAAGCTTTAAACCAAATTTATATTAGAAATATTGCTACAAGTTATATCTTTGTTTTCCATGCCATAAAATTTAAAAATCATTAGCTTTGGAATTTTTTTTGTTAAAAAAGCAGCTGAAAATCAGCCAATCTTTAATGACATTTTACAAGAAAACTGTACCATACATCGAAAAACGGAGTACGCCATTCGATTCAGCATGTCCGAAATATATAGAAATGATGGTCGTAACTCTTGTTTATTTTTTAGTGTTCCGCAGTGTTATTGCCACATAGGGCGACTTATAGTAGTTATTTTTTATACCCTCCACTCTAGTGATAGAGGGTATATATAAGTTTGTCATTCCGTTTGTAACACATCGAAATATTGGTCTAGGACCCCATAAAGTATATATATTCATGATCCTCGATCGATTTTAAGTCGATCTAGCGATGTCCGTCCGTCTGTCTGTCTGTCCGTCCGTAGAAAGCACGCTAACTTTTGAAAGACTTTACAGATGCTACTGAAGTATAGCATATATGTTGGTCATTTACCTGGTCAGGTTGGTATTGCAATCCAGCCAAATCGGTCCATTGGTTCAAAACTTATGATCAAAAGAGTAAATTTCGGAAAGGGTGTTTTGCAAATTTACGTGATAAAAAACTCGATAACTTTCGAAAGACAATAATGACACTGCTGAAGCTTGACATGTTTCTTTGCCGTTCCCCAGTTCTGTTTGGTATTAAATTTCAGCTCAATCGGTCCAGTGGTTCAAAAGTTATAAGCATAACCCTGAATTCCAGATTAGTTTCATCTTAAATGCAACGTGTTTAACAAGTTTTAAAAGCATTGGTGGTAACTTAACAATGCTTTTCAAATTTATTTGGGTTTAAAGCAATGCTTTTTAAACTTGTTTAGTTTTAAAAGCATTGGTAACTTAAAAATTACACTCGAAAAAAATTTTACACTCAAAAAAAATTTTAAACTCAAAAAAAAAAAATTTACACTCAAAAAAAAATTTTTTTTTTTACAAAAATGACAATATTTTGTGTACATACGTACGTCCATTCACTCAGAAATATTTTTACAGTAAAAAAAAACATTGCACTCGAAAAAAATTTTACACTAAAAAAAAAAAATAGTAATTTTTTTTAATGACAAAAAAAGAGTTTTTGTTTTTTTTTTACAAAAATGACAATATTTTGTGTACATACGTACGTCCATTCACTCAGAAATATTTCTACAGTAAAAAAACATTGCACTCGAAAAAAATTTTACACTCAAAAAAAATTAGTAACTTTTTTTTTTTTTTTTTTGTATGACAAAAAAAGAGTTTTTTACTCAAAAAAAAATATTTCGAATCAAAATTGTTAATTTTTTCACGTTAGAAAATGTACCAGCCTTTAAAAAATGCATTGTGGAGGGTATTCATAGATTCAGCAAAGTCGAATTTAACTTTTCTACTTGTTAATTCTTGTTTCTGTAAAGAGAGTCGAGCTCAGGCTCTAATTATAATTATGTATTATAATTTTTTGATATTCTAGTTCGAGGCCATTTATATTCCATATTATGAAGTACTTATTTAAACTCTTCTTCCTTTATTAGGATATTCTTCCAAAAAATATTCATAGAGTTCCATTTTTCAAACATTTTGTAATTTTCAGGACTGAATTCACGATCCTTTCGGAGATTTTTCTAATTTCCCCATCGTCAGAATTCTTTAGAAAATATTTTAGAAGAAGATATATTTTTAAGTAGGTTTATTGTAGCTCAAGGTATTTTCGACTTTACTAATTAAAACTAGTATGATATTCTCATAGAATAATTTATTTTTCTGTTTTTAATTTATTTATGTTAATCATTTTAAAAAGACGTAGCAGACACTTGTTTTGGAATTTGTCAGATTCCATTGTCAAGACTATTTTGCAAATTTAAAACCCCATACTGCAAGTAGCCTGGGAAGAATTAGAAGAAGAAAGTTTAATAGTCTCTTAGTTAGATCACGATTTTTATTAAAAACTATTTTTTAATAAAAATTAATCAGAATTATTTTTAAAAAAATTAGAAAAAGTTTTAGTGTTATTAAAGCTGTGTTTATATCATACCACTGAGTATTAAGACTTGTCAAAAAATCGTGTGTAATATGATTTTGTTGACAGACCAATAAGACTTTTGATTTTATGAAATATTTCAAAAAATGGCTGTGTGTTGTAAGATTTTCATACAAACAGCTATTTAAAAATGTCTGTTTGATTTTGCTTATGATTTTTTGGCAGTATTAAGACTTTGATAATATTTTACTTTCTTAAAATGCAAAGACTCGGTGGGATGATATAAACACACCTTAAAAATATCAGATAAATGCTTAAAATTCAAAAACAAAAAATAATCTTGAAAACTACTGAAAATTCGAAAGTATTTTGTAATTTGTATTAGTAAAATCCAAAAAGTAAGGGAAATTTAAATAGAAAATTACACTAAAAATTTAGAAATATTCTAGAAATATCACAAACATTCTGTATGGACCCAAATAATTTTTTCATTCTTATGCTTTTTGCACTAAAGAAATACAAGTTTATCATTATTTTTTTTTTTTTTTTATTTCACGCCCTCAAAATGGGAGGCGAACCAAAAAAACCTGATTTTCTAATCCTCTGGGTCCAAATGCAGGACTTTAAACTTTTTGAAGCATAAAAATGTTGCATTTGTTAAACAAAAACACAAAAAATTATGTCAAAAATGGTATTTTTCAGAGGTTGGTTTAGTTCTTCAAGGGGGAACTTTTTCCTCCTTGTCCGAGTTTCCTCATTTATGAACTTAACCTGCCGAGGAATATAATACATGTCCGTGCCAAATTTCGGGAGTCTAGCTCCTTTATTTTGTATTACATTGTGTTAACTACAGACGGACAGACGGGCGGACTTCGCTAGAATGTCTTAGAATCGATCACTGATCATAAATATTTATACTTTATGGGGCCCTAGATCGGAATTTTGATGTGTTACATAGGAATGACAAAGTGAGTATACCCCATACTTTAGTTGGACAGTATACAAATTTGAGAAATTTTAGAAAATCTGTGAATTAATAAAAAATCAAAAAATATGTAAAAAAAATTACAAAAATTCAGAAAAAGTTTCTTGAAAACTCGAAAACGTAAATAAAAAAATCCAAAAACTTACAAAATTTAAAAAAAGGAATATTTTAAAAAATTTCGAAAAAGAAAAACTCTTAAAAAAATCTGAAAAACTCAAATAAAAAAAAAAATATTTTATCAACCTTATAATACCCTACACCAGGTTTTGCCAGAAAAAGGTTCCTTATTTTGTATAAAGTTACTAATAGACAGATTTAATGCTATTTGTATTTCGAATTTTAAGACACGTTTCGATATTCGTATCAGATCGAACTTTATACGAAGATGCAGCAACTAATATATTGGGATAATGGTAGGCTGACCATTCGTACGTGTACTGATCAAAAAACCGTATACTGATTTGTACTGATTTTTTAAAATATGTTCTAATTGTACTGATTTTTGAATATTTTAAATAAAAAATAATTTTATTCAAAAATTCTTTACAAAAACTAACATTACCATAAAATAAGTAATCTGAGAAGTTTGTATAAGTTTTGCCTAAGTTATACTCTATTGCACAAATTCTAAGGATATTAGAGTGCGTGAATCTGAGAAAGTATACTCAAAGTCTGAGCTTTCTCCTATTGAAGAAAATGCTCCTAGATAAAATTTTTTTGAGAAATATGTGCTCATAAAATGGAAGGTTTCCTAAAATGAAAAGATCGCAGAGCTTAATGAAAAGATCCCCAGTATATGCCGGATTTTCTAAAGAAATAAAATTATCATGATGTTGTATGGGGTCAACTACTTGTTTTTACAACTTTCTTTCAAATAACTACAACAATTTATGTCAGTTGTTTTTACTGTAATATTAGTTGACCCCAAACAAATACAAGTGTTGTTTATTTAAATTTTTGAGAGCTAAAAACAATCGTCATTAAATTTTTCTTTATCAAGAATTTTCACAATTTTTTTTTGAGAAAAACAAATGGGTGTACTGATTTGAGTTCTGGAAAAAAAGTCACCCTAGATATTGGTCAATTTATAATTTTTAGTAATTTTGTTCATGGTTGCTTATGATGATTGTAGCATTTTTGAAGATGATTGTAGTTCCGCGTTGGTGTTTAAATATCAGCATCATATAATTGATAACATTTGTACAATTGTTATTTTCTGTACAGGAACATTTTGGGTGAAATGCCTCATATGCATACTTCCAGTTTTTTTTTTTGTTCTTGGCAATCAAAAGGCTATTTCACTCAATTCAAATGTAAAAATAAATAAATAAAAAATTCTGCCATAAGAATCTTTCTTTTTTTTTCACAGTGAAAACAAGTGGTGATTTTTTTTTCTTGTTGAAAATTTCATGGTGTCTACTTTTAGGCTGATACTAAATTAAATTCTTATTTCAGCTATATTTCTGTATCTCTCTAGTATATTGCTATGTGTACATTTGAAAAAAAAAAAAAAATATTAACCACTTTTTCCCTCTCTTTACTTTCATTTCAGCTGTGCTTCATGCCATTCATCTTGTGCCACTTGCAATGGTTCCGCGGAATCACAATGCATCACTTGTCGTTCCGGTCGTTTTGCCCACGATGGTAAATGTTTAAATAGTTGCCTCGATGGTTACTATGCCGATAAAAAACGTCAAGAATGTGTATTATGTCCAACTGGTTGTGCCACATGTAGCAGCAACGGTTTTTGTCTAACATGCCAACAGAACTGGACACGCAATAAAAAAGGAAAATGTATTATCACCGGCAGTGAAAATTGTGAAGAATGTAAGTATATATGAATATGTATAAAAGAAACGGATGGATGAACGGGCATCAAAAAAAAGTGTTTAGTTAAAAAAACAAAAAGTAGGAAAAATGGAAATTTTGTGTCTACACGCAAAATGAAAAAGGATTTGTTTTGTTGTTAGTGCTGCTGCTGGTCATATTGTTTGTTTTCTTTTCTCTGATAGAGAAAGAACACTGGACCAAGCCTGTGGTATAATGTTGGTTAGTCATTTAGATTTTTTGTTAAATTTTTTTTTTCCATGAGCCTTTCAAATATTTTACCAAGGTGTCAGAGCCTTGTTCATTGGAGGTTTTCGTTTTTTTTTTTGATTTATATGAATGTTTATTTATCATTTATGGTATATGAATCACGTAGTTTTTCTCTCATGGCGATATGAAATTAAAAAGTAGTCAAGGTACATCAATCATGACAAAGCATAATTCTTGAACATCCTGTACTATAATAGAGCTATATAGATGGAAGTTTGTCAACGTTTGTTTGATGGGTGTATACACTCAAAATAAATATTTGAAACAAAAATTTTGCAAAATCACTGCGTTTCTAACTTATTGAAGTTTTTGTGAAAGAACTTTAGTTGATAAAAATATTTGAAAAAAGGTATATTTCCGACGATAACTACAACCTACACTAGCTTATTTGAAACGTATATTCGATTTTGTTTCTTTTTTGTGGCACGGTGTTATGCATTACACTGTGCTCAACCAAACCATTTTTTTTCCTATACCAGTCGAACTTTCCAACTTCGGTAACCCCTAGTGAAAATATATAATATTTTTTCTTAGTGTATTTTCATAGTGTACAATACTAAGAAAATTATGTCATCAACTCTTTGTAGTTTATTTAAAAAAGGAATCAGTTAATTTGGTTTTAATGAAAAATCACGTATTTTATTAAGGATTTCTTGTTTTTTACTATTTCTGTAGTTTTAAAAAATAAATAACAGTTTTAAAAATAAATTTTCCGTTACATTTAATTTCGGCAGTAAAAATGTCTTCTAAAGTTTTAATGTTTTTCAATACAAAATAAGAGAATATTCATTATTTTTTTAATGTTTTTGTTAGTCATTAAATTAACTTTAAAAATTAACTGTAATATGATTTTATTTTGAATGAAAAATCAGTGGAGTGGCTGTATTGTGTATTTTTTATTTATTAATTTTCGAGACTTTCGAATTTCGCACTATAAATCAAGAGACGTGTATACTTCGAGTTATTAAACAAGAGTGATTTTTTATTAAAACTAAAAGAGCTTAAAACTAAACAGTTAACAAAATTTCCCCAGCGCTTATTATTTGACAATTACTTTGACAATTAAAAAATTAAACAAAAACTAATTGGCAATTCAAAAAATTTACGTTAGTTTTTAAAATAAATTAAAGTTTTGAAGAAAATAAGGTGGGAAAATTAATTTCAATATTTTAATTTAATTTAATAATTTATTGAAATTTAAATATACTGCAATGGCTAAACAGTGGCTTTTAAATGAAATTTCATTTGTTTTATGTGATATTCACTGGAATTTACCTTCATAATTCTTTGAGTGTAGAACATAAAAAAGTAAATAAAAACGGGACAAAAAGATTTAAAATATTCCAGAAAAAAATTCCCTATAAAATTCTATTGAAGTCATCCAATCAATATTTTAACCCATTTCTTACCAGAAATTTAAACGTTCGAATTTTTTGACCAAACTTTTTGGAACGACTCCTTGTTGTCCCCTTTTAAATAATAAGTGCACATTTAAACGTTTAAAGTTGATGATTTTTTTAGGAATGGCTCCCCCTCCCCTTGTGATGGACGGGCTTATGAAAATTTTCCAAAAATATCTTCTTTTTTCACTAATAGACCAAACCTTAATAAAAACTCCCAAAAAAATGAATTATTTATTAATATTTTTTCATGTTTGGTAAGAAATGTGTTAAGGTCAAAAGAACATTTACATTCTTTTTTTCCTTTTTACCTTTGATAAAAAAAAATATAAATTCAGTGTTCTACAAAAAAAATTGACACGTCACAGAGCAAAACCCATCTTAGCTTGGTTGAGATTTAAAATAGTTGTTGCACTGTGTAAGACGAGGAATTCCACACTAAATATTCAGCGAAAAAAACATGTGTCCCTTAAATGTCTAAATCGGTGGTATGGATAGCCTTATGTTGAACTAAAAAAATCGCGTTTTTGGTTTTTAATTTTTTTTTTTAATTTTTTTAAAAACTGGACAAAGAAGGCGTAATTAAATTTTGGAAAAATTTTAAAATTTATGTCGAAATCCCTTGATTTAATATTTATCATTTTAAAACGGAATGTACCACAATCTCAAAAATTAACATTCTTGTATATTTTTTTTATGGGCTATCGAATAAAAACTTTTATTTTGGAAATTATTCAGAACCCGTTCAGAAAATTTTTAATTTTTTTAAAAAAGTTTATTTTTCAAAAATCCGGCCACATTAATTTTTTGTTTCATTTGTTTTTTATTAAGTTTTGATGATTGTCCATCCACACAAAAAAAAAACTTAGGAGGGCATTTTTCGTATTTTTCGAGAAAATTGCATTTTTTATATATTTGGAGAAAATCGCAATAGAATATTAAATTTCATAAAAATTCTGTAATTCTCTTGTATTTAATTGTCTCAACATGACGTATGAGTAACATATTTGCAAAATTCGTTATTTGTTACTCATACGCCATGTTGCGAAAATAAATACAAGAGAATTATAGAATTGTTATAAAATTTAATAGTCAAATGCTATTTTCTCGAAAAATACAAAAAATTCCCTCCTGAATTGTTTTGTGTAGATAGACAAATATCTAAACTTCATAAAAATATATTAAAAAAAATTTTAACTTGTGGCCTGATTTTAGATAAATGGACTTTTTAAAAAAATAAAAATTTCAGAACGGGTTCTGAAAATTTTTCAATGTAAAAATTTTTAATTGGTAGCCAATTAACGTCATTAATGCTTAACGTTACTGTTATCTAACGAGTATAAATTTAAAAAAATTTATATAGATAATTTATAAAGCTCTAATTTAAGCTTGATAGTGTCCAGATTGAGTAAATAATAAATCTGCTACAAGGGTCCATTTGGAAAATTATATTATTCATATACATTTTTCAGAAAAGTTTTTAAAATATTTCTAAATCGATTTTTTCTAAGTTCAAACATTAAAAGTTTAAAAAATGGTACAATAGTTTTTGTTCAGTTATCAACAAATTTTTTCACTCTAAAAATTATGTTAGTAAAATCAACTGAAAATGACAGTTAAAATAACTACTTTGTAAGTTGTTTTGGGTTCAACTATTTTTTCAGTTAAATCAACTAATAATGTTAGTTATTTTAACTGCCAAAAAACAGCTGACTTATGTAGTAAAAACTACTAACATTTGTAGTCAAAACACTAAAATGTAGTAAAAATAAAATAATCAATACATAATTTTTTTTTTTAAAAAAAAATTTCAAAAAAAATTTGAAGACAAAGTTTTTTTTTTTTTAAAGTTGTGAAAAATAGAAAAAACGAAAATTTATTTTTATTTTTTGGAAAAAAACTGAAAATTTTTCAGAGATAAAAAAATAAAATTAACTACTTTAAATAACTGTTACTACATTACAGTACTTTTTTGTTAGTTGTGCAAAAAAACGTCTTAAAATAACTAACAGAAATAGTTGTTTGATATTTTTCATACAAAAGCAACTGACTTTGTAGTTGAAAACAACTAACTACTGTTAAATATACAAACAACTAATATGTAGTAACTTACATAATTTTCTGAGTGTTCAACAACCCAAACAAAAAATAAAATTTTTTAAATATTAAAAATTTTACTCAATCTGAACACTATCAAACTTAAATTAAAGCTTTAAACTATCGTTTCGTTTGTCTGTTTAAATGGCGATTACGGTCAAAATGTTGCACCACTATGACTATAACTCAACACAACTACTTGCTGTTGCTTTGAGAAGTTTGGCGTTGGATTTGAGCGTTATCGGTTTAGCGGTTCAAAAGTTGTAAACGAAAATGTAAGGACAACTCGAACATTTTGGTGCATTCCACATTACTTAAGAATAAAAAATGTTTTGTGTGAACTGCTGTTATTTCACAGTTAATACTGTTATTTAACATAATTATTTGTTGCTGCTTCGAGAAGATTTGAGCTATATCAATTCAGCGGTCTTAAAGTTATAAGCGAAAATATAAAGACACCTTAAAAATGTTGGTACATTCTACACTCTAATCAAAATTTGTTGAAATTTATCCAATTCATAGTAGAAAACTGGAATCCTTCTTTCAACTCGGTAATTTTACGCTGCATGTGTAAATTGAATAAATTGGTCAATTTTAATAAAATAGAGGTGAATAAAATACAACAAGAAAACAAGTAGAAAAGTTAAATTCGACGGCCGAATCTATGAATACCCTCCACAATGCCCTTTTTAAGAGTAAGTAAATTTTCTAACGTGAAAAAATAACATTTTTGATTAGAAATATTTTATTTTGTGTAAAAAACTTTTTTTTGAAAGTAACATTTGAAAAAAAAAAAAAAAAAATTTACTAAATTTTTTTTGAGTGTAAATTTTTTTTGAGTGTAAAATTTTTTTCGAGTGTATTTTTTTTAAGTGTAAAAATTTTTTGGAGCGACAAAAATACGTTGTAAAATATTTTATTGACTTACCAATGTTTTTAAAACATGTTTAACAGGTTTTCAACACGTGAATTTAAGGTGAAACTAATCTGAAATTCACGGTTTTGCTAATAACTTTTGAACTACTAGACCGATTTTGCTGAAATTTAACACAAACCAGGCTCAGATTTACTTTTCGAAAGTTAGCGTGTTTTTATCTCGTAAATTTTAATACAAACGCGCCCCTGGCCTTCGACATTTTTGTTTTTTATTCACTGCGTCGGCATTTTAAGTCCGATTTTAACACTATGCATATCGTTGCTCAGGGTTTGACAACAGCTACATTTTTGACTTGGATCATTTTTGACTCCGACGTAAAATTTTTGTTGTGACTTTCGGTATCTCGGTTTCTCCCCACCTAACGATTTTAAAAGTGAGGAATTTTATTAGCAAAAATTCAAAAGAAGAAAAACTAAAATCGGTTAAGAATTGCGACTTGTAGGCAAAATTGGACAAAGAAAATAATTTTTTTTTTTTTTTTTGAATCAACTTTAATATTAATCCTAGGGGGTGACCAGTTCAAGTTCTTTGTGTGTGTGTGAAATTTGAACCAATTTAGTTGTAATTAGTCAAATTTGAAGCATGATGATAATTTTGATTATTTTAATCCCTGTAACTTTTTTGATTATGCATGAAAGTGAAAATTTTAAAAGCTAAAAAAGTGGCCGTTAGAGATACAGAAAGTCACAACAAAAATTTGGCGTCGGAGTCAAAAATGGTCAAGGTCAAAAATGTAGCTGTTGTCAAACCATGAACAATGATATGCATAATGTTAAGATCGGACTTCAAATGGCGACGCAGTGAATAAAAAACTAAAAGGGCGACGGACAGGGGCGTGGAAAAAAAATATTTTTTTTTGGAATCGTCTTCAGCTAGTCTTTAATTCTAGAGGGTAACTGGCAAACTTTTTTTAACGACCTACCCTCATGCATAGTAGTATACATATTGTTTTTCGCATATGAACTAAACGAGAAAAATTTACCTACGACAACGTTTTTCTCCATAACTTTGGATCCAAATGAGTGTCCACCATAAAATTTAGATATGTAGGGGAAGCCCTAATTATTAACATATATTTTTTTCAGAATTTTAAAATATATGGATTTTGAGATATGGGTCTTAGAACATTTAACTTAAAAAAATGACCTTTGACCTTTTGAAGGTAATATTCTCACCTTTTAAAAGGTACCAATATGAAAATTTTATGTTGTATACTTTAAAAGTTATGAGCGACTTTGTATGGTCACTTTTTTGAAATTTTGACGTTTTTGCTAATTTTCAAGACGTCATATTTCGAAGTCCGAAAGGTTTAGGGATCGGAACGTTAATGATTTTAGACGCACTACCCATTTACAATATTTTTGGCGAATTTCATTAAAATCGGAGATGACAAATCCGAATGCTGTGCGGTTTGACCTGGATTTGCCTTATAAACCTAAAAAATTAAAAAATTTACTTTTTTCCTCCATAAAAAACATAATTTGGTAAAAATTTAAAAAAATAGTCACAGTAACTACTAGAGAACTTAATAATCTATGAAAAAAAAAAATCATCAAAATCGGTTCAGTACTTTTAGCTGTACAGTCGATTTTGTCCTTTAAAAAACATTCTACAATTAGGTGGCAATTTCAGTTGACCAAATTTTTTTTTAAAAGTACTATTACAATAATTTATATTTGAAATAAAAAAAAAATTAAAACATATTGCGTATTTATTTTTTATAGCTGTTTAAAAATTGCCCACATGAAAGCTTTTTTTCTTTCAACCCCCCTTAAGTAAATGACATAAAAATAAATAATTACCTAATTAAGAAATACTTAGTGCCTGCTAACATCTTTTGCATAAATAAAAAATATTTTATAGATGATATTTCAACTCATTTCCTATAAAAAGGGGCAGTATAAATTGCGTATGCATTTCTTCCATAACCTTGCTAAAGGTTATTTGATTGCTTTTCTAGCTTCAAAAACAAAATGGATTGAGGATAGCCTCCTCCCACCCCTTCACGCAATACAAAATAAAAACGAAATGAGAAAACGAAAATAATTGTTGAAATTGTGACCGTTGTGTGTGTTTTTTTTTTTTTGTTATTAGCTTTTATGGCATTTTTAATGCCATCAGGTGCCTAAGGCATGTTTAAAATGGCCAAACACATACACTTACATGCAGCTTCAAAACAAAAACAACAACAACATCGGGAAACGATGTCAACAGCAAGAACAACAACATTAAAAGCACTTAAAACAACAAAAACATGAAATGTTTGCACTAACAATTACCATTTATAACGACATGGAATGAGAGAGATAGAGAGTGTGCAAGGACAGTATACGAACAATAAACAAAGAGTTGAGTTTTTAGGTTTAAAATTTATGGTCAAAAAAATACACACACATTTTTTGGTTGATGTTCGTGTTGCTATTGTTTTTGTGGTTCTTGTTGTTGGTTTTGGATGACTGATAAAAATCCAATTTAAATTATGCATTTTTATTACACACACAAAATAATGCTGGAGGTATATTACAATTGGAAGAGATTTTTTTTTTTTTTTTGTGATAAAACTTTAATAAATATGCGGGTGATTTGAATAAAAATATGGCTATAAAACTTTATAAATATACTTTTGGGCGATACAAATACTATAATTATAAAGCATACTTTTAGGGATATGATTTTTAAATATAGGTCAAAAACAATTGCTGCAATATTTGCAGTGATACACATGGAAATTTTTGATAAGAAATTATCTTTAAAAATACTTTTTTATTGGATGTAAATAATGTGGTTGTAAATTTTAGTTTTTGAGGTTCACAGCAAAGAAATTTAAAAACGAGCTAGAAACATGATATGTTTTCTGTAATTAGTTGATTTTGAATCCCCAATGTAATTACAGTTTTAAGTTTGTCATTCCGTTTGTAGTTTATCAAAATATCGGTTTTTGGCCGCATAAAGTAAATGCAATATTATTCATCAGTCATTGATTCTAATTTTAAGATATTCTACCTATGTCCGTCTGTATGTTGAAATATCGTCTTGGTTGAAATATGCCTAAAACTTAACACAAAATATTTAGTTGCATTTGCCCCTAGCACTTTGGTATTTATTTGAGCGATATCGGTTTAGCTGTTCAAAAGTTTGAACGAAAATGTGAGGACAACTCAAAAATGTTGGTACATTCAACATAACGTAAGAATGTTTTGATTGAACTTCTGCTTGATATAGGTGAATGGAATTGAAGAGTACAAGCATATTTTTTTGACTCACACAATTTTTTTTGCTGATTTTTTTCAAAAAAATTTTCCGCGAAAATTTTTTTTTCTTTAAATTAATTCTTTTACCCATCTTTTTAACAAAATTTGTTCTTCCATACACCTACTCACTTTGTCATTCCGTTTGTAACGCATCGAAATATCGGTTGGGGACCAAATAAAGTATATGAAAAAGTCGGTATGTGCTTTTTACAACTGCAGAGAAACTTTTTGAAGATGGTGGGGTCTAGAACCGTACATTATCCACTGGATGTATGGTGCGATAATTAGACCAATATTTACCTATGGTGCCCTTGTATGGTGGAGAGCATTGGCTGAAAAATCATATCTCAGACGAACTTTGACAGAACCTTCGGAGTCAAAATACCGACAAGGGAAGACTAGGCGAAAAACTCTGTTATAACAGAGAATGCGATCTCAATATTTACTGATGGATCAAAGATGGAGAGTACTCTGAATCGAGTTCGGAAGTATACTCTGAATGTCTCGAAATAGGGGCCTCATTGAGACTTCCGGATTTGTGTAGTGTTTTTCAGGTACTTGCAATTGATAAAGGCAAGCAGATGATTATGACAAGGGACCATCGTCCTTGTGCCATTAACACTTTCGTCGATAGTCTCGTAGATCTGAAGGCCTTAGAAGTAAACACTGTAAAATCGGGAATCGTCAGGAATTATATACAATCCCTTCGTTGAATCAGTCAGTACACAGACAAGCTAATCTGGGTCTCTAAACATAGTGGGATCGATGGAAACGAACTGGCTGATGAATTTGCGAGATATGGCTTGAAAACGGTGGGAGAACGTGTAGAACCTGCCATCTCGGTTTCTATAGTGGAATTGATGAACGAAAGTGATAGGATATCTAAGAACATAATGAAGGATAGTTTGATATCTTTGACTACGTGCAGGATATCGCGAACCATGTGGCAACTGCCAAATCTTATGAGGACAAAAATTCTTCCTCCTTTTGGCAAACGAACGGTTAGCCCATTAGTGGGAGTACTTACAGGACACTGTATAATTGGCCAAATGGCGTATGGGAATTTATGATAGGGACTGTTGTAGAAGTTGCGGGGAAGTGGAGGAGGAGTCAAAGATTTTTCGATGACCTAGATTGCCTAAACGGAGACTCATTGATATCTCTAGCTTAAATATCTTAGATAATCAGGGTGGTTCAAGAAGTTAAAAGTATTTTTATCAGGGGAGTATGGAAATGATAATTAAGGGAATCACAATGGGCCTTATGGCCTGCGAGTGAATTCGCCAAATTAGCGGACGCCCACCCAACCTAACCTAACCATATACTTTATTGATCCGTTATCGATTTTAAGACGTTCTATGAATATCCGTTTGTCTGTCTGTATAAGACAAGATGCAGTCCAAAGAGCTAGGCTCCTGAACTTTGGCACTGATATGTCTTATGGTTAAGTTCAAAACTGTGTGAAATCGGACCAGGGAAAAATGTTTACCCTTGAAGAACTACCCAGTTGGCAAACAAAATCTCCCCTGACTTACTGCTGGATCTGCCTTTACCAACTGGGTAAACCAATCTCAGAAAAACGGCATTTCTTCCACGTTTTTTTATATGTTTTTTTAACAAAAGAGGTTCAAAGTCCAGCATTTGGATCTGATGTAAATAATGTTTTAAGACGCCTGCAGTGAAATTTGATGGCGGTTCTTTTCTAAGAACATATTAACCCTCTATCTCCTACCTGTAAAAGTCATTTGGGCCATTCTTCAAATATCCTCATAAAACACTACTAAAACGTGCGTTAAAAAGGGGTGAAAATGTTTCTGCATCAAATTTCACTTGGAATTGTCAAAGGTCAAAAGCTCGTGCGAAAAGTGAAAATTGCATAAAAAAGTAAAATAGTAAATTATCATTAAAAACAGGATCTTCATGCACTAAAAAACCATGTCTTAAGCGCCTAAAATATGCACTAAAAAATCCTAAAGTATGCACTAAAAACCATAAAAATATGCACTAAAAAATATGAAAATTAATATAAAAATTGCTCAATTTTACTTTTTTTTTAAGAAAATTCTCCAGACATTCCATTTTTTTTTTTATTTCTTTTATATATTTTTAACTTTGTGGTTTATTAACAATAAAGATATTATAAAAAAAAAATATTTCGGTTTGAAAGTTGATATAGAAAAATTAATTTGAGTCCAGTCACAAAAATTGTAAAAAACTTAAACTAAAATATTATGCACAATATGATCTTAAAATATGCATTTATACCAAAATAGGAAAAAATATACCTTTTTTGTGAAATATGCAAAAATATGAACTAACAAATGCAAATTCTTTGATTCTCAAAGATATTTTGTTTATGCTGGTCTAAGACTAACAGGAAAAAACATTCATTTACATGAAAACTCTCTCCTTGGTTATCACCAGGGACAGGACTCTATGCTATAAAAACTATCCCAACTTTTTTTGGATTTTTTTATTGTTTTTTTTTTTTACTTTGTAAAAAAAATTATTTCGGTCAAACAATTATTACAGTTTTAAAGTTTACATTAAAAAATTATTTTCAGTCCAGTTGGGCAGTAAATTAAATATGGTTCAAAATGAGTTATTAAAAATTAAAAAAATCATGTAAAACTAAAATGTTATGCAAATTTTGACCCAAAAATATGCATTAATAGAAAAATATCCCAAAATGTGCATTTTCGGTAAAATATGCACTAACTAATCGATGCCATTTTCAAGCTAATTCTTTGAGTCGCCAAGATATTTGGTTTATTTTTTTTCTAAGACGAACAGGAAATAATATAAATTAGCATGAAAGTCTTCTCCGTGGTTATCATCAGGGAACGGACGTATAATATGCACTAAAAACTATAAAAATATGCACTAAAAAATATGAAAATTTATATAAAAATAGATTCTTTTTACTTTCATTAAAAAAATTCTCCAGACATTATTAACTTTTTTTGCATGAAAGTCCTTTCTTTGGAGATGATTATAATGCAAATGCATGTTTTTTCCCGTTGGTCTTAGAACTGAATAAACCAAATCAAAGAATTTCTATTAAAATGGCATCTATTCGTTAGTGCATATTTATGTACATTTTACTCAAAATGCATATTTTGCTTTTATACTGCTATAAATGCATATTTTTGGGTCATATTTTGTATAAAATTTTAGTTTTACCTTATTTTTCCAATTTTTTATGATTTTTTTTGAAAACATCATTCAGTTGCCTGTTGGAAAGGCATAAAAATGATTTTTCTTCATTATTAAGCTAAAAAAGTAAAAAATTATCAAGACAAAAAACAACTATTTTTATTTTTTTTTTTTACAAAATAAAAAACTGCACAATTTTTTTAGTTTTTATTGCATATTTTTGTAGTTTTTAGTGCATATTTTTGTTGTTTTTAGTTTCAATATTTTAAATGCATGTTTAAAATGCTTAAAACGTAGTTTTTTAGAGCATGAAGTCCTGTCCCTGGTTATCACATACTGCACGCAGAGAAGAGATATGATTGTGGCAACCATAACACTGTGGAACAAATTCAGGTTAGCAAAAGTTAAGTCGATTCTGAGAGTGAGGGGTGAAAATAGAGGCTTAATTAGAAGACCCGCATCGCGGCGTTTGTTTATGTTAGTTTGAATTTTTTTTAATTGACCTTCGAATTTTGCAGTGAAATGCCGATTTTCAGAATATTGGTTATATGGTTTTTTTGGCTATAACTCGTCGACTTATTGATATTTTTTTAATCTATAAAAGCCATATTATTGCTAGAGACCTGTCCAACAATTAAATTTTGTTTTTTAAAATTGATTTAGAAAATTTTTGTGGTGCTTATGGAGCAAAATGTTGGAAAAGTTATTTTTTGTCATGCTTTTTGAAAATATTTTGCTTCATAAGCACCACAAAAATTTTCTAAATCAATTTTAAAAAAAAAATGATTGCCCGGTGAAAAATGAGCATATATGGATACATATATGTAAATATATGGATGCATATACGTAAATATATGAGCATATATGGTCATATATGAAATTCTATGCAGTTATATATGATCATATTTGCAACATATATATCCATACCCGAGTAAAAAGGAATTTATATAAATGTATATTATTTTATATGTTTTCATAAAACCGTATACAACTATATGAGTCAAAGTATAAAATTATATCTCACTTTGAAATTTTCCAATTTTTTTAAATGATGTCATATAAAATCATATCTAATTATATTGTTCATAATATATTAATATAAATGGTAGATGTAATCATACGTTGCACATAAAACTTAATCCGATTTCATACATTATTATACGTGACTTTATATCTAATTATGTATAGGACTTTACTAAGCAAAAAATTCAGTATCAATTTATGTATAATTATATATGACTAATATAATACCATTTAAAATTATATATGGTTCCATACTAAAAAAATTTTCAACAAAAATAATAGATATAATTATATGTGTCTTAAACGATAACATATCTGTGTTTGTATGGTACGCAAATTTCGTCAAAACTCAATATATATTTATAAATGGTCGCATATGTAATGGAATATATATTTTGATATAATCATGTATAAAAAAAATATTTTTTTGACCAAACCACTAGCCATATATAATTATATATGCCAGTATTTCAAAATTTGTTTTTGTGTGTCAACATATATGGTTATACAAAACTTTTTATTGTATCATATAAGATATCATATGATTTTTGGAAACCCGAGTTCGATTCCCGGCCCAGTCGAGAACAAAAAAGTTTTTTTTATTTTTTTTTTAAATAGAAAACACTTTTTTATTGCGTTTAATTTTTTTAGAACTAAAAAATTTTCATTTTTGGAATTTTTGCAATCATTTTTAAAAAATATTTTTCTTTTATATAGTTATATATAACTATATTTGATTTATTATAAAATTATCTATAATTTTTGGGAACCCGAGTTCGATTCCAGAAAAAAAAATATATTTTTTTTATTTTTTTTAAATAAAAAACACTTTTTTATTGCATTTATTTTTTTTAGAACTAAAAATTTTTCTTTTTTTTAATTTTTGCAATCATTTTTAAAAAATTATATTGCTTTTATATAGTTATATATAACTATATTTAATTTATTATAAAATTATCTATCATTTTTGGGAACCCGAGTTCGATTCCAGAAAAAAATATATTTTTTTATTTTTTTTTTTTAAATAGAAAACACTTTTTTATTGCATTTGTTTTTTTAGAACTTAAAAAATTTTACTTTTTGAATTTTTGCAATCATTTTTAAAAATTTATATTGCATTTATATAGTTAATAATAGCTATATTTGGTTTAAATTATCAAATTATCAATGATTTTTGGAACCCGATCTCAAATCTAATTCTGATTTCCTGATTCCATGAAAAATTTCAAACTTTCAAGCCAAAGTCTTATTTCACTTTG
This sequence comes from Pegoplata infirma, assembly GCA_963921195.1. Taxonomy (NCBI): domain Eukaryota; kingdom Metazoa; phylum Arthropoda; class Insecta; order Diptera; family Anthomyiidae; genus Pegoplata; species Pegoplata infirma. The sequence continues at coordinate 153,513,176 of OY992540.1, forward strand.
GAAGCCTATGACTTGGAAATAAGGCATACCGTTACATTAAAATTATTGTTTAAGCTTACCATGGAAGCCCCTAATAGCGCTGTACGTCATTCCATTTTTTTTTTTTTTTTGCAAATTTTATCAAAAATTTTCTAAGTCTTTTTGAAAATTGTGTACAAGTGAATAACATATTTAATTGGATGTAATCATATATTACTATATGTTAGATCAATTTGATATAATTAGATACGATCAATTTATTTAAAACTAAGTCTTTTAAAGTTGTTATTTGCTAACAACGTCCGCTGATCTAGAGGGTAGAGATTGCGATTACAAAACGGAAGACTTGTGGTTCTAATCCCCGTCCGTTCGAAGTTTTTTTTTTTTTTTATTTATTTTCAGTTTGACATTATTATATCTAAAAATAAATCTAAAAACAGAAACATTTTTTGGATAAAAATGTATCCAATAATTTTTTTATAAAATCAAGATATCAGATATTATAAGATAACTTTGGCGCGGCCAAATTTCGGATGAAATTACATTATATAATATCCAATTTAATATGAAATCATGATATTGGATATTTTAAGATAACTTTGGCGCGGCCAATTTCCGGATGAAATATTATATCATATTTAATACAAAATCATGATAATAGATAATTTGGGATAACTTTGGCGCGGCCAATTTCCGGATGAAATCACATACAATAAAATATTAAAGTGTAACTTCATATATTATAAGATGTTATGAGATAACTTTGGCGCGGCCAATTTTCGGATGAAATTTAGCAAAATCAGATCCAATAAATTATATATAATTTTATAAGATAACATGTTTTGCCATACAATTTTTTTTTACTCGGGTATACGTAAAATGAGGGCATATGCCCATATATGACATACGTGGACATATATGGAGCATATATGTCATATATGTTCATATGCCCTCATTTTACGTATATGGAAATACATGTTGCAAATATGATCATATATGCCTTCATACAGTATCATATATATTCATATATGCTACATATATGAACATACATGAAGCTGTGAGAACGCATATATGATCATATTTGTACCATTTTTCACCGGGTGTTGAACAGGTCTCTAGCAATAATTTGGCTTTTACAGATTAAAAAAATATCAATTAGTCGACGAGTTATGGCCAAAAAACTATATAAACAATATGCGGAAAATCGGTATTTGACTGCAAAGTTCAAAGGTCGATTAAAAAAAATTCAAACTAACATAAACAAACGCCGCGATACGGGTCTTCTAATTTAGCCTCTATTTTCACCCCTCACTCTTAGAATTGGCCTAACTTTTGCTAACCTGAATTTGTTCCACAGTGTTATTTAAGAGCGTCATATTATGATTGAAAATTTTATCATAACTTGTTTGTATCAACCAAAATATTTTTGCAGCAATCATGTTATAATCTTAAATATTCGAAAAATTATATATAAATTTACAACCATAATATGATTGCTACAAAAACTTTATGATTGCTATAAACGTATAATGGTATAATTTTCATAATATGACGCTCTTAAATAATGGTTGCGACAATCATATCTCTTCTCTGAGTGTGTTAAATTGTTTTTCACCAAAGTCGTGTGAAATAAGAAAAAGTTTTTTTTGAAATCTACTTCTGAGCTAAATAACGTTAATTAATATCTTTTGTGAAATGTGATGGCGTTTCTTTTTTAAGAATATATTAGTCCTCTATCTCCAATTTTTAGGGGGCATTTTGGTTCTATTTTCAAATAACCTCATAGAATACCACGGAGGCATGCGTTTAAAGAGTTTAAATATTCTACATATATTTTCTGCATCAGAAACTAAAAGTTCGTGCGATATAAGTAAAATTACTAAAAAATTATCAGAAAAAAATTCTCCGACTTTGAGACAAGCTTTTTCTACAAAAAACAAAAATTTAAAAATAAAAACTTTTTCAGCCAACATTAAAAAAATCTGAAAATTTTAATTTCAATTGCCTTTTTAAAAATTTAACCCATACTTTCCTTAGCAGCCAAAAAAAAAAAAAAAAAAACTTCATCTTCAACGAAAACATTTTTTAAACAATTTCTTTTTGTAATCCTTTTAATTATCATCTTCTTAAATTCTTTCTCTACTTTCAGCTGAATACTATGATAACAATCATTGTCATCCATGTCATAGTACTTGTGAGACATGCGATGGACCCACCGAATCAAATTGTTTAAGTTGTCCCCAAAGTCTGCTGTTGCAAAACAATCACTGCGTAAGCTCATGTGATGATGGTTTCTATATGGAAGCTGGTGTTTGTGCTAAATGTTTGCATACATGTACACAATGTGTATCACGTATGAATTGTACGGCATGTGCTAAAGGATTACAACTACAAAGTGGCGAATGTCGTACCACCTGTGCTGATGGGTAATTATCGAAATTCACAATTAAAAACAAAAAAAAAAAAAAAATAACGAAAATTAAACAAAGAAAATTAATACGAAAAAAAAATTGAAAATGAAAATATGAATGAATATGAATTGCATTTTAAGTAGAAAGGAATTTTTTTTAACGTAGTATACACATAAATGAATACAAATATAAACATATTAAAAGTTGAATATTATTAATATAATTTTTTTTTTTGAACAAAAATGAAAAGTAATTAAAGAAGCAAAACAAAAAATTGTGTATGCGAACATAGCACTGTTATCGGTTTGGAGGTGTTTTTTCACCTGACAAAAGGACCCGGTGGGGAGGGTAAATTTTTTAAGAACACGCAAAACTGAACACGCAAAACCTAGAAAAATGTAAAGCAATAAATTTTTCTAGGTGGGCTCTTGTTTTTAATAGATTAAAAAATTTTCTGCCAAGGACTTCTAACAAAACTGACGTTTTTCTTATTTTTGTGACACTTATTGAATTTAAGTGAAATGAACATTGATCGATGTATAAATATCTCTTTCACAAATATACATCGAGTATAAACTATTTAACACAAATTTAGTTCCATTTAGATGAGTGTATGTTTTTTTTTTCATTATTTAAGTTTAAGTAGCGTATTAGTAATATTTTTATGATATAATTAATTAGAGATGGGCGCTGCTCACGTGATTTGCGTGATTCACGTGAATCACGCATGAATCACGTGATTCGTGAGTAAAATTTTTTTTCTACTCACGTGAGCGTGCGTGAGCGTGAGTACCAAAAAAAAGTTCGTGCGTGATCGTGCGTGAGTAAAATTCTTGCGTGAATTTTTCGTGATTTTAATTGTTTCCCAGATTTTTTTGTTCGGTTACGTTTTCTTGATTTTTTCATGGTCTTTTAAAAAAAATATAAATTTAATAAGTTTTGTAAATGGCTCACTGAGGAATTTGCACCGTGCTTCCATCAGGAAATGTCTTCAATTTCTGACATAAATATATTAGGTATTTCTTGAGGACATGTTCTAACATTGTCATCAATGAATGTTTGTTTTAAGATCATCTATAAGGAAATGTCTTCACAATAGCAGTATATCAAACTAAACTTTTACATCTACCTGGGCAGTACCGTTTTAACCATGAGGGGCCCGAAAAGGCAATAAATTCGGTTATACGAAAATAAAGATTAAATAAATAAATTCGGTTACACGAAAATAAAGTTTTTTTTTAATATCTTTTAAAGGAAAATTTCTTATTTTCTTAAAGAAAAAAATCTCAGAATCTAACAGACTTTTCGTATACACTGAGACTTTTTCTATAGGAGAAATTTGTAATTTATCAAAAGTCTCAAATCCATAGAAATATTTGCTACATAAAAAGTTTCAGAATGTGAACTATTTTTCGTACAGAAAAAGTTTCAGATTCTGAGATTTTAAAAGTCTAATGTTCAGAGAAGTTTTTCCAAAATAAAAAGACTCAGATTCTAAGACACTTTTCGTATTGAAAAACTCTCAGATTCAGAGAAGTTTTTCCAAAATAAAAATATTCTCAGATTCTGAGACATTTTTCGTACAGAAAATTTTTTTTTCACGAATATCATGCTTTTAATAAGTTAAGAAAAATTACCTCACTGCCCAAAATATTTTTTTTTTAGTTTCTTTTTCTTAAAACAGGCAATCACATGAATTTAATTTGTACCAAAAGAATGTTTTTTTTTTTCGTGCGACTTTTTACTTTCCAGCGGAGCCCCAAGTTCTTATGTGCCCAGCGTCATACTTTAAGACGGCCCAGAATATGGGAACTTTTTAATTTCTGAGAAAAACATCGCAAAGTCGAAAAGTTATTTCTTAATATGATAAAGATAATTTATAAAGAAAATGGATGGAAGTAAAAACTAATGGAAATACGAAGATTTTTTGCATTTTCGTATGACCTATATCAGACATTTCCACAAAGACGACTTAGGGGAAATGTCAACACCCCCTGACAACTGCCGATTATGATTGAGGAAATTTTCAATTTTTTTATGAAACTGTCCTCAACTCGGTAATTGGAGATGTCATGGGGAAGTCAGGTGTGACTCTGACATGTCAGCAAGTCGCCCAGCAAAATTTTCTGTTACAAATAATCGGTTCCAGAACGCATCAAACTACCCTGCAACCGGTTCTACTTAACATTCCAGAATCAATGATTTTTGTTTGAAATTGTCCCGAAAGCAATCGTTTTTTAGAGCAAGTAGTTTTTTTGAAAAATAATTTTACATAGAAAATTTTGTTGTAATTACCGTAGAATATATTCAAGAATCTATTGAACCAGGAATTTGTTCCAAAGAATTTTCCTGGGCGTCACCACGGATGGCTCAAGGACTTTCCTAACTGGGTAATGCATAAAAAATATGACAAAATTTTTTTTTTGCATATTTTAATTCGTGAGTATTTCGTGATCGTGATTACGTCGTGAGCGTGACTAAATTTTTTTTCTACTCACGTGAGCGTGCGTGAGCGTGAGCAGAAAAAAAAATGTTCGTGCGTGATCGTGATTGAAAAGTCACTCACGATCCCATCTCTATAATTAATCATACGCACCGTTAACCGAAGTACTAATGATAAAATTAAAAAAATAATTATAAAATCGACGTAATCGATTCATTCGCTTTTAAATCGTTTGTATTCGATTAATGTTTGTAGATAAAATGTTTATTTAATCGATTTTAATTTAATAAATTGTTTGGGAAACTCGGCGCAAAGTTTCTTAAAAAAATTTTGTCTAAGGTAAAAATTCAATTTTTCTCTAAAAAAAAAAATTCTCAATTTTTCTTTAAGAAAATTTTTAAATTTTTCTTAATTTTTTCTTTAAGAAAAATATCAAAATTTTTTTTCACCTTTTCTTTAAGAAACATTTCTCAAGTTTTTTATAAGAATATTTTTTAATTTTAATTTTTTCTATAAGTAAAAAAAAATTTCAAAAGCAACGTTTCGCAATTTTTTTCTATGACAAATTTCTCGTTTTTTCTAGAAAAAAAAATAACTAAATTTTTATAAAAGAAACCTTTTAACATTTTTCTCAAAGAAAAATTTCTTAATTTTTCTAAAGGAAACATTTCTCAATATTTCTAAAACAAAAATTTCTCAATTTTTTACAAGAAAATTTTGCTTATTTTTCTATAAGGAAAATTTTCGCAATTTTTTAAAGTAAGACAAATTTCTCAATTTTTATATAAGAGTATTTAAATTTTCTATTAGAACATATAAATTTTTCTATAAGAAAAATATTTAAATCTTTCTATAAGAAAAATGTTTCAATTTTTTTATAAGAAAAATATTTAAATTTTTCTATAAGAAAAATTTTTCAATTTTTCTTTAAAATTTTTCTTTTTTAAATTTTTGTTATAGGAATCTCAATTTTTCTATAAGAAAAATTTTCAGATTTTTCTATAAGAAACAAATTTCACTTTTCTTTAAGAAAAATTTATCAATTTTTCTTTAAAAAAAATTCTAAATTTTTCTATAAGAAAACAATTTTAAATTTCTCTATAAGAAAACATTTTTAAATTTGTCTATTAGAAACGTTTCGCAATTTTTCTCTATCAAAAATTTCAAATTTTTTTTAGAAGAAAAATATCTAAATTTTTATATAGAAAGAATTTTTAATTTTTTGTTAAGAAAAAAATCACAATATTTTTATAACAAAAATTTTAAAATTTTTCTACGAGAAAAATTTTTGAATTTTTCTATAAAAAAATTTCGCATTTTTTAAAATAAGAAAAATTTCTGTAGGAAAATTTAAATTTAAAATCTTTCAAGTTTTCTATAGGAAAACTTTCTTAACTTTTATACAAGATAAATCTTTTAATTTTTCTTGTGGAAAAATTGAGAGATTTTTGTTATGGAAACACTGGCAAATTTTTCTTAAAGAAAAATTGAGAGATTTTTCTAAAAGAAAAATTATAAAATTTTTAAAGAAGATAAATATCTTAATTTGTATACAAGATTTTTTTTTTTTAATTTTTCCCTTAGAAAAATCTTTCAATTTTACTATAAGAAAAATTTCTCAATATTTCTATAACAAAAATTTTTCAATTTTTCTTTAAGAAAATTTTTCACATTTTCTATAAGAGAGTTTCTCACATTTTTTATAAAAAAAAATTTCTAAAATTTTCTATAAGAAAATGTCTCAATTTTTTTAAAAGGAAAGTTTCAAAATTTGTCTGTAAGAAAAATTTTTTTTTTTTTTTACATAAGAAAAATTTTTAAAAATTTTTCCAAGAAAATTTGTTCAATTTTTCTATAAGAAATTTTTTTAAATTTTTCTATATGAAAAATTTCTCAATTTTTCTACAAGAAAATTTTTAAAAATTTTTTATAAGAACATTTCTCAATTTTTCTATAAGAAAATTTCTCAAGTTTCAATTTTTATATGAGAAAATTTTTTCAATTTTTATATAAGAAATTTTTTTGAATTTCTCTAGAAAAAATTATTAAATTTTTTTTATATAATTTTTTAATTTTTCTACAACAAAAAATTTTTAAATTTTTTTCTAAGAAAAATTTCTTAATATTTGTATAAGAAAAATTTCTGTACAAAAATTTCAAAATTTCGTGATTTTTCTGTGAGTAAAATGTCTAAATTTTTCTAGATTGAGTGAGTTGTTTTTCTTTCTTTCAAAAAAATTTAGTTTTTTTTTAAGAAAATCTTAGAAGTTTTTCTTAAAGAAAAAAATTAGAAACCTTTCTTATAGAAAAATTAAGAAATTTTTTTTAAAGAAAAATTTAAAAAATTTTTAGAAAAATTAAAAATTTTTTCTTATGGAAAAATTAAAGAATATTTCTTGCAGAAAAACTAAAGAATTGTTTTATAGAAAAACTGAATTTTTTTTAAGAAATCTAATACAATAATATAAAACTTTTTCTTTTTGGAAAATTAATAAACTTTTCTTATAAAGAAAATTTTAAAAATTTTTCTTTAAGAAAAATTTATATAATTATACAAAATTAGGGATGTGTGATTAATCGATTAATTAATCACTTCGATTACACTGTGTGACGGTGAAAAAGTAACCTGGGTTTTGACCATCAATTTTACATAATTCGGGCATGCTGATTCCAATGGTCCAAGCCATTTTCAAATCTAAGGTACAGTTTTTTCGCAAAACATCTTCAAAGTTTTTCACGTCCCCGTGAAGTTTTTTGAATAAAAAATATTTTGTGTGCGAAAAAGTCGGTCGTTTATAGTTGAAATTAAAGGATTATATCTGTAACTACATTTTAACTACAAATTCCGCTACTAAAAGTTTAAAACTTTAACAGAGTTTCGCGTTTTATCCCATTTTTTCTCATTTTTTAGCATTTTCGCGATTTTAAATGCCGAAATAAATACCGACCTAAACAACCGTTTCAGCTTAGTATATTTGCACCAAAGGAAATATATTCCCATTAAAACATTTTTCATTTATCAATCGCATAGCACTAAAATTTCGCGATTTGTCAAAATTTCTCTATGACAGCATCACTTTCCAACAGGACCAGAAGGTCCAGATTTTGATATATTGTGTAAAAACCTCAAAAAAGTATTTGTGCCAAATTTCAAACAAAAATGTTCTCATCTTAAAAAGTTTTAATAAAAAAACATTTATTTCGCCCTACTAAATTATATTAAACAAGTGTTTTATTTAAATTAGTAGTATTTAGTAAAATGTTTTCCTTTTGTTTTTGTAATTAAAACTTAATAATTTAATTTAGTAAGGTGAAATAAAAGTTTTTCTGCAATAACTTTTGAAGTTGAAAACATTTTTGTTTGAAATATGACACAAATACTTTTTTGAGGATTTAACACAATATGTCACAAGCTGGACCTTGTGGTCATCTTGGAAAGTGATGCAGTCATAGAGAGATTTTGACTAATCGCTCATTTTTGGAGTGATGCGCTTGATAGTTGAAACGTATTTTCATAGAAATATATCCCATTTAGTGCATCTAAACTTATCTGAAGCGGTTGCTTAGGTCGGTATTTACTTAAGCATTTAAAATCGCGAAAATGCTAAAAAATTGGAAAAATGGGATAAAACGCGAAATATCACTTGAATTTCAAACATTTAATAGCGGATATGGTACTTAAGATTAAGCTACAGTTATAGTCCTTCAATTTCAATTGCAAAAGAGCGACTTTTTTGCATACAAAAACTTTTCTATTTCAAAAAGTTCACGGGGACGTGAAAATCTTTGAAGACATTTCGCAAAAAAACTGTACCTTAGATTTAAAAATGGTTTGCACCATTGGATTCAGCATGTCCGAAATATATAAAATTGATGGTCAAATCTCAGGTTACTTTTAACATCCAAGATTTTGTCACGCTGTGTTATTTGAAATCCTGATTAATCAATTAATCGATTAATCATACTTTCTGATTAATCAGAACTATGATTAATCAACTAATTTGAATTTTGATTAATCGAAAACGAATAATTTTATTAAATTTTTAAAAATTGTTGGCAAAACAAAATAAAAGACAAACAAAACAAAAAATATTTAAAAATGAAAAATGAATTAATAAAAAGAGCAACATTTAATTTGCCAAAATCCAACAATATAATCAACCAAATTTTGCAAAACTTATGACGAATTGGATCTATCATGGAAGACTAGAGATAATATGAATAATATGCCTCTAACCATGCTCAAATCTAGAAATGAATATGCATATGTACATATAGTCGGTGTGCCAACCAGAACCGCTATATGTATTAACATTTTTTGAACAGCTTTTGCGCTGTTTTTTATAATTCAAATTAATGCAAATAGAAAATGTCCAATATTACTGATATATTTATAAAAGAAATATTGTATAAAAGCACCGCGAAAGGTCAAATTAAAGCCTCTTCAAAACATTTTGAAAAAACATAGCGGTTCTGGTTGGCACACCGACGCGACGATATGTACATATGTATGTAAAACGCCCAATTACACGCATTCTGTTCCATCCCCCTAGAAATGCTTCTCTCTGACAGCACTTCGACGCCAATTGGTTGTATTGTACATGAGTTGGAGATCATTTACAATACAACAAAATTAATTTTCTACACGGGATCAAAAAATGGTCCTCTGTGTCAGCACTTCGACGCCAATTGGCGTTGAATTGTGCATGAGCTGGAGATCATGTGCAATACAACAAAATGAATATATATTTTTTTTAATTTCAAATGATTGGAGGCACATCCATTTTTTTAGATTATGTAATTTTGTTATGTGAAGAGACCGTGATAATATCCGCATTGTGAGCTGAAAAGAACCTCTAAAAGTCTATTCGACTAAATTTTAATAAATTTTCTAAAAAAATGTTCAATAGTCATAGAATTTGAAATATAAAAAGTTTTTATTAGCGTCCAACCTGAATCAAATTACGTCGCGTAAGGCGTAACGCCCAATAATTTTTCGTTTCTCATATTTAAATGTGAGTTACCTAAATCAAACGGACGTAAAAATTTCAAATTTGATGTGTTTTTTTTTTGTTTTTTTTTTACGTCTTGCGCTACGCATTTGATTCTGGTTCTACCCTTAAAAACAAAATAAAAACAAAATATTCAATTATTCAAATTTTGAATATTCAACATCCTGATCAATCAATTAATCATGAATTTTGATTAATCAAAATTTAAATTAATTGATTAATCATAGTTCTGATTAATCAGAAAGTATGATTAATCGATTAATTGATTAATCAGGATTTCGATTAATCGAAGCGATTAATTAATCGATTTATCGCACATCCCTATACAAAATTATAAAGGAACTGAGAAATTTTTCTTATAGAAAAATTAAAAATTATTTCTTATAAAAAAAATTCAAAAATTTTTCTTAGAAATAAAGGAAAATTCAGAAATTTTTCTTATAAAAAATTGGGAAACTTTTCTTATAAAAAATTGATTTTTTCTTTTATAAAAATTAGTACATTTTTTTTATAAAAAAAAATTGAGAAATTTTTCATATAAAAAATTAAGAACTTTTTCTTAAAGAAAAATTGAGAAATTTTTCTTATAGAAAAATTGAGAAATTTTTCTTATAGATAAACTGTGGCAATTTTTCTTATAAAAAATTGAAACAATTTTTCTCATAGAAAAATTGAGAAATTTTTCTTATAGAAAAATTGAGAAATTTTTCCTAAAGAAAAATTTATAAACATAAACAAATTTTCTTATAAGGGGTGGTCCAATAACTGGTATCTTTTTAATACATGCAATGAAATGAACGATACTCAATAGTTTTGAAACCTTATGGCTTTATTTTAAAGAGCAAACATTCCCGTTTTTTATGGCAAACGACTTCATTGATGCGTCTTCGGCTTGCTCCACTGTATCGCGTTGTAGCGCAGTACTGCGCTGCCAAACTGCACGTTTTTCGAAAAAAAGTTTTTGACCGAAATAAGGCACTCAAATGAGGTTATGTTAACAAACAAATCGGTACATCTTGGGATCGTAAAACTCGCAAGGTATTGTAAAGAATCCAATTCATCTATAGAAAGCAATAGATTTGAGTATAAGCATCATTACACAATATTTTCAAAAATACAGCTGGAACTCCCATTTTCGTCAAAGATGAGCGCTACATAGCCATGATTACCGACTTTTTGTTGGCCGTAATAGAATATACCAACTTGGATGACATTTATTTTCAGAAGGATGTGGCAATATGTCCCACAGTCCATCAAACAATCGATATTTTGCGCACTTAGTTCGGAAATCGTGTTTTTCGCCATATTCGCGGTGACAATTGATCACTTCAGAGCTGCCGATTAAAAACTTTAAAAATTTTTTCGAGGGGTCTCGTTAAAGATTCATGCAACATGGTGTAACGTCGCAAATTATCGTCATAATTACGACGCACATATTTCGTCCTATTTTCATAACATATTTTCATAATTATTACCAATTTTTCCTATATTAACACTCGTGTTATTTTTTATAATAATTTAGTACAGTGTAAAACCAGCCACACTATCGTGTAGAGCACTCTTTTGCGTAGCACTCTCCACACCGGTCATAATGTTCTGGTTTGTGTGTTTGTTTATCTTTATAAATAACCGGTATATTTGAATATGAATTGTTCAGGTTTGTGTGTTTGTACACACTGCCTGTACAATTAATATGAGTTGAGTGTTTTCTATGGGTGTGTGTGTGTTGGTTTACTCAAATGTAAAATCATTTGAATACGTTTCTGTATTTTAAACAAACTGACTATTGCACTTATAATTCCAATTAAGTTAATATTTGTTATGGAATAAGAAGATCAGTTTGGGTATTTGAAATGTGTCTACACACAAAAAATTATTGGCTAAAAATATTCAATTAAATGTATTGATCAACAAAATTTAAATGAGTCAATCAATGTTTTAGATTAAAATTTGTGCTATTTTTTGTTACAAATTTTCAACATACCAGATTTTTTTTTTTGCTTTAATTTATTTGAATAGATTAATTAAAAAATATACAAAATAATCGGGCTTTACCTTTTTTATTGTGGGCAACATATTGGAAAGCAAAAAAGATGAATTTTTGATAATTTTGTCATAAGCTTACAATTCATTTGTTAAATCAATCATTATTTTAATTGACTTTAAACAAAAAATTTATCAAATTTTTGATCAAAATCGAAAAAATGTTTGATTGAAAAAATTTTCAATCAATCACCTACAATTTTTGATTGGTATAACAATTTTTTTAATTGGAGGAATTTCAATCAAAAAATTGATTGAATCCGCGTTTTTGTTGATTGAAATTCTTTTCAAATTTTTTCTGTGTACATACTGGCATTGCACCTGGCCAGTATATACGTGACAATCTAGTTCTTTGCTCTCGAGTAAAGAACAAATATTTTAAGGAGCGACCAATCCTGGTTGTTCTAATATAGCACAGCGGTCCTTGGACTGACTGTTCCCACAGCAACCTTCGGGCTGACTGTTCCCACAGCAACCTTCGGGCTGACTGTTCACACAGCAACCTTCGGGCTGACTGTTCACACAGCAACCTTCGGGCTGACTGTTCACACAGCAACCTTCGGGTTGACTGTTCCCACAGCAACCTTCGGGTTGACTGTTCTCACAGCAACCATCGGGTTGACTGTTCATACAGCAACCTTCGGGTTGACTGTTCCCACAGCAACCTTCGGGTTGACTGTCCCACAGCAACCTTCGGGTTGACTGTTCACACAGCAACCTTCGGGTTGACTGTTCCGACGAATTTACACTGCTGCCACCACAGAAGTTATCGTTGCCAAAGTTGCTACTACCGAAGCGGCCACTACCGAAGTAGTCGTGTCAGCGTTGTTGCTACCGAAGTTTCCATTGCCGAAACTGCCACTACCAAAGTCGTTTTGTTAAAGGTGCCATTACCACTACCGAAGTTGCCATTATCAAAGTTACCACTCCGACATCGCCAGAGGTGATCCGAACTGAAAAATCCGAATGTTGTCAACTCTTAAGTCGTGCCTACAGTTACGTAGCTAAATCCGAAGCAGCTAAACCCTGTTGATCCTGCCAAATCCGAAGTTGTGAAAGCCGAAGCAGCTAAACCCTGTTGCTCCTGTCAAATCCGAAGTTGTGAAAGCCGAAGCAGCTTAACCCTGTTACCCCAGTTAAATCCGAAGTTGTGAAAGCCGAGGTTACCTACTTAAAAGTACGAATACGAGTTGCCATATATGAGAAATTATTGCTAATCATTTTTATAATTCTGAATTAAATAATTAAGAATTCCAATAAAGATATATTGTTGTTAAGCCCAAGAAGGAAAAATCCAACTGTGTTTTTATTACGAAAGGTTTGAAGGTCCTTACGTAGATCCTGGTACGACTAAGCCATCCCAGCCCATGAATAAAACCTCGTTACAATGGGAAATCCAGAAATGTTCTAGGCCCATTCGACGAATATCGTTCAAGCCATTCGTAAAATAGAACCAGAAACATTATAAAAATGGGTGCCGAGAATGAGCTACTGCGGAGCTAACCTAGGCAACCGCATGAATGAAGTCGTTTGCCATAAATAATGGGAATATTTGCTTTTTCAAATAAAGCCATAAGGTTTCAAAACTATTGAGTATTGTTCATTTCATTGCATGTTTTAAAAAGATACCAGTTATTGGACCACCCTGTAGAACAATTAAGAAATATTTCTTATAGAAAAATTAAAAAAAATTTCTTATAGAAAAAGTAAAGCATTTTTCTTAAAGAAAAAATTAAACATTTTTCTTATTGAAAAATTGAGAAATTTTTCTAATTGAAAAATGCATTTACAGTTTGCTTATAAAATAAATAAAAGCCTCTCTGACTTTTATGTCCTCTTCAATTCTTTAGCAATTGCAAATAAGTGTCCTGCTTAAAATAAAAATAGTTGAGTCAATATCTCTAAACTTTTGTTGAAAAATTTTTTTATAATATAAACTTTAAGACAAGTCATCATTTTCTTTGTTGATTTTTTTTACTTCTCACTACCTTCGTTAAACTTTGTTTAAACATTTAGTAAAACTTTTTTAAAATTTCTGTTTTTTTTTTTCTTTTTTTCTGCTAAACTTTAACGTTCACACTTTTTTTGTGATGCTCCATATTTATATACAACAGCTATTATAGCGACCGTGGTACTTGTGCCAAGTGTTATCTCAGCTGTCATACCTGTAGTGGTCCGCGTCGTGATCAATGCGTTCAATGCCCCAGTGGTTGGCAGTTAGCTGGTGGTGAATGTCATCCTGAATGCCCAGAAGGTTTTTACAAGTCAGAGTTTGGTTGTCAAAAGTGTCATCATTATTGTAAAACTTGTAATGGTAAGTTGTTTTTGTAATTTTTTTATGTTTTTTTTTTGTATATACAGCAGAATATGTGTTGCAATTTGTCTTTTGTGTGTATTTCTGTATGTATAGTGTAAATTTAAGGTGAAATATATGTCAATAAACGTTACGGTGTAGTTTTTTTTTAAAGGTGTGAATTGACACTTAATGGAAGATTATGGATTTTTTTTGTAACTCAACTTTAAAGAGGTTAAATGTGTAAAAGTAGCAATAATAAAATTTAAATGCACAAATATGTTAAATTGTTTTTTATAAAACTAAAGAGAATAACAGAAAATATTGCATACTTTTAGGAACCATCATACAAATAAAAAATATTAAATTACTTAATACAATGTGCAACATGATTTTGTATATTGGATGGGGCCAATAAAAAATTAAAGTATACCAATAGTAAACCAGAACCACTAAAGGGTTTTAAAAACTAAGCTCGAGATCTTTTTTATGGCCCACTGAAATTTCAAAATATTTCTTAAAGGCGTTTTGAATAAGTAAAATTCAAAGAGGTTAAATGTTTAAATGTATCAGTAATAAAATTTAAATGCACAAATATGTTAAATTGTTTATTATAAAATTAAAGAGAATAACAGAAAATATTGCATACTTTTAGGAACCATCATACAAATAAAAAATTTTAAATTACTTAATACACTCTGCAACATATTTTTGTATTTTGGATGGGGCCAAAGTAGACCATCAAATGGACAAAATCACCAAAGGGTTTTGCAAAGTCAGTTCGGATTTTTTTTTTATAGCCCACTGAAGTTTTTATTTTTTTATCAAAGGCGTTTGGAAAACGTCAAAAATACTATAATAAGAACACATCTGAGCTTCAAAATATGATTTGATGTCTTCAGTGAAATTTTATGGCGGTTCTTTTCTTAGAAAATTTTAGCCCTCTAACTGCAATTTTAAGGGGTCATTTTAGTCCTTTTTCAAAAACTAAACACAGAAGTCTAATAAAACGTCCATGTAGAGGGTTAAAATGTTCAAAAAATATTTTCCTCATAAAATTTCATTAGGGGTTGTCAAATGTTCAAAGTTTGTGCGACATGCGAAAAGTGCTTTAAAAGGGTCAAGTATAAATAATCAATGTTTGTTATTTTTTTTGTTACCAAAGCAGTGTTAAAAAATATCGACAAAAAACAGTGCAAATATACTTTTGAGCTAAAAATTACATTCTGATGTGTTTTATAAAATTTTATGATGACTCTTTTCTTTGACCATATATACTCTCTAGCTTCCGTTTTAAAGGGTCATTGTTGTCCTTTTTTAAAAGAAATACAAAAAAAACCTATAAAAAAAGGCAGTTAAAGGGTTAAAATGTTTTACAAATATTTTCTGCATCAAATTTTACTAGGACACGTCTGAAACAGAAAGTTCGTCCAGCATATAGAAAATGCTTAAAAATTTTATAGTATTCAATTTTTTTTTTATATTTTTTTTTTGGCCGAAATAACAAAAAAACAAGTAACAAAGTTAAATTCGACTTTGTCAAATGTAAAATGCTTTAATTCGGCGGCTGGTTGACACATGTGAACACAATCGATCACCGAATGGTATTTAAACAAGTACAAACATATTTAAAAAAAAAATCATTTTCGTCGAATTTTTTTTTACAAAAAATTTTTTTCGCGGATTTATTTTAATTTTGTTTTGCAAATTAACTTTTTTACATCGTGGAGGGTATTAGTTCATTCCACAAAGTCGAATTTAACTTTGTTACTTGTTTTTTTTTTATTATTTCCGCCCAAAAAAATACAAAAAAAAATGTTAATACTTTAAAATTTTTAAGCATTTTCTATATGCCGGGCGAACTTTCTGTCTTAGACATGCCCTAGTAAAATTTGATGCAGAAAATATTTGTAAAACATTTTAACCCTTTAACTGCCTTTTTTTATAGACTTTTTTGTATTTCTTTTAAAAATGGACAAAAATGACCTTTTAAAACGGGAGCTAGAGGGTTAATTTGGTCAAAGAAAAGAATCATCATAAAATTTTATAAAACACATCAGAACATCATTTTTAGCTCAAAAGTATATTTGCACTGTTTTTTGTCGATATTTTTAACACTGCTTTGGTAAAAAAGAAAATAACAAACATTGATTATTTATACTTGACCCTTTTTAAGCACTCTGCGCATGTCGCACAAACTTTGAACATTTGACAACCCCTAGTGAAATTTTATGAGGAAAATATTTGTAAAACATTTTAACCCTCTTAATGGACGTTTTATTAGACTTCTGTGTTTAGTTTTTGAAAAAGGACTAAAATGACCCCTTAAAATGGCAGTTAGAGGGTTAAAATGTTCTAAGAAAAGAACCGCCATAAAATTTCACTGAAGACATCAAATCATATTTTGAAGCTCAGATGTGTTCTTATTATAGTATTTTTGGCGTTTTCCAAACGCCTTTGATAAAAAAATGAAAACTTCAGTGGGCTATAAAAAAGAAATCCGAACTGACTTTGCAAAACCCTTTGGTGATTTTGTCCATTTGATGGTCTACTTTCATATGGCGTTGAAGGCATTGAGGCTCAATGCGATGACCCAAAATTTGTTGCACAGTGTAACAAAAAAATTTAAAGTAAAAAAAAAAATTTTGGTTTGTATGGAAAAATGAGTTTTAAGGCCCCGTCGCGTAGGGAAGGCGTGGTCGTAGGGGCGTTAAATTTTTCCTGAGTTATTTTTTAGTCAAATGGAAAAAATGTGGGGGTACCGTCTCAACATTTCCGACGTTTCTAAAATAAGGGACTGAAAATTGCTCTATCCCGTAGGGTTTTTGAGATATTTAACATAAATTGATATATCAAAAACTTAATGTGATAGAGCAATTTCAAGGTCAAATTCGAATTCAGTTGGCCAAAAACCATTAAAATAATGATGATACAACTCAATTGTTATCCGATTTTTTCTGGATAACGGTCATCGTATTTAGAATTAAATTTTCTTTAAGAATACGTTTATAAATATAAATGTTGTTGAATGAACTATAGCAGAAAAAAATTGATAAACTCAAAAAATTTTTAAAAAAATAACAAAAAAAATAGATATTGTTGAAAAAATCCATTCATATCTTTCTCAAATGTATAAACACATAAAAAGCCCTATCCCTCTTCTATTTAAAACAATTAAAAAATGGAAAATCGGTTGAAAATTTTTTAAGTTACACATGGTTTAGTGAGAAAAATCCCCAAAAAAGTTTTTTGGCAATAACTTTAAAATTTGACGGTGTCCGGCAAGTTTGACGAGCACTTTTGTGATCTCCTCGATGAGACCTACCACCTTCACTAGCTCATTTGAAAAGTATATTCGATTTTGTTTTTTTTTTTGTAGTACAGTGTAATATATGGGGCATTCCATGTCAAATCGGACAATTTGAATTTTTTTTTTTAGATTTTCCCAATTTGCTTGCAGTTTTAGTACCCTTTGAAAACTCCTTCGTGGTAAATTTTCAGATTTTTTTGATGTTCCTTTCAAAAGATATCGAATTTTTAAAAATTGGTAGTTTGTTCCTTGACTCAAACTTCTTTTACTCATAACTTCGTCAATAATGCTCCAAATTGCAAATTTTTTTTTTTGTTTTTAAATTTTTGTTTTTTACGTACTTTAAAAAAAAAAATCTAAAAAAATTCTTAAAAGTGCTCCAGTATTCGATTTTAATGTTTTAAAATTTATATCAAATTTTTTAAAATGTATGTACTCTTTGTTTTTTTTTTGAAATTCTTTTGTGTAAAACTTCTATCGATTCTTCAAATTTTTTGCCCAGAAGGATCGTGGGATATCGATTATGACTATTTTCTAAAATTTTTTGAAAAAATTTTTTTGTAATTTTCCAATCTTAAAATCATTTCTACTGCTCCAATGGTGCGTCATAGAGGGGTCATTTCTAAGACCGACCCCCATTCATTTTTACGTCTTAACATTTCTTCGGAACAAACTAATACCCTATTTACAATTTCTAAGGCGGCTCCCACACAAAACACAATTTTTTTTAAATTTGCTCCAACCGCTCTAACTGCCCTACGAGTGCCCTTAGAGCAACAAAATGTATGACCAACCCACAATATTCTTTTATTCCAAACATTTTCTCTGAACACACCTACCCTCTATCTTTAACTATTAAGGCGGTTTCCATACAATTTTTTTTTTTATTTTTTGTACTGTTTTTTTGTGTTTCTGTTAAGTTTTAATGTGTTCTGACTTATATAGTAAAATTTTATGGCCAACATTTTTGTAGAACATTTCATCCCCGCCCTCCCCATTTTTTGATTTTTAGAGGATTTTATACAATTTGTTAGAAAAGTGCCAAAAATTACCGTTATTTGGGGGAGTTGGAGGATTAATATATTCCACAAAAATATTTGCGATACTATTTTCTACAATGTTTTTAAACATACCCTACATCAGTGTAAAAAAAATATAGTTTTATATACCGATATGCTGCAAGAACAGACCAAAGATGGGAAATTTTAACCGCCTCTAAAATAAAATTACGATGTAATCTTTCAAAACGCCGAAACACGTATATTTTTTTTGGCCTCCTCTTCCAGAATTAATCGTCGGAATCCCGTAATTTTTTTAGTGTTGTACTGTGTAATGATAAAATTGTATTATTTAAGTGCAAAAATCATAAAAAATGATTTTGGAAACTTTTACCACAAGGGAAAAGGTGTTCCCAAATGAACCCTACCGACCCCGTCCAAAAAAACGCCCGCGCAACATTTGTATACCCTCCAATCTATTGATAGAGGTTATATATAAGTTTGTCGTTCCGTTTGTAACACCTCGAGATATTGGTCAAGGACCCCATAAAGTGTATATATTCATGATCCTCGATCGATTCTAAGACGATCTAGCGATGTCCGTCCGTCCGTCTGTCTGTCTGTTGAAAACACGCTAACTTTTGAAAGACTTTACGAAGGCTCCTGAAGTTTGGCAAAATAGTGAATTTCGGCAAGGGTTTTTCGCGAATTTACGAAATAAAGCACATGGTAACTTTCGAACGACAACTCAGAGGGTACTGAAGAGTGGCATATATATTTGTCGTTCCCATGGCCCAGCCCGTTTTAAATCTCAGCCAAATCGATTTAGTGGTTCAAAAGTTATAAGCAAAACCCTGAATTTCAGATTGGTTTCACCTAAAATTCACGTGCTGAAAAACCCGAGTTTTAATAAAACAAGGTTTAAAAACAATGATAAGCCACAAAATTACTTTGCAGAGTATTTTGGCACAGAGAAATATTTTTACACTAAAAAAAAATTTTACACTTGGAAAAAATTTTACACTCAAAAAAAAAAAATTAGCAAATTATTTTTTTTTTTTACAAAAATAAAAAAAAATGTTTTTTAAAAAATGTATGCCAAAAGATGAGCAATATAGAGTTTATTCCTGGAAAAATATTAATAAAACTTCTGTGGAGTAATTATGGTGCAGCGTTGCATCTGAAAGATGAAGTGTGACTTAAAATTTTTTTATTTTTTCTTTTAAGCTAAATTGGTCTCAAAACCTGCGCAAAAAAGATCACATTCGTTAAAACTGTTTCAAAGCAGATTTTGAGACTAATTTAGCTCAAAAGAAAGAAAAAGCAAAAATTAAGTACACCTTTTGATCTTTGAGATGCAACGCTGCACCAATATTACTCCATGGAAATTTTATTAATATTTTTCCTTAAATGTACTCCATATTGCGCAACTTTTGGCGTCAAATTTTTGGACAACAAAAAAAAAAAGTTTTTTCAAAATGCACTTACACGGGAAGTATCTGAACCCTTATGAACCGATTTGCCTGAAACTTAAAATATATATAACAGAGACGATTTTAAGGTTGGGGTGTCTCAGCTTATCGGCCATATCAGTGTTTTAAAGTTTCGTTGTCCCCTTATGAATCAATGTGGACCTCCGGGAAAATTTCGATAACTCCTGAACTAACAGGAATATCCTCTAGAGAAAAAAATACGTGTTGACTTAAATTTAATAAAGATTATTTCATATTCATATGGACTTCGTAGGGCTATGTCTTCATATAAATACCCCCAAAAATTTACACATTTTCATAAAAAAAATTTTAACGAAGGCAAACTTTTACAAGGTTATGCCACCATTGGATAGGCATTAAAACACCTTTCTTCTCATATGTAAACACCATATCGCTCATTTACTTGTATAGTGTCATAACTCAAAAAATGTGATTTTTGAGTTAATAATGCAGCATTTTTCGTTATATCATGCTTTATATTGTGTCAAAAATTCGTATTTATATCTTTAAAACTCATCATTTGAGAAGAAAATACGTAATTATTACATTTTCTATGTACCGACAATTTTCAATGAACAACCAGTTTCAATCGTAAACTTTAAACGCGTTTTCTGCAAAATGAAACATTTTGAGTTATGACACTATACAAGTAAATGAGCGATATAGTTTCTTAAAAAGAAATGGTTGAAAAATCCAAAAAACGATTTTTTCGCCATTTTTGGACCCATGTTTTGAACCCCTAAATCCCCGATATGGCCGATAAGCCGAGACACCCCAACCTTAGAATTGTCTCTTTTATATATATTTTATGTTTCATGCAAATCGGTTCATAAGGGTTGAGATACTTCCCTTGTTAGATTGCAATCTTTAGCTGCTGATAGTCAACGTGTTTTTATGTCCAAAAATTTTTTTGTTATTTTTCCCGTAAATGGGTCATAAATCCCCATCGTTTAAGGGGGCAAGCTAAAAAAATTTTAATTCGGGACGCGCTATTGTTCATATAGTTTGATCTGTGTGTGTAAAAATTAGAGAAGTTCCCCTTACCGGATTGCCTCCTATTTTGTTTTTAAAAATGTGTTCTAAAAATTAAAAACTGTTTTTAAATTTTTAACATTTTCGAAAGTCATGATAGTATTTTTCATTATGATTCCTTTTAAATCTTACTAGAAATATGTTTACCCCTAAAAGTATGCAATGAATTTTACATATATTTACCACCCTGTAAATATGCAACATATCTTCAACTCAGGCATTTCAATAAAAAAATTCAAGTATTAATTTGTATACAAAAAAATCATTTCATTTATTTAGGTGCTGGTCCATTAGCTTGTACATCATGTCCTGCTCACTTTATGTTAGATGGTGGTCTCTGTATGGAATGTTTAGGTTCACAATTTTATGATTCACCAACACAAACGTGTAAAACATGTCATGAATCATGTCGTTCATGTACTGGACCTGGCCAATATTCATGTCAAACTTGTGCCTTTCCCCTACATCTAGATCGCCTAAATAATCAATGTGTGCCATGTTGTGCAAATGATGCATCACCGGAGGATCAAACATGTTGTCACTGTGATAAAGATACAGGTGTGTAAAAAAAAAACATATATAATGAAAAGTTTTTATCTTAATCTTTAATCTTTAGCTGGAAAAATGTCTCACATTTATATTTCATTTCTTGGTTTCTTTAAAAAAAAATTTTCAGGTGGTTGTATAAATGCTTCTCCTGCTGGTAAACGTCGTATTGCTGCCGCTGCTGAACAACAACAATTTGGCAGTTCCTATGGCAATAGTGGTGGTCTTTATGGGAATCTACTAGATGATGCGGATGGTTCGACAACAGGTGTTAGTGGTTTATTTTCACGTGTCGGTTCACCTTTAACAACTATAACAGCAATTGCGGTTGCTGCTTGTCTTCTCATTGTTACCGTATTTGCTGTCATTTTTGCCGTCTTACAGGTTGGTATTATAGGTGTTTAATAAGGATTTCGTAACCCAAAAAAAAAACAAGAGATTGTTATAGTAGTTGTTACGTGTAGTTGTGTAGTGGTTGTATAACTATACGTTAGTAGGGATTTACAAATATGAATCTGTGTGTGTGTATGTGTTTTAATAGATCCTTTAGATGCATGTGTGTTGTTCTTAGTGTGACTTTGTATGACTGACAAATCAAAAAGCGGATTATATATGTTGTTTATTGTATACAGACCTGCTTTTAAAACCCAGGTCATGTGTACAGATTGTGTAGTCTTCTCACAATTGTATTTCAATTTTGGTGTTTGCTTCACTCTCAAATGAATGACAGAATGTATACACAAAGTATTCATGTCACATTTTAAACCCCCCCTAAGATATGTTTTAGTGTGTTGTGTAAAGTTTTCTATTGTAGAGGATTATTATTATTTTAGCTTTTTTTTATTTAGAGAAGGAGTTTTAGAGGGGTTTTGTTATATAAAAGTCAACAACTTTTGGTTGTCGAGACATTATTATAAGGATTTGTCACATTCATAAAATATGAAGAAAAAAAAACAACTGTGATCTTAGAGTGTTTTTTAGGATATAGAAGAGTTTTTTATTATATTTATTTCTTTTTTTACCTAAGTAAATGTCAACAGAAATTAAGAAACGTCAATAAAAACCAAAAAATACTGGCAAATTACTGTTGCATAGTATTGGGGTTTTGATAAACTAAAAAAAAATTGAGCATATCTTTGGGCTTTATATAAAATAAAAGTCATTTTTTAACTAGAAACTGAATAGTGGTAGCTCATTTAATGAATTGAAGGAACGATTATAGTTAAAAGAAATAAAAAAGTGTTCATTTAATTGAAATTATTCTTTTCGATTCTGAGAACTTGTAAATTGCTTTCTCAGAATCTGAAAAAATAATATATTTCCAAAGTCTTCAAGTAAATCTATCTCAAACTTTTTGAAAATAAGAAAATATGTCTATTAAATCTTCTCGGAATCTTAAAAAATATTTTGGAATCTGGCAAACTGCCTCAAAAATTCAGTTATTTCATGAGAAAATTTTCGTTTTTTTAGAAAAAACGTTTCTGAATCTAACAAGGGAAGTATCTCAACCCTTATGAACCGATTTGCCTGAAACTTAAAATATATATTAAAGAGACGATTTTAAGGTTGAGGTGTTTCAGATTATCGGCCATATCGGTGTTTAAAAATTTCGTTGTCCCCTTATGAAACCATGTGGACCTTCGGGAAAATTTTGATAACTTCCAAACTAACAGGAATATCGTCTAGCGCAAAAATACGTGTCGACTTAAATTTAATACAGATTATTTCTTATTCATATGGATATCGTAGGTCTATGCCTTCACATATATACATCCCAAAATTTTCACATTTTCCTTAAAAAAATATTTAAAGAAGCCAAATTTTTACATGGTTATGCCACTATTGGATAGGCATTAAAAAAACCTTTCTTCTCATATGAAAACATCATATAGTTATATAGTTATACATCATTATATTTTTTTAAAGAATTGTCTCAAAGTATTAGAATTTTTCGTTAGGAAAATTTTCATAAAATAAGATTTTCAGAAAGTCATAAATTTAGTTTTCTCCGGAATTATCATAGAAAAATCCTGATAAAGTTTCTTGAAAAGTTAAAAAAATATATATATCATAACCAGGGACAGTACCTTCATGCACTAAAAAACTATGTTTTAGGCGCCTAAAATATGCACTAAAAAGTCTTGAATATCCCAGGAAAATTTTTTGGAACAAATTCCTGGTTCAATAGATTCTTGAATATATTCTACGGTAATCACAACAATATTTTCTATGTAAAAGTATTTTCCAAAAAAACTACTTGCTTTAAAAAACGATTGCTTTCAGGACAATTTCAAACAAAAAATAAATGATTCTGGAATGTTAAGTAGAACCGGTTGCAGGGTAATTTGATGCATTCTGGAACCGATTATTTGGAACAGAAAATTTTGCTGGGATGTACTAAAAATCTTAAAATATGCACTAAAAATCTTAAATATCACCTTGTTTTTTCACTTTTATTAAAAACAAACATAACTTTTGAATGCAGTCTGGCATTTTATGCTTGGATAACATACAGTGTGATATGTACAGTGTGTATAAAATTTTATTAAAAAATCAAAAAATTTTAATAATTGCTTTAATACAAAAAAAAATATCATAAAAAAACTTCAAACAAGCTAAAAATACAAAAAAAAAATAGCTAAAAAACTAAAATTTATGCAAAATATGACCTAAAAATATGCATTTATAGTGAAATAATAGCAAAATATGCAAAAATGCACTAATCGATGCCATTTTAAATCAAATTCTTTGATTCTCAAAGATATCTTGTTTATGCTGTTCAATGTCCAAAGGGGAAAAGCATGCATTTGCATGAAAGTCCTCTCCTGGGTCATAACACTTTATAGACAAAATATTACAAAATCTGGAGTTTTTTTTAAAGGAAGAAATCTAAAAATTCATTAAATTTTCTTTAAAATAAAGTGCTTAAACTCTAAACAAATATTCTCCTAGAATCAGTGAGGTATACAGGGGAAGGGGGCTAGGAAAAAATATCTCATAAAGTGAGACTTTTTCTATAAGAAAAATGTCTCAGAATCTGAGACTTTTTCTATAAGAAAAATGTCTCAGAATCTGAGACTTTTTCTATAAGAAAAATGTCTCAGAATCTGAGACTTTTTCTATAAGAAAAATGTCTCAGAATCTGAGACTTTTTCTATAAGAAAAATGTCTCAGAATCTGAGACTTTTTCTATAAGAAAAATGTCTCAGAATCTGAGACTTTTTCTATAAGAAAAATGTCTCAGAATCTGAGACTTTTTCTATAAGAAAAATGTCTCAGAATCTGAGACTTTTTCTATAAGAAAAATGTCTCAGAATCTGAGACTTTTTCTATAAGAAAAATGTCTCAAAATCTGAGACTTTTTCTATAAGAAAAATGTCTCAGAATCTGAGACTTTTTCTATAAGAAAAATGTCTCAGAATCTGAGACTATTTCTATAAGAAAAATGTCTCAGAATCTGAGACTTTTTCTATAAGAAAAATGTCTCAGAATCTGAGACTTTTTCTATAAGAAAAATGTCTCAGAATCTGAGACTTTTTCTATAAGAAAAATGTCTCAGAATCTGAGACTTTTTCTATAAGAAAAATGTCTCAGAATCTGAGACTTTTTCTATAAGAAAAATGTCTCAGAATCTGAGACTTTTTCTATAAGAAAAATGTCTCAGAATCTGAGACTTTTTCTATAAGAAAAATGTCTCAGAATCTGAGACTTTTTCTATAAGAAAAATGTCTCAGAATCTGAGACTTTTTCTATAAGAAAAATGTCTCAGAATCTGAGACTTTTTCTATAAGAAAAATGTCTCAGAATCTGAGACTTTTTCTATAAGAAAAATGTCTCAGAATCTGAGACTTTTTCTATAAGAAAAATGTCTCAGAATCTGAGACTTTTTCTATAAGAAAAATGTCTCAGAATCTGAGACTTTTTCTATAAGAAAAATGTCTCAGAATCTGAGACTTTTTCTATAAGAAAAATGTCTCAGAATCTGAGACTTTTTCTATAAGAAAAATGTCTCAGAATCTGAGACTTTTTCTATAAGAAAAATGTCTCAGAATCTGAGACTTTTTCTATAAGAAAAATGTCTCAGAATCTGAGACTTTTTCTATAAGAAAAATGTCTCAGAATCTGAGACTTTTTCTATAAGAAAAATGTCTCAGAATCTGAGAATTTTTCTATAAGAAAAATGTCTCAGAATCTGAGACTTTTTCTATAAGAAAAATGTCTCAGAATCTGAGACTTTTTCTATAAGAAAAATGTCTCAGAATCTGAGACTTTTTCTATAAGAAAAATGTCTCAGAATCTGAGACTTTTTCTATAAGAAAAATGTCTCAGAATCTGAGACTTTTTCTATAAGAAAAATGTCTCAGAATCTGAGACTTTTTCTATAAGAAAAATGTCTCAGAATCTGAGACTTTTTCTATAAGAAAAATGTCTCAGAATCTGAGACTTTTTCTATAAGAAAAATGTCTCAGAATCTGAGACTTTTTCTATAAGAAAAATGTCTCAGAATCTGAGACTTTTTCTATAAGAAAAATGTCTCAGAATCTGAGACTTTTTCTATAAGAAAAATGTCTCAGAATCTGAGACTTTTTCTATAAGAAAAATGTCTCAGAATCTGAGACTTTTTCTATAAGAAAAATGTCTCAGAATCTGAGACTTTTTCTATAAGAAAAATGTCTCAGAATCTGAGACTTTTTCTATAAGAAAAATGTCTCAGAATCTGAGACTTTTTCTATAAGAAAAATGTCTCAGAATCTGAGACTTTTCTATAAGAAAAATGTCTCAGAATCTGAGACTTTTTCTATAAGAAAAATGTCTCAGAATCTGAGACTTTTTCTATAAGAAAAATGTCTCAGAATCTGAGACTTTTTCTATAAGAAAAATGTCTCAGAATCTGAGACTTTTTCTATAAGAAAAATGTCTCAGAATCTGAGACTTATTCTATAAGAAAAATGTCTCAGAATCTGAGACTTTTTCTATAAGAAAAATGTCTCAGAATCTGAGACTTTTTCTATAAGAAAAATGTCTCAGAATCTGAGACTTTTTCTATAAGAAAAATGTCTCAGAATCTGAGACTTTTTCTATAAGAAAAATGTCTCAGAATCTGAGACTTTTTCAATAAGAAAAATGTCTCAGAATCTAAAACATTTTTCAAAATCTGAGACTTTTTGTATTGAAAAAATGAAATTCTTAAAAGTTTTCCTCATTGAAAAAATATTTGATTCTGATAAGTTTTTTTTTTATAAAAAAATTAATACTTCTCAAATTCATGGGCGCTGTATTGCTTCTAGATTGTGAAACATATTTTATAGAAAAAATTTGTAAAATCGATACACGTTTTCCACCAAAAACTAAAAAAAAAAAAAAATCAAGGAGTACAATCATTTTCAAAAATAAAATTTAAAGGTCAAAACTTAAAACTCGCATAATAGAACACTTTTTAATTTTTTTAGTATTTTATGTAAAAAAATAAAAAATTTAATAACCCAGCAAAACTTTCATGACTTCCAGAACTAGTGCTGGAGTACTTCTTTTTTGCTCGACTAGTTCTCTATCTCGTTCTCAGAGTCATGATTTTTGTTTGAAATTGTCACCCTCAGAACTAGTTCTAGGGAAGTAGTCTAGAAACAATCACCCCTCCTATGGAACGGTTCCATCACTACTTCTAGAACCAGTTCTTTATCCCATTCTTTAACCCATGATTTTTCTTTGAAATTGTCACGACAGGAACTACTTCCAAGAAGCTATTGTGGCACTAGTTCTCTATCTCGTTCTCAGAGTCATGATTTTTGTTTGAAATTGTCACCATCAGAACTAGTTCTAGGAAAGTAGTCTAGGAACCCATGTATGGAACGGTTCTTTAAGTCATTCTAGAACCAATTCTTTATCCCATTCTTTAACCCATGATTTTTGTTTGAAATTGTCACCATCAGAACTAGTTCTAGGAAAGCAGTCTAGGAACATTTTGTACATTTTTTTTTTTGCAAAAAAAAAACATTTTTGAATTATTTTATGTTGAAAGTATAACGCAATATCAGCACTTTACTGAACAAAATTAGTAGTATTTTTTGTTTTTTTAATCATTAATGCAATTAGAAATTATCTAGAAGGAGAATAAGGGATTTAAAAAAAAAAAATTTTGTAGGGACCAAAAAATATATGTACGATTATATGCTTAGTTGGATACTCAAATTGCTTACTATTTTTGCTACAATTGGAAAGTTTTGTTTACTTTTTGTAATAAAACATTCCAGCTGTAGTAAATAAAGTAGTTTATTGCAGAGGTAATTGAATGGATCTATAAAAACCTATTTGCACTAATACCCCAATACTTAATAATACCAAACAAATTACCCAATACTTAATAATTTGCTTAGCCCCTCTGTACATATTTCAAAAGGTTTGACTTTTTCCAAATAGAAGATGCAACACAGAAATACGTAATCAAATATATATATTTTTTTCTTTTTTGAAAAAAATTAGTAGTATAAGTTTTTGAAACATCTTCTAAGATGTTATTTGAGAACCAGTATTTGTTTCATGGAAGTGGTGCAGAAGTCATGTACGACTAGTTCCAAATCACTAGTTCCCAAACTACTCCAAAAAAGCTCTTTGGAATCAAAATATTACCCTTTTGGATAACTTCTAGAACTAGTTGTGACATCACTAGTTCCAGGATGCTCTTTGAGAACCTATCGTGACAAGCTTTGAAGTACTTCTAGAACTAGTTATTTTTGAATGACTCCGAAAAGTTTTGCTGGGAAATAAAATTTTGGAATTTGGAACATTTTTGAAGAATTTATGAATAAAAAAATTTTGAGTAAACGAACAAGATCCTTATTATTGTAAACTTAATATGATTTCTAAAAAAAAAAATAAAAAATTACTTACTAAAGTCTATTTCTGTAATTAACATTATTCTAAAAACTTTACTACAGATCAAATACCTGTCTGAAATTGATCTTAAAATTAGACCACTACAAAAAAAAAATTAAACAAAAATAGTGCATACTTTAGGGAGCCACTAATAACTGAAAATTCTGCCATAAATTTAGTATTAAAAACAATCAACAATGATTTATTAATTTTAAATACTTTAAACTCTCATTCTTCTTAAGCATTTAACATCATTTTCATAAAACTATAAAAACAACATTAAGAAATAACAAAAAAATCTAATAAGATCAATAAAAAAAAAAATATTAAATTGATTTCCTTCCTAAAAACTCGTACTAAAATACAGAAAGGAAAACAAAATGAGTTGGGGATTATATTCTTAGACATCATTTTTATCATACAATTTTTAACAATTTCCTTAAAAAATCTACTCAACTTTACACAACCACTACACAAACTCGTGTTCGCACTCACACACTTGCAAACATATGAAAACGGTTTTGGGTAAGTGTAAGTGACATCAAGTACTGTAGTAATGACAAAAACGTTTCGTAGGCAATTTGTCAAAATGTTTATACTTTTATAAAACGTATGCAAGAGTTTGAAGTAAATATGTATATGTAGGATATAAAACTTATATCCTTGATGTGTGTGTAAAATATTACCCCCTTTTTGTACTTTTTTTAACGTTACTTTTTTGTCTAACCCTACATGGTGTTTGAAAGTACTACAGGTTAATATGGTCGTTTGTCTCAGAAAAGTCTTAGAATCTGATACAATTTATAAGAATTTTTTCTTTTAGAAAAATTCTCAGATTCTGAGATATTTTTCGAATAGAAAATTTTTAAATTCTAAGTCATTTTTGATATAGAAAAACTCTCAGATTCTGTTATATTGTTTTGAGATATTTTTTGTATAGAAAAATTCTTAGATTTTGAGACATATTTTGTATAAAAAAATTCTCAGATTCTTAGATATTTTTCTTATAGAAAAATTCTTATAAAGAATTATTCTGTGGAAAAATTCTGAGATATTTTTCATTTGGATTGTGAGATATTTTTCGTATAGAAAAATTCTCAGGTTCTGAGATATACTTCGTATAGAAAAATTCTCAGATTCTAAAAGATTTTTCGCACAAAAAAATTCTCAGATTCGGAGATATTTTTCGCATAGAAACTTTTTCTATATCTCAGATTCTGAGATATTTTTCGTGTAGAAAAATTCCCATAATCTAAAATATTTTTCGTATAGAAAAATTCTTAGATTCTGAGAAAAATTTAGATTAGATTCTGAGAAAAATTTTTTTGAATAGAAAAATTCTCAGAATCTCAGATAATTTTCTTATAGAAAAATTCTCAGAGTCTTAGATATTAATCATATAGAAAAATTCTCAGAATCTGAGATATTTTTAGTATGGGAAAATTCTCAGATTCTGAAATATTTTTTTTATAGAACAATTTTCATATTTTGAGATATTTTTCATAGAGAAATGTTCTTAGATTCTGAGAAAAATTCTAAGATGTTTTTGTATAGAAAAATTCTCAAACACTCAGATCATTTACGTGTTGAAAATTTTTTTAGATTCTGTGATAATCTTTTTACAGATAATTTCACATACTCTGAGATATTTCTCGCATAAAAAAATTCTCAGATTCTGAGATATTTTTCAAATAAAAATGTCTCACAATCTGAGACTTTTTCTATATCACGAATTCCACCAAAGAACACAGAAAAAATTTAATTTTCTGACCTTAGGTCTTTTAATTTTCTTTATAAACATATTCATTTTAAAATTTTTAAGCTTTAAAAAAATCGCGATTTTTTCGCGAATATTATTTTCTTCAAAAATTGAAAAAAATCAAAAAAGTACGATACTTTGAAGAGCCGTATCTTCGGAAGTAGTTATCTAAATTCTACCATTAAAAAAGCATTCGACTAAAACAATCATCCTTTTTTATAACAATGCACTCAAAAAAAATATTTTTTAAAAAGTACGTTTTTGATGCAAATGCAATTTTTAGATAAAGTTTTGAAAATCCATAGTTGGATTAGATCTAATAAAATCATTTGCATCAAAAACGTACTTTTTAAAAAAAATATATTTTTTGAGTGCGGTGGTAAAAAAAAAGACGATTGTTAGAGTCGAATGTTTTTTGAATGGTAGAATTCAGATAAATACTTCCGAAGATACGGCTCTGCAAATAATCATACTTTTTTAATTTTTTTTAATTTTTGAAGAAAATAATATTCGCGAAAAAATCGCGATTTTTTTAAAGCTTAAAAATTTTAAAATGAATATGTTTATAAAGAAAATTAAAAGACCTAAGGTCAGAAAATTAAATTTTTTCTGTGTTCTTCGCGAAAAAATCGCGCTTTTTTTCAAATTTAAAAAACTGAAAATGGATATGTTTTGTTGGCTCCATAGTACAAATGTGTACAAAAAATTAGACGAATTTGAAGACCCGCGGTTAGATTTTATAAAATTTCTGGTGGAATTCGTGATACAAGAAAAATGTCTCAGAATCTGAAACATTTTCTATAAAGGAAAAATGTCTCAGAATCAAAGACTTTTTCTATAAAGGCAAAATGTCTCAAAATCAAAGAATTTTTCTTTATAGGAAAAATGTCTCAGAATCTGAGACGTTTTCTATATAGGAAAAATGTTTCAGAATCGGAGACATTTTCTATATAGAAAAAATGTCTCAGAATCTGAGACTTTTTTTTAGACATTTTTTTTATATAAAAAAGTCTCAGATTTTGAGACATTTTTTATATATATAAAATAAAGTGTCAAATTCTGAGCCATTTTTTCTATACAGAAAAATATAGTTCCGAGACATTTTTCCTATAAAGAAAAAGTCTCTCATATAGAAAAAGATTCAGCAAAAAGAAAAAGATTCAGATAGAAAAAGTTCCAGATTCTGAGACATTTTTTCAATATAAAAAAAGGCTCAGATTCTAAGACATTTTTTCTATATAGAAAAAGTCTCAGATTCTGAAACATTTTTCCTATATTGAAAAAGTCGCAGATTCTGTGACATTTTTCCTATAAAGAAAAAGTCTCTCATATAGAAAAAGATTCAGATTCTGCGACATTTTTCATATATAGAAAAAGTCTCAGATTCTGAGACATTTTTTTTATATAGAAAAAGTCTCAGATTCTAAGACATTTTTTCTATATGGAGAAAGTCTCAGATTCTGAAACATTTTTCCTATATAGAAAAAAGTCTCAGAATCTGAGACTTCTTCAATATGTCTCTGATTCTGAGTCTCACATTCTGAGACATTTTTCCTATATTGAAAAAGTCACAGATTCTGAGACATTTTTCCTATATAAAAAAAATCTCAGATTCTGAGACATTTCTCCTGTATGGAAAAAGTCTCAGATTCTGAGATATTTCTCCTATATAGAAAAAGTCTCAGATTCTTTGACATTTTCTCTATGTAGAAAAAGTCTCAGATTCTGACATTTTTCCTATATAGAAAAAAGTCTCAGAATCTGAGACTTTTTTAATATGTCTCAGATTCTGAGACATTTTTCCTATATTGAAAAAGTCGCAGATTCTGAGACATTTTTCCTTTATAGAAAAAGTCTCAGGTTATGAGACATTTTTCCTAAATAGAAAAAGTCTCATATTCTGAGACATTTTCCCTATGTAGGAAAGTCTCAGATTCTTAGAAAATTTCCTATATAGAAAAAGTCTTAGATTCTGAGTTATTGTTCCTATGTAGAAAAAGTTTTAGATTCTGAGACTTTTTTCCTTTATAGCAAAAGATTCTCAGAATCTGAGACTTTTTCTGTATAGGAAAAATGTCTCAGATTCTGAGACTTTTTCTATATTGAAAAAAATGTCTTAGAAGTTGACAAGAAATGTCTTAAAATCTGAGACTCTTTCTTTATAGGAAAAAAATATCTCAGAATCTGAGAGTTTTTCGTTGTAGGAAAAATGTGTTAGAATCTGAAAATTTTGATTTATAGAAATAGATCTCAAAATCTATTTTTTTTTTATAGAGGACAAGTGTCTCAGAATCGAAAATAAGTTCTTTGTGCAAAAAATGTCTGAAAATCTGAGAATTTTTCTTTATAGAAAAAATGTTGCAAAGTTCGCTTTATAGAGTATAACATTGTCTGTGTAAACCCAGCATCATTCTTTACTTTCCATTTTTTTATGATTTTGAGTGTTTGTTTTTTTTGTTTCTCTCCTTTTGCCTAAACCAGCATATCTAATGAGTTTTTACTTTACATACACATACAAAAAAAAAAGGATTTTATTTGCCAACATGATGCTTGGCTAAACGTTTCAAGTATTTGATTTCTAGGTTTTACAAACTTGTCTCCGTTTTCTATGTATATTTTATGTTGCAGGAATTTTTAGGAGGATGTATTTGTATGTGTGTGTTTTTTATCTTTATGTTTTGGCCCATTAAAAAATGGCTGTGTATCATTTATTTAAATGGTCTTTAAATACGTGTGTGTGTGTGTTTTTTTTTTTTCAAGTACAAAACCAAAATTTTCTTTTTTTTGCGAAATATTTTTACTGCCATTTTTTTTGGTGTGCTAAATGTTGGGGTTTTCTTTGTATAAAGGCTTAAAAATATTTGCAGAAATGTTATTTTTTATATTTTATATTATTTTTTGTTTTAACTTTATGTTAACATGCAGAAATTGTTTGCCTAGCTTTGTGTGTGTATGTATTTTTTTGTTATTTTTATACGTGTTTGTTTAAGTAAAAGCTTTATACTAGTTAGACATTGATAAATTGGCGCCCACTAAAATAAAAGGAAAATACACCATTCTTGTATATTTGTCTATATATTTATGTCATAATGTTTTTACAAGCGATTAAATTTTGTTCTTGTCAATTGACATACCATAAAAAAAATGTATTGATGACAAATACATACCAACACATTCAAACATTCATGTTAAAATAACAAATCCTTACAAGCACACACATACTTATGTGTACTTACACAGACTTATTTAATGTTTTTTTTTTTTTTTCAAAACTATTGAAGCATATTTTAATTAGAGATTTTAAACAAAATAGTATAAATCGTATCATATGTACCCAGCAAAATTTTCGGTTGCAAAGAACCGATTGTGGAACAACTTTTACTTCCCTAGAACCTGTTCTAATTCTTGTGCAACACCGATTCTTTTTACAAAGGGATTGTCCCAAAAGCAACAGGTGTTTGTAAGCAAAATTGGAACACATTTTTGTTCTTCGGAACCGGACCTAGAAGTAAAATTTAGAACAGAAATGAGAATTAAAGAAATATTTTGAATTGCATTAATTTATTAAAAAAAGATAAAGATAATCCTATATGACATCGTATATTAATTTTTTTTAACACACATACATCCTTTTTCGCCTCCAAAATTGCATTTTGGGCCTTGCAATAAAGATACATCAGAACATGAATTTTCTGCAAACAAAAATGAAAAACATTATTTTATTAGTATTTGTCCCGACCCAGACAATCAAAATTTAATTTACTTACCTTCGTATCAACAATTTTCGCGATTATATCCTGATATTTTCATAGAATTTCGTGTTTTTCTTAGTGAACACAAAAAAAAAATGATATTTATTTTTTAATTTTTTTGACACATAATTTTTTTTAATTCCTGAGAACCAAAATGTTAAGAAATTTAGATTGCATAGAACAAGCTTCACAATAATATTCACTTAACTTGTTCTGAATAATTAAAGTGTAATAGTGTTTGATTACCGAAGAACCTGTTCTAGAACAAGTGTTATCGGAATCGGTTCTGAAAAATTTTCCTGGGTATATAATTTATTATATGTATAATAAATAAAAAATAATAAAAGTGATTAAAAATACAGATTTAAAAACAAAGTAATAAAACTTTAGAATACACCCAAAACAAAAACCTTGTCAAATTACTAGGAAAAATCTCGTAATCCCATTTTACCAATTTTTGACAGTTATCCTTGTTTTTTAACAAAAAATTCGATCGAAATTTCTAAGAAAATTTTACAAATTTCTAAGAAAATTTTACAAAAAAAAAAAAATTAGAAAATTCGCGAGAATTCCTTTTAAGTTTTATTGCGCCACAAAAAGTTGTAAATTTACAATTTTGTTGGTAAAATCTTGTAAAATTACAAAAAAGGTCGTAATTTTTACTAGGAATTCTAGTAAAATAGGAGGTAGCAAAAAATCGACGACGTTGGACAGAGCCTCGTCAAGTCCATTCTGGACAGTGGGTGAGGTTTTCAGTTGTAAAGGATTGGCTATGTGTACATTAGGGTGGCAGCTATTTTGCAAAACTTCGAATTTCAAGGTGTGCACTAGTGTGGCCCATCAACATATGGAAAAATACCAAGTATAACTCACAACTGAACGTACCTCAAAATATGATAGATGGCATCGTAACGAACATTTTGCGCCAAATTTCAGCACCCTACAACGATTGGAAATGGATGCTAACTTATCATAAGTGTTTGCAACCTCCTAAGAAATCTTAAAATTTTTTATATTGGAATCTTAAAAATAACCATATGGAATGCTAGCGTAACAAAAGCACATAATTCACATGTGGCCATTTTGTCCTAATATTGTCCTTAAACAAAAAAAAAATACATACATATTAAAAAAAGCGGAACCCTGCATTTCACTTAAACCGCTGTAACTCAAAAACTATGCGGACCATTAAGTTGCGCCAAAGTTCATTTGAAAGGTAATACAAATATCTTAAATTTGAGTATAATGTCAAAAAATTATTTTTTTATTTTTTTCCTAATCGGAACTAAAATGTCCTTATTGTCCTTTGTAGGCAACCTTAGGGCAAAATG
The DNA here is from genome assembly GCA_963921195.1 of Pegoplata infirma. Classification (NCBI taxonomy): domain Eukaryota; kingdom Metazoa; phylum Arthropoda; class Insecta; order Diptera; family Anthomyiidae; genus Pegoplata; species Pegoplata infirma. The sequence continues at coordinate 153,548,451 of OY992540.1, forward strand.
ACCATATGTGATTTATTTGCTCTTTTAACGATACCATTCCATGTAGTAGTTTTTAGGATTGCAAAAATTTTTTTTTTTAAATTTCTTCTGAGGTTGCAAACACATGTGATCAGTTAGCATCCCCTTCTAATCGTCGTAGGGTGCTGCAATTTGGCTCAAAATATTATTTACGATACCATCTTTCATTTTTTAAGGTACGTTGACCTGTAGCGAAGCAAAAGGAATTTTGGGCCACCCTAGTGTGCACCCCTAATTTTTTTTACATTTGGTCTAAAAATGCTATGCTAAAAATTTCTGCCAAATCGGACAACGTTAACACGAGGCGCATCGAGGTCAAAGGTCAAACACACGAAAATAGCCATATTTTGATGAAAAACATTGAAAAAATGCTGTTGTTTTTGAATATATTGTTAAAAAGTGGTACACGAGTTGTTTTTAGTATAAGAAGATATACTAAACATTTTTGGGTTTTCAAAAATTAACTCTTGTAAGCCTTTCGGGGTCAAAATGACCCAATTTTTTCAAAATGAACCCCAAAACACGAAAATCCGCCCCAATTTTTTAGTTTTATTGAAATATACCAATGGAAAACGATATGTATATTCTATTATATCATAAATACTTAGATATGAAATACTGTCTTTCTAGGATGTCATTAACCCGTTTCATGGTAAGGCCAAAAATATTCATTATATTTGGCTTGGTTCTCAAAACTGATATTTTGATTTTTTCAAAATTTTCTTAAACAAAATTTATAAAAATGCTGAAAAAACCACAGAATCTTATAAAATATATGTTAACATATAGAAAAAAAAATTTTTTGGGGGATATCCCTCGGATAGTTTGGCAAGGGCATCGATTTAAACTCAGTGGATTTCGAGGAAAAAGTCTTTTTGCCAACAATTTACTCAATATGGAAAAATTTGGTAAATATTTTAAAATTTTACAAAGTAAGGCCCATAAATTATTAAAAACAATGTTAGACTTTAACCCTAAACGTTGTAGGAAAATGAATTAATATTAACCCGGTTTTATTCGGGTCAAAGGTAAAATTTTGGGATATTTAGAGTTTTTTTAGAAATAGGCACCTAAATGTGAAATATTTATTTCGATTTTTTATAAAACAAGGTATAGTTATTGTACGTGTTCTGAAAAATAATTATTTGATTTTTTTTTAAATAAACCCATAAATGAACATGGGGTCAAAATGGCCCAGCACGTTAAAATTTCTTAAAATAGTTTTTTTATTTTTTTCGATTTCTATAAAACTTGTTATAATTATTGTGCGAGGTCAGAAAAATAATTATTCGATTTTTTTGATTAACCCATAAATGAACATGGGATCAAAATGACCCAGCACATTAAAAATGTGCTGGTAATACCAAGATTTCTATAAAACTTGGTATAACCATTGTGCTAGGTCAGATAAATTTTTTTAATTAACTCATAAATGAACAACGGGTTAAAATGACCCAGCATGTAAAAAAAATCTTTGCATAAAATATTTTTTTTTCGTATTCGCTTCACTTTCCCATTTGTATTCGCTTCACTTTCCCATTAGACCCCATTAGTTATTTCCTTATAATTAATTTTAAATTACTTTTATTTTATTTTTTTATATTTTAGCGCACCACTATACATTCAGCTCGAAAAACTACTAAATATAATAAAATACCCACCAATGGACGTAGAAGAAATCGTATTACATCATCTAGTACTCTACTCAAAATAGATGCTGAAGCTAATCTTGAAGATGAGGAAGAAGAGGAAGATTATGAAAGAGCTGAAGCTGACGAGGAACTTAAAGAACAACAATTTAATGAAAACAATGTTGATGACGAAGACGATGAAGAAGAAGATATGGAATTATTTAATCTAAATACAAAATCTCTAGAAACAAAAGAAAAAACTAAAAAAAATTCCTCAAAATTAAATACATTTGTTAGAGTACCCCTTAAGAAGACAAAAACTCAAGAAAATAATAAAACACAAAGAACATAAAATTGTCTCAAATACGAACTGAGAAAATAGGAAATGAATTTTTAAATCAAATCTTATTAAAAAAAAAATCATAAAATTAAAATTTTTTTAAAAAAATATTTTTATTGTAAATTTTGTATAAAGAAAATTGTACCTTATTATAAACAAAAACAAAAAAAAACAAAAAAAAAAAACATTAACAAAATTATAACAGCTCTAAGCTTAAATTAATCATACAACTTTTTTTAAACAAAAAAAAATATTTAGGAAATTGGTGATTTTCTTGTACTCATAATAGACAATTTCTTTTACGAATATCCTTGATGTTTATAATTTTTACTACTATTTAATTACATGTATATTTTTTAAGAATTTTAATTATTTCACGTACTATAAACAAATATATTTTTTTTGTAAAGTTTATCTGATTACTACTGTTTTATTAGCCAATTACTACTCCTTTTTTTTAAACAAAAAAATTTTAATGATTTGAATATTATTTATAATTTTATATTTTGTTAAATTTTAAAAATAATTTTTAATTTATGTATGTATTTTGTAAACTAAAACCCTTGATGGGTCATGTTTTTTTTTTTTTTTATTATGTAGAATAATTTGTTTATATGTTAATTATTGATATCATTCTTTTAATAAAAATAGAACTTTTTAAAATAAATATTACAACAAAAAAATATTAAAATTAAAAAAAAAATCACATGTGAAATTATTTAAACAGAACTTGAAATAGACATCACAAAGTGAAATTGGCAACATTTTAAAATCAAATGTGTACAATTTTGTTAGTTTTCTTCGGATTTCAGTATTTTGTGGTTAATTAGAAAGATAATTACGATACAAAACCACAAATCTGAACTTGGGCTTTCAGATTTTTCAGATATTGTGAACAAAGATACTCTATGGAGCCATTTAGACATTCCCTTTTACAGTTTAATTAAATTCCAAAAACTCGCGATTATATTCGTGATTTTAATTTTTTAAAAATCACACTCAAAATATTTTGTAGGCAAAACAAATGAAATACATATTTAAAATAAGTGATAAAACATTTGAAAACCATCCCAGTAATAATTCATATGTTTTAATAAACATCAACATTTATTTTATACAGTTAATAAAACTTTCTAAAATAAATAAATTTTATTTTAAAATTTTTTTAATAAAATTGTTGGTGAATCGATCCCGCAATCAACTACATTCCAGACACTCTACCCATCGGCCAAAGTCACTTGATACAAACATGTTTTTATATTTCTATAAGTAGTTTTTATATTCCTAGTAGGTAAAAACTAATAACTTCTCTTTAAAAAATGCCAACAATTTAACAAAAAAATACCGCACACAAATGATTAAAAATTAAAGAAGAATCACTTATTTTTACTTACAGAACAAGAATAAATGACTTTAAAAATTGAATGCTAATAAAAGTCTTTAAATTTTTGATTTTCTGTAAAGACAGTTGAGCTCTAATTATAATTATGTATTATAATTTTTAAATCATGTTATATATGGTTTGAATTGTGAAAGGTGTGAAAGAAAAATTTATTTTTCTAAAAATTTTAAGACATCCTGGTTTGTTTTTTACTAGTTTCATATAATCCAGTTATTATAATCATCAGAAAAACTTTTAATGTCAAATTTATTCAGTTAATAGTCAATTACACCGCTCAACAAATCGAAGGTTTTTGGCTCCGGTTTGAAGTTTGATATAAAATTTTTAAAGATTTTGACTCGCTGATTCCAAATTTGTGCTCCAAATTTTTCCATCACGTCTAGAATTTTAATTATTCGCGGTTAAAAATGCGAAAAAACGCGATTTTTGATTTTTTTGAAAGCCTGCACAGCAGCTGCTGGGTGGAATAAAAATCAGGTATAAAGCGTGAGAGTAGAATTGAACTATGATCTCAAAAAAATTATCAAAAAAATTTCAAGTTGTTGCACAATTATTGGCCAAACATGCATTTTAAAAAAACACTGTCAAAAAAATTAGAAAAAGCACCATTTTTAAAAGGCTCTAATACAATAACCTGATGATCAATCTTTACTGTGATGAGCTCAAAATTTAGGCAAAAGTTCATTCTTTCTTATAGACTTTTAAACCCATTAAATATATCTTCCGGTGTATGCGAAAAATAACACAGAAATCTTAAATTTGTAAAATATTTATTTTTTTTAGTTTTTCTTTGAAAAATATCAAAAATGGTAATTTTAACATGGCATGTAGACACAACTGTAAGGTGTTGCCATTTTTCCAAAGATACTATTATTGCCACATAGGCCGACTAATAGTCGTTATTTTCAAATTTTTGTTTTTCTGTAAATATAATTGACTAATAATAATAATAATTTCTTTATTTTCAAAAAATTCATTACATAAAAATCTTAAAAATAAAGATTATTCATGACAATGACATTATATGTCGTCTGTCGTTTACCAAATATGTAATGAAAATATAATTGACTATTAACTGAATAAATTTGACATTAAAAGTTTTTCTGATGATTATATATAAGGGCCATTCCAGAAAATTTAGCTCAAATTTTAGTCATTTTTGGAAATGGTGTCTCAGATTAATTTGAACCTTGACACATATATAGCCCTCATAAATATGATATATGTACCATATATCGTTTTTTTACATTTGGTGTATTTAACGAATTATGGCGGGTCAAAGATTGACTTTTTAAGCAAAAGTAAGAAAAATACATCACGTTTAAAAAGCTGTAACTTCTTAACCAATGACCAGATTTTCACAAATTTAGGCTCATGTGAAAGCTGGGGTTCTTCTTTTTAGTTTATATTTTTAAAATAACGCAGTTTTTTTTACAGAAATGATGCAAAAATGCAAAAACATTTTTTCTTTTCGAATATTTAAAAAAACACATCTTCGATTTTTTTTTAAAAAAATTCTGGTGAAAAATAACAATGTTTTGTATAACATATTCAAAATTCAGAGTGGGATCTCCATGGGATCAAAAAAATATTCTGTTTTAAGTACGAGGTTCTCATATTTTTCCCTTAGAAAATTTAAATTTCTAATGTTTTCAAAATTTTAATAGTATAATTTTCTTTGAAAATTTAAATTTTTATATTGAAGAAACATAAAATTTTAATTTTCTAAGGTAAAATATAAGAACTTCGTACTAAAACCAGAATATTTTTTGATCCCATTGGGATCCCACTCTGAATTTTGGATATGTTGTACAAAACAGTATTGTTTATCACCAAACTTTTTTTTAAAAAAATCGAAGATGTGTTTTTTTAAATATTCGCAAAAAAAAAATGTTTTTGAATTTTTGCAACACTTCTGAAAAAAAACCGTATTCTTTTGAAAATATTTCCTAAAAGAAGAAGAATTAAGCTTTCATATGAGCCATTACTTGTGATAATCGGATTACTAGTTAAAAAGTTAGAGCACGTTAAACGTCATGTATTTTTCTGACTTTTGCTAAAAAAGTCGAACTTTGACCCGCGATAATTTGAAAACTACAGCAAATTTTGAAAATCCAAAAATGCAACATGTCTCATATAAACGTGGATATCTATGAGCCAAATTCTCAGTGGCGTCCAAAGGCATGTTTCCGAACAGTGGGGCGAAAATTTTTGGAATTACCCATAATATATTATAATAACTGGATTATATGAAACTAGTAAAAAACAAACCAGGATGTTTTGTCGACGTTTTCGAAATTCGAGAAAAAGCTAAATTTGCTTCACTTGAATTTACACGTACACAAAAATATTTTTCACAATGGAACTAAACTTTATGTTTTACAATTTTTTATGAACAAATATTAAAATAAATCAATTTTTAAATGCATATTTTATTAATTTTTACTGCATATTTTTTAATTTTTAATACATATTTTTAGCGCTAAAAACGCGATTTTTATTGCATGAAATTCCTTGCCCTGCTAATAAGTAAAACTGGTTCCATATGATATTAATATGATATTAATCAATAACGCCTAGAGGGTAAAGCTAATTCAAATATCAACTTTGACATCGCCTTAGGAAATCATGTATGAATTCAGGTCGTTTGGATTCTCTCTTTGGCTCGAAATTCCTTTCTAAAGTTCATAAAAATTTTGGATGGTTATAAAAAAGATTTATTTTCTTTCAGTTACATTCGTATCCTGTCCTTAAATTGGGCCACAAATGCAAATTTGTTTGTTTTTGTTCCCATTTCAGAGCATGACACTGAGAAAATTAAATAAGTCCAATTAAAATTGATCATGATTTAGTTCCATTGACATGTTTTCCTTCTCTTTAGTCCATATTTTTCTTAAAAGTATTGAGTCCCCACATAAAGGTCACTTTTAAATTTGGCTTAAACGACCCTAATGACCTTATTATAATTATATCCTTTTGAAGTTTGTCATTTAAATGTATTTTATATTCAGAAATCACAATTTTAAATCTTAAAGGTATCTGACCAGTTCTTCTTGTAGCGCCCATACAAACCACACTATTCACATAAATCTATCAAAATTATTGGAAAAGAAAATATTTGATTAAAATTTTGTTTGTAGGTGTTAAGTGTGCACTTTGGTAACATAATCAAATCTGAATATATTGAACCGCATATAAAAATTATTTTGGACTGAATCGTTTTGCATACAGACGGACGGAATCAATCAAGGATCATTAATATATACACTTTAGGGGTCCCTGACAGGGATGGGATATGAGGATTTCGTTTTGGTATCAAAAACGATTTTGAAAAGTATTTTACACACACGCAAAAAACATTAAAACTTATAAGTCAAATTTTTGGTAAAAATACAACTCACCAAGTGCTTTTGCGAAATAGAAAATTGAAATTTTTGTAAGAGTGCTTTATTTTTAAAGACCAAGGAAAAATTTTCCAAAAATAAAAACTGTTAAAATCTTGAAAATTGTTAACAGGTATCAAATAAGTCATGGGCGTATCAACTTGGTTTTAAACACCAACAAGTATCAAAAAAGTACATTTGTATCTTGTCCATCCCTGGTCCCAGATCAATATTTCAATGCGTTACAAGCAGAATGACAAAGTGAGTATATCCCCATACTGTGCTTGAAAGGTATAAAAAAAAAAACAATTTATTTGATAACTTATTTCTGACAAAGTTTTGGATTTTCGCAATAAAAATAATTACGAATACATATGGCGGAAATAACGTAAGTACCTAAACATCTTAATTATTAGGAACTTATTTTGGTATGCGTAGTCCTTATTATTTTGTTTTATTGTTTCTTTCAGATTCCATAAAAGTGAGTTTGTAAAAATATTTTTTAAGCTGTAATTCAGGAGCACTAATACTGTCGGCTGTACTCATGGAAATATTAAGACACATATTCCTTCCATTTTCTTAAAATCAGAAGAGTAGGATAACATCATCGTTTAAGTATGACCAGGATTGTACACCATTTACAGATGTAATTCGTAAAAGATCAATTGTAATTCGAAGATTCTACTTGTAAATGGAAGATTCATTTGTAATTCGAAGATTCAATTTGTAATTCGAAGATTCTACTTGTAATTCGAAGTTTCTATTTGTAATTCGAAGATTCTATTTGTAATGCGAAGATTCCATATGTAATTCGAAGATTGCAATTGTAATTCGTAATAGATCAATTGTAATTCGAAAAGGATAAATTGTAATTCGAAAAATATCAATTGTAATTCGAAAAGGATAAATTGTAATTCGAAAAAGATCAATTGTAATTCGCAAAATATCAATTGTAATTCGTTACATATCTATAGTAATTCGAAGACTCCATTTGTAATTCGTATAAGATCAATTTTAAACTGTAAAAGATAAATTGTAATTCGAAAAAGATCAGTTGTAATTCGAAAAAGATCGATTGTAATTCAATTGATCTGTCACGAATTTGAATTGATATTTTACAAATAACAAATGGAATCTTCAAATTACAATTGATCCTTTACGAAATACAATTGATCTTTTACGAATTAAAATTGATATTTTTTAAATTACAATTGATCTTTTTCGAATTACAATTGATCTTTAACGAATTACAGTTAATCTTTTACGAATTACAATTTAACTTCTACAAATTACAAAAATTTATCTTTTTCGAATAACAATTGATCTTTTTCGAATTACAATTGGAATCTAGGAATTTCAAATGGAATCTTCGAATTACAAATAGAATCTTCGAATCAGAAGTTGAATCTTCGAATTAAAAATGGAATCTTCGAATTACAAGTAGAATCTTTGTAAATGGTGTGTATGTATCCACAGTACCCAGCAAAACTTTGGTAATGGGTAGTGATTATATAACACATTACCAGGTAATGTATATACCTTATTTGTAGCATTATTTTAGGATGTCTTAACAAACATTTGTTCCACAACGTATTATTTTAAAGTGAAAAATAAGGCATTACTAATAATTTGCTACGTAATGCATGATTATTGGAAAAATGTATTTCATATTTATTATTTCTAAACATTATATCATGGATGATTTATATTTGGTTACATTATGTATTATTTAAAAGTTTGAAATAATGCATTATTTAGAATTAAATGCATAATGCATTACAATAACATAAAAAATAATTATTTTATAAAAAAATGCATAAGTTTAAACTAGAGATGGGCTCACGACAAGAAATTTCTAACGACACACACTCACTAGCATATTATATCTACTTACACTCACTTACAATCACGTGAGTAAATTTAATACAAAATTACTTTTTCACTACTCGTAACACCTTATATATTACGTTCTGGTATGCTATATTATATACCTGACTCGTAACCTATAAAATATCATATATTTTACACCTTACTGGTATTCTTCGTTATAAATTTATGACTTATTTTATACCTTACTGGTATTCTATGTGATAATGTGGATGCATTACTTTGAGTCTCATCGCCTGTTAAAATCATCAATGCTGCAATGTATAAAATAAGAGATCATATACCTTATTTTATACCTTATTTGGTAATCTAAGTTTTGCTGGGTATTACATATTTTTTGATATGTTAAAAACAAGCACAGATTACACTGTGATACAAAAAAACAAAATCGAATTTACTTTTCAAATGAGCTAGTAAAGGTTGTACCCAGCAAAACTTTGGTAATGGGTAGTGATTATATAACACATTACCAGGTAATGTATATACCTTATTTGTAGCATTATTTTAGGATGTCTTACCAAACATTTGTTCCACAACGTATTATTTTAAAGTGAAAAATAATGCATTACTAATAATTTGCTACGTAATGCATGATTATTGGAAAAAATGTATTTCATATTTGTTATTTCTAAACATTAAATCATGGATGACTTATATTTGGTTACATAATGTATTATTTGAAAGTTTGAAATAATGCATTATTTATATTTGGATGCATAATGCATTACAATAACATAAAAAATAATTATTTTATAAAAAAAAATGCATAAGTTTAAACTAGAGATGGGCTCACGACAGGAAATTTCTAACGACACACACTCACGAGCATATTTTATCTACTTACACTCACTTACAATCACGTGAGTAAATTTAATACAAAATTACTTTTTCACTACTCGTAACACCTTATATATTACGTTCTGGTATGCTATATTATATACCTTACTCGTAACCTATAAAATATCACATATTTTACACCTTACTCGTATTCTTCGTTATAAATTTATGACTTATTTTATACCTTACTGGTATTCTTTGTGATAATGTGGATGCATTACTTTGAGTCTCATCGCCTGTTAAAATCATCAATGCTGCAATGTATAAAATAAGAGATCCTATACCTTATTTTATACCTTATTTGGTAATCTAAGTTTTGCTGGGTAGGTCTCGTCGAAAAAGTCACAAAAAAGTCCATCAAAATTGCCTCAAATTTTAAAGTAATTGTCAAAAAAAAAACGTTTTTGAAGACTTTTTTCCCAAAATCACGTGTAACTCAAAATTTTTACAACCGATTTTTTGAACTGAGAAAGAATAGGACTTTTTATGTGTGTGAATTGGTATAAACATATAAGAAAGATGTGTATTGATATCTCTACTAATAGAGACTTTATATTTAAAAACGTTTTCTTTAAGAAAATTTAATTCTGAATACTGAAAAAGTTCACTCAAAAAATTATGTTAGTAAAATCAACTGAAAATGTCAGTTAAAATAACTACTTTGTAAGTTGTTTTGGGGTCAACTACTTTTTCAGTTAAATCAACTAACAATGTTAGTTATTTTAACTGACAAAAAACAACTGACCTATGTAGTAAAAACTACTTACATTTGTAGTCAAAACAAATAAAATGTAGTAAAAATAAAAAATCGATAAATATTTTTTTTTTCAAAAAATTTTTCAGAAAAAAATTGAAGACCAAATTTTTTCAAAGTTTTTTTAAAAAAAAAAAAGTTGTGAAAAATAAAAAAATCGAAAATTTATTTTTATTTTTTGGAAAAAAACTTTGAAAATTTTTCAGAGATAAAAAAATAAAATTAACTACTTTAAATAACTGTTACTACATCACAGTACTTTTTTGTTAGTTGTTCAAAAAAAACTACTTAAAATAACTAACAGAAATAGTTGTTTGATATTTTTCATACAAAAACAACTGACTTTGTAGTTGAAAACAACTAACTACTGTAAAATATACAAACAACTAACATGTAGTAACTTACATAATTTTCTGAGTGTTGTGATGACACTACTCTACAAAAATCACCTTTTTTTTGCAAAGACTTCTAAAGTACATTTTCTAAAGTATTTTGGACTCCTAAACACGAATCTGTCATCAGAAAAGTTGTATCAAATCGCCTTCTCGAGATAAAGGCATTAATTTTTTGCGGACAAAGCCCTCAAAACAGACAAATTTTTTAATATTGGAAAAGTGTATGTTAAAGTTATTCATATTATTTTTTATTCGATTTTTTCATATTATTTTTTATTCGAGAAGATATGAAAAGTAGACACTCCAATAAAGAGAACCTGGGGTTAAAATCCAAAATCCAGTGGGTATATCCAGAAGTATTTTCAAAAGAAGTCAAAGTTTTGAACCAAATCTTCATATTTTTTTCATACATTTTAACATTTTGGAGGCCAAAATACTTTATAAAATGTTTTCAAAATGTCTGTGTACAAACCGTGTTGAGTAGTGTAATTTATCTAAAAAGGAAAATTAAGATTTTGCATGAAATCGCCGAATCTGTATTGTACCTTGAAATTGCTATATCGAATAAAGTTTTTGGTATAAAAAGATATGTTAAATATATCAAAAACCTGACCTGAAGCCGGATTCGTATTCTGCGAGCCAAAATCCTTAAAAAATATTATACATGAGCTCTTATGATGAATTTATTTCCATTGATTTCCAGCAAAATCGTAATCTTCTTTTTTAGAAAAATCATCACAACTCGCCCAATTGTCATCCCATTTTTTCAGGATAAAGCTCATCGTGTTCAGAATTAAATTTTCTGTAAGAACACGTTTAAAAATACATAGGTTATTGAACGAACTATAGTAGAAAAAATCGATAAACTAGAGAAAATTTCAAAAAATAACAAACAAATTAGATATTATTGGAAAAATCAATAAATATCTTTCTTATATGCCCACTAAAGGTGTCCTTACGACTAAGGTAATTTTTCAAAATCACTTTTGAATACGTGGTAGGGTCCTAAATTGTAGTTTAGTATCTAAAAATGAGTGAGCCAAAATTTGGGGACAATCGGGAAAAAATAACTCGTGCCGAAAATGGATTGAAGTTTTGGGACACTCTTATGTGATAAAAAAACACGTTTTTTCTAGTTTTTTGAAAATTATTGGTATATGTTATTTTTTGTTAATTTTTTTGTTAAATAATATGAAAATGGTACTAAATTACCTTTCCAAAAAGGTTAAAAAATTTCAAATCGGATAAAAAATAAGCATTTTATTCATACATGCCCCAGACCATTGCATGGTTTTTAAAGCCAAAATTTGAAAATGTTCAAAATTTCTAGGCAAAAAAATAAAAAAAAATTAAATTTTATTTTATAATGTTATTAAATACATGTTATAGATAAAAACTAACAAATATGGTAGTCTAGCTTTTTTTTAATTTGGCGTGGGTAGTTATATATGTTCCGCGGATTTCAAAGAAAATATGTTTTTCTATGATAATTTAGCTAATATGGAAAAAAATGTTGTGTAATGTACTTTACCAAGTGTAAAACATAAATTCTGTAAATTTTTAGAGCAATAAGGCATCTTTAACCCCTTTTCATCGAGGTGAAATTACAAATTTGGGACATTAAATATCTCTATAATACAAGATATCTGCGTATATCCGATTTCTCAAAAGTTACAGAATTTACATTTTACGCTTCATTCTGTACAACAAAAAACAAATTTTCCCATATTTGCTAAATTATTGTGAAAAAACGCATTTTATTTGGAATTCGCGGAAATTTTATCACTACCGGCGAAAAATAAAAAAAAATCTTGACTACCATATCTGCTATTTTTAATCGTAAACACGTTTTCAATATTATCATAAAGTAAAATTTTTTTTTTCTTTTTTTTTGCATAAAAATTTTGAAAATTTTGAAATTCTGGCTTTAAAAACCATACAATGGTCTGGGCCATGTATGCGTAAAATGCTTGTTTTTTATCCGAATTTAATTTTATTAGTCTTTTTGGAAAGGTAATTTAGTATCATTTTCGTATTGTTTCACAAAAAAATTAACAAAAAATAACAAATACCAACATTTTACCAAAAACTACAAAAAAAGGGTTTTTCTTTCATAAAAGAATGCCCCAAAACTTCAATCCATTTTCGGCACGAGTTATTTTTAGCCGATTGTCCCCAAATTTTGGCTCACTCATTTTCAGATACTAAAGAACAATTTAGGACCCTACCAGGTGTAAAAAGATGATTTTCGTTTTTAAGGACACCTCTAATGCCCACACAAGGAATGTCCTATCTTTCTTCTATCCAAACAGTTTAATAATTTAAAATCAATTGAAAAGTTTCTGAATTACACAAGGCTTAGTGAGAAAAGACCAAAAAAAAAACAATTTATAATTAACAAAAAAAAAAACAGACTTACGTTGAAAATTGTGAAAGATTTATACATTTGAGTAAAAATGCAGAAATGAAGTTTTAATACATTTTAAGTTTATTGAATGTAACATCAGTTTACAAATGTTGAAAAATTGTTCGATTCACGATATTTAAAATTTGTTTTCCTTTTAAATTCGCTTGCTGAATCTGAAAATGAAGTCGAAAAGTTCAAAAGTAGAAAAGTTTTTATGTTATTGCCAAAATCATTAAATACTTTTTTAATTCTCTATACAATATTTTTTTTTATCTGATTATTGCCTTAAAATCTTTAATCGATATATTGACAATTCTACTCCAATTTAAATGAAATTTAGCAAAAAGGTAAATTTTACTACAAATTTGAGTTTGATTTACTACAACGAAAATAAGTGGTTGTTTAATAGGGGTATAACCAAAATAAGAACCTATCATAACGGTATGGGCAATGTTATACAGATAACAAAAAACGATAGCCGGGGTCATTTTGGTCCAAAAACCTTCGGCACCGATTGCAATTTCTAAAACACCAAAAATTAATTTTTTTTTAGATTTTTTTGGTGGGAATCCTTCTCTTCCAATGTTTTTATGATCTTTCACCCTTTTGCAACAAAAATAAAACAAGAAAAAATTAGGGTATGATTTTTAACATTAGATATATAAGTTGCCTGAATAGTTCAAAAATAATATTAGCGAAAACTTCATCGCGATCGGTGCCGAACCTTTTTTAACATTCGCGAAAAAAGGAACATACATTTTTATTAATTTTTCAATGTACTTTCTCACTATGATATTTCCTTTTTGATATTTGCAAAAATATGCAAATGGTTATATCCCTATTGTTTAATAAAATCAGTCAAAAATTGTAAAAGTTATATGCATTTGAATAAAAATTCATTCAAGTTCAGTTTTATACAAAAACAGTATTTCGGGTGTGCTGAATGTAGAAACACACAAATATGCCTGTATTTATATAACAACTGAATTTCAGCATTTTTACTCAAATGCAGGAAACTTTTACAATTTCATAGTATTACTAATTACCTTTTTTACAGATAAAATAAATCAAAAATGCTTTAGAAAATTAGACTTTTTCTAAAGTAAACGGTCCGAGTATCTACTTCTGGGGAAAAAGTTCTTATAATCTGAAAATTTTTCTATGTGGAAAAAGTTTCAAATTCTGATACAATTGGTAAAAAAGAAAAATTCTCAGCTTCTGAGATATTTTTCGTATTGAAAAAGCGTTTCTATATTCAAAATGTCTCCGATATTTTCCATATAGGAAGAATTTTTTCTTTAAAAAAATTCTCAGATTTAGACTTTTCTATACTTCTCGTAATTTGTAAGAATCAAAGACCTTCCCATTTCAGAAATTTCCTATCTCAAAAAAAATTTTTTTTTTTTTTTTTAAGTAAAAAAATTAAAAAAATGCAAAATTTTGCTGTTTAAAAACAAAGAAAATTTGTTTAGTTTATGTTCTATTTTAATAATTCAAAGTTGTGACTTAAAATATTTTTTTTAATTATATTTCATTTCTGTTATAATCTTTTTCTTTCTGTTACTTATTTTTTTTCAAATCAAACTGTATAATAGTTGTAATATAGTAGTTTAAAAAATTAGTAGTTAGAAATAATATAATTAAAAACAAAATATTAATCAAAATTAACGTTATTTTGTATAGAAATGATATGTAAAAAAGTTTTTATTAAAAAAAATTTTTGTAAAAGTATATTTTTAATAAACAAAAAACAAATGTATACCACTCTTAACTAAATTTATCTTTCAAAGTATTAAAACAAAAAAAAAATATAATTAAAAAGTCTATAATTAATTAAAATAAATTATAAACTTTACTGCACTTAACAAAAAAATCTATTATAAAATAAAATATCCACCATCTTTTTATGTATGTAAAGTTGGCCGTCCCGTCATATTTAAATTTTCAAATTGCATGTCGTTATGCCTGTCAAACGATGGCCTCGTTAGAGCTGATTGTGGAAAAATTTATTAAAAAATGTTGCAAGGACATCTTCAGTCAGCAATTAGCGTTCAAAGTTGGAAAAATGGCGTATTACGACCAAAATTCATGTTTGAATTTTTTGACCAAATTCGGCTAAAACATTCGAAAATTTTGCGTACTTTGGTCCACCGAGTTTGATTTTTAAACATAAAAATTATTTTTTATCCAAATTGGCCACAAAAGTAGGAAAATGTTAAATGTGATATCTAAAAAGTATTTAAAAAACTATAAAAACGCGATATTGGTCCAAAAATGCTGATCTGCGATTTTGGTCTACAGATGGTGATCAGCTTTTGCAGGCCAAAATTGTGTTTTTATATTTGTTTTCATATTTTTGAAATAACACATTTTCCAGCTTTTGAGACCAATTTGGATAAAAAATAATTTGTTTGTCTGAAAGTCAGCAACTGTGGACCAAAATCGCGGTTTTGAAATTCTTTAAATATTTTTCGAATAAAGTACGCAAAATTTCCGAATTATTGAGCCGGAGTTGGTCAAAGAATTCGGACATGAATTTTTGTCGAAATACATATTTTTTCCAACTTTGACCGCTGGTTGCCGACTGAAGATGACCTTGCAATTTTTTTCATAAATTTTCCCACAAATAGCTCTAACGTGGTCATCGTTTGGCAGGTATTACGACATGAAATTCGAAAATTTAAATTTTATGGGACGCTCTAATGTAAAGTGTATAAAACTTTAGTTATTTTTATTTTTGTTTTTTGTTTTTTTTTATTAAATAACAATTTTAATTATATTAACAATAATTTTAAAAAGGTCTATTATTTTTAAATTGTAATTAAAAACAATTTATGTATATTTCAATAAGAAAAAAAATGTTTTTTTGTTTTTTTAACACCCACTTTACACGAACTTTATTATGTATAATTTGTAAAAAAATACATATATTCATAAATTAAATTCGAGATGTGTGATTAATCGAATATACAAAAAGTTTAATCAATTAAAATTTTGAATTATTAATTAGTTCAAATCATTACACTATGCTACAGTGGAAACATACACAGAAAATAAAATGGTCAAATTTAAATCCACAAACAGCAATTGTAAATCAACCAAACATAATATCAACCAAACATGGTATCAACAAAACATTTAGTAAAAACGGCCGTCTGTTAGTCCATAATACAAAACTTCGATTTTGTTTTTAACAAACTCACTCAAGAATATTTATTTTAAAATTCTTTTATCATGTCAATAAATAGCAGAGCAAAAAATAAACGAAGTGGTTCAAAAAGAATTAGTAGTTTCACTACATACAAAGTAGCGATAGGTACCGAACTTCATATTCCGTAGGAAGTACTTTTAAAATGACTTCCAAAAATGCTACAAAATAACAATAAAAACATCTTTCACCGGTTCTTTGCTTAATGATTTTGAAGTACATTTTTCATACACTCAAAATAATAACTCTGTTAAATTACAGAAAAACTCTGCTAGTTTAACAGAGTACACCATACTTTTCCAGCTAACAATATTTCTTGGTAATTTTACTAAAACACTCTGTAAAATGATTTTGACAAAAAAAAACTGTTAATTTACAAAGTTTATAGTAAAATATTGGTTAAATATGAAAGCTTTTTGACAGATAAAACTCTGTAATTTTACTTTAAAACTCTGTAAAATGATTTGGACAAACAAAAAACTGTTAAATTACAGAGTTTGTAGTAAAATATTGGTTAAATAAACCACCATTTAGCAAAAAAAAGATGTAAATTTACATATATTTTTAAAATGCATTTGATGCAAAAAAAATTACAGACAAAAAACTCTGTAAATTTTCAGAGTTTAGTTAAATGCATGTTATTTTGTAAAATTTTTATAAGATTTCTGAAGACTTTTTTTTATAACTTTTTTTGCTACTTTTTCAACTTTTTCTCAAAAAAAAAAAAAAAAAATATATGCAGATAAAATTTTGACGTTTGGTAACAAAAACAAAAACTACTCAAAACAGAAAGCTTTTTTGGTTATAAAAAAATACGAAGTATTTTGCTTAAATCTGTATTTTAGTTTTGCTAACTCTGTTAATTATCTGTAAAATTAAGATTACAAAGTAAACAATAATATAACAGAAGAAACCTTGTTTTTTTGTCACAACGAAATACAAAGTGTTTTCTTTAAATCTGTATTTTGACAGAAAACTCTGTCAAATATCTGTTGAATTGAGATTACAGTCATTTTACAGAGTATTTTACAGAGTTATTATTTTGAGTGTATGTTCTTAGGAATCAAATCAAATCACCACAACATATGAACTTCTTTTTCAACTAAAACAATTAGAATGAGGGTGATACACGAAGTATGCAATTTTTTCTACCTCCAGCTTCAAATAGATTTAGGTTTTGCAAAAATGGTGACAAAATTTGGTAATGGCATTTCATTTCTCTTTATTTAGAGCTTAAAAAATCGAAAAGACGAAAATCGATTATTGATAAATTTTTCAAATTTCATATCTTATATCAAAAAAGTTGGTCCCAAATTAAATAAATACATTTACGAACTAAAGCGGATGTTGCTGCATCACATTATTAAAGATTGTTTAAGCTTTTTAGAAAATTGAGGTATAGGCTTGTGGTCAAAACAAACTTGTGAATCAATTCGCCTTGAATTTTTATAGTTTTGTGATCTCTATTAGATTATCAATAAAAATAATTTTTCTATCACGTAAGGTTTTTAAGATATTCGCGTTTTAATATTGAAATATTTGGGTCTTCTTTGTAACGTATTCTTAAGTTGCTGAAACACAATAGAACTCGATTTAGTAAAAATAAGGCATCTTCATTCCAAATCTGGCATTCAAATTTTTCTATCGCGTACTGTTTTTGAAATATTGGCGTTTGAAAAACTTAAACTCTGCTGTTACGCACTTATATTCTTTATAAATCACACTAGAATTTTCAAACGAGAATATCTCAAAAACAGAACATGCTTGAAAATTGTGGATTGCAGTTTTGGAATCAGGAGGTCCATTTTATATGAAATCAAGTCCAATTTCGTGGAAGCAACGTAAGAATACGTAACAGTGGACCCCTAAAATTGCATTTTTTACTTTTTAACAGCGAATATCTCAAAAACGGTACGTGCTAGAAAAATTTGGACGGTAGATTTGGAAGCAGGAGACCAAAATCTATAAGGACCAGTTAGAAATTTCACTGGAAGGCTTTTGCTGTCGAACAGTGTTTTTAGTGTAAATATTACAAAAAAATACTCTTTCTATCAATCTTACAAAAATAAGTGAAAAAAGAACTTCTAATTTAGAAGTTCTAAATCACCAAATAAAAATGACATAAGTAATCACACCCAAAATGCCAGAAATATGTACTTCTAAAGAACTGATGAAAAAAGTGCTTCCAAAATGTCAAGTTATATTAACATCCGGATCACTACTTCAGAAGTTGTGATAAAAACACTAGCGATATATGTTATAATTAAGTGTCAATCTTTCGCCACTGAAGAAGAAGTACATCTGGCTTATAAGTTGTGGTGAATTTTGTAGTGAATGGCAAGCTCTTTTTTTGCTGGGAGTGTTTGTGTTTGTTAAATTTCTTTGATGAAAAAAAAAATCATTTGTCAGATCAAAAAATTTTGGTTGTGTTTGTTAAATTTTTTTGTTGAAAAAAAAAAATTGAAATTTTTTACTTTTGTCAGATCAACAATTTGTGTATGTGTTTGTTGAATTTCTTTGTTGAAAACAAAAAAAAAATATTTTTGCATAAATCAAATTTTACAAAAACTTGTTAATATTACAAATTTCCGTATAGAAGCACTTTCAGTGAAAAAATTAATTGTATTCACAAATATGGGGGTCAATAAAACAATTCGTTTTTTTTTAGTGTAGAGTTAATTTTGAAAATTTTATCTGCGGGTATGATAATTTGAAGGATTTAGGTGAGCTAAAAAGAATGCCGGTATTTTTTTGGAAAAATGTTTGCTCCTTGGGGTGGTTCAAAGCATCTGAAATCGCGGATTTTGAGCTGATTTTTTTGCAGAGCAAAAACGGCTAAATATATAACAAATCTGATTTCAAGAGTCGAGTCTACTAAAAAAATTATACAATGGTCGTTTTTTTAACTCTTAAAAAAAGTTGCAAAAACCCACCACAGAGGGCGGAAATATAAGATCCCAGCAAAACTTTGGTAATGGGTAGTGATTATATAACACATTACCAGGTAATGTATATACCTTATTTGTAGCATTATTTTAGGATGTCTTACCAAACATTTGTTCCACAACGTATTATTTTCAAGTGAAAAATAACGCATTACTAATAATTTGCTACGTAATGCATGATTATTGGTAAAAATGTATTTCATATTCATTATTTCTAAACATTAAATCATGGATGACTTATATTTGGTTACATAATGTATTATTTGAAAGTTTGAAATAATGCATTATTTATAATTGGATGCATAATGCATTACAATAACATAAAAAATATTTATTTTATAAAAAAATGCATAAGTTTAAACTAGAGATGGACTCACGACAGGAAATTTCTAAAGACACACGAGCATATTTTATCTACTTACACTCACTTCCAATCAGTAAATTTAATACAAAATTACTTTTTCACTACTCGTAACACCTTATATATTATCTTCTGGTATGCTATATTATTGCATTTCTCGTAACCTATAAAATATCATATATTTTACACCTTACTCGTATTCTTCGTTATAAATTTATGACTTATTTTATACCTACTGGTATTCTTTGTGATAATGTGGATGCATTACTTTGAGTCTCATCGCCTGTTAAAATCATCAATGCTGCAATGTATAAAATAAGAGAAAGCATCTGAAATCGCGCATCCTACACCTTATTTTATACCTTATTTGGTAATCTAAGTTTTGCTGGGATTTTCCCATTTTATTTTTTAATTATTTTTTAATTACCATTTTGTTAAGTTGAAAATGCACGATTAAAGAGCTTAACAAAATGGTACCAAAAATTTCCGTTGTATCACAATCCGTTAAAAAGTTTAAGCTCTAAAAAATGGCCAAAAACACGTTTTTGAGAACTTTGACCTCAATTTTCTCAACATGATGTAATAAAAAAATTTGAAAAGCATATTCAGAGTCAGCATGAAATGTTAATTGAAAATGAGTGGTACGACCCAGAACATCATCCGAAAATATTACAAAAAATTTTCTCAATAATGCACAAAAATGCATTTTTTGTGAACTTTGACCTAAATTTTTTTTAAAAACCTGAAGTTTCGGAAAACTTTGAAAACCAGATTTGGAATCAGCATTGAGAGGTTAATCGAAAACAAGTGTCCAGACCGCTAACACATCAAAAAAAATTTTCAAATTACGGTCAGTGTTTTATAATTTTGTCATTATAAAAAAAATTTGAAGCCTAATAACCAGGGCAAGGAAGTTCATGCACTAAAAATCGCGTTTTTAGCACTAAAAATATGTATCAAAAATTTAAAAATATGCGGTAAAAACTAAAAAAAATATGCTTTAAAAAATTGATTTATTTTAATATTTATTCCTAAAAAATCGCAAAACATAAAATTCAGTGGAGCATATTTAGCTTTTTTTTAATTTCGAAATCGTCGGGGTCGGGAAGGTTGTCTTTTAGGGTCGATATTAACAAACAAAAATATTTTTCCTGTAGGACAATCGATTTGGGTTCCTTTTTTGACTTGAAAATAGTAAAGTTCCGAATAAAGTGAACAAAAATTTGTAACTTTTTTTTGCTTGTAATTTTTTTTTTTCCTTTAAAAATATATATTTTTTTTTTTCTAATTAATTTCAAAATGCATTAAAGGCCAAATTAAATAATACGATATTTAAAAATGAACTCTTCTTCACACTGAGAGAATGTTATGTTATATTTTCAGCAAAATCTAACTAAAATAGTTTTTTGTAAAGCAAGAAACAAAAAATAAAAAAAATTTACTGACAAAAAGAAATTTTCAAATAAAAACACTTTTTTAGTAATGTCCGAATATAAACTAATATTTTAAGCAACAAAAAAGTTAAATTTTTTTTCACTTGGTTCAAAACCCATGGTCCTACAGGTCCAATATATTTGTGTTAATATCGACCCGAAAAGGCAACTATCCCGACCCCAACGATTTCGAAATTCAAAAAAAGCTAAATTTGCTCCAAAAAAGTGTAAACATTAACAAATGTGTATGTTATCGCGTCCCGAATTCGTTTTTTTTCTAATTTGAAAACGATCGGCAATTAGGACCCTTTTACGGGAAAAAATAAAAAAAAAAAAAAAATAAATTGTGTTGTCACTTGATTTTTTTTTTCAGATTTTCTAATTGTACAACAATTATTATTTCTCAGAAATAATTAATATGGACTCAAACCGAACTAAATAAAAATTCAGTTATAAATTAAGTTTTTTTTGAATCTCATTGTTAGTGCAGTTTAATAAAAAAAAATAGGAACACTCCTTTCCGTCTTTTCGATGCAGCCCTTGACCGAAATTACTCCATAAAAATTGTATTTACATTTTTACTTCTATATGGCGCAATTTTTGCCTTAATTTTTTGACAAAAAAAAAAATTTTTTTGACAAAAAAAATATTTTTTTACTTCTTTCTTATCAAAATGCATGAACGGATTTGCACATTATTCATTAAAAATAGCTAATTTAAAAAAAAATAATAAAAAAAATTTTTTTGATAAATATTAAAAAATATGCAAGAAAATATGTAGTTTAAGCAAAATATGCTAAAACATGCATTTTCATCAAAATATGCAAAAATATGCACTAACAAATCAATGCCATTTTTAAGCAGATTCGATGATTCGCGAAGATAAATACTTAAAGTTGTGCTCAGGCTAACGACAACAAACATGTATTTACATGAACCCCCTTGCCCTGCTTATAACTTTTTAATGGTTTGTGATAAAAAGGTGCTTTTGGTACCAATTTTCTTTCCAAAACTGCCTTTTCATCGTGCAAAAATAATTAATTAAAAAAAAAAATCGATATTTCCGCCCTCTGCTGTGGGTTTTTGGAACTTTTTTCAAGAGTTCAAGAAACTGCCATTGTATTATTTTTTGCTGTGGAATCGACTGGTTATTTGCAATATATTCAGTCTTTTTTTCTCTTTTTTAGTAAAATTATCACAACTCTCTCAATTATTATCCGATTTTTTCAGGATAAAACTTATAGTATTCAGAATTAATTTTTCTTTAAAAATACGTTTATAAATATAAAGGTTGTTAAACGAGCTATAGCAGAAAAAAATCGATAAACTCGAAAAATGTTCAAAAAATAACAGAAAAATTAGATATTATAGAAAAAATCAATGGATATCTTTCTTATAAGTATAGACCAATTCACACACATAGAAAGCCCTATCCTTCTTCTATCTAAAACTGTTAAAAAATTTAAAATCGGTTGAAAATATTCTGAATTACACAAGGTTTAGTAAGAAAAGTCCCAAAAAAACGTTTTTTGACAATAACTCTAAAATTTGAGGGTGTCTGGCAAGTTTAATGGGCATTTTTGTGATCTACTCGACAAGACCAAAAACCTATACTATGTCACATCAGAAGTATTTTTTCACTGTAGCACAGTGTAATTAGCATTTGTTTACTTTTGATTTTGAGTAATCAAAATTTCGATTGATTAGATTGTTTAAATATTCGTTTCGCACATCTCTTTAAAATATAAAAAAAGACAACATCCAATTATATTCTTAAGCATTATATACCTACATATGTAACTACAATATAAAAACAAAATAAACAAAGTTTTTAATGGTTATTAATTAAAATTTATAAATAACAAATTAATAACAACACAACAAAATTAAAAATAAACAAAAATATTTAACAAATGTCAAAACTGAATGATTGAAAAATGAGACACAATTCATGTTGGTATTATATATTTAAATAAAAAAAATTAAAAAACAAACAGATATAAAAAAAAAATAACAAATAATTGTAATACGGATATAAAAAAATAATAACAAAACTGAGAAGCAAAAGAAAGAAAAAATAATAAACAGCAAAAAATTAAAAAAAAAATATAACTAAATATGATTTTATTGCAATAGGGGTAAGTTTAACAACGATACATCAAGTTTAAAGACAAGTTGAATGGACATGTAAGTATGTTATGTTTTTGTATTGATCATCAAACAGCCCATACACGATCAAAATCGCAATTTCGTCTTTTTAAACTATACCCAGAAAAGTTTTACAGTAACTATTTAAGGTATTATGTTGTACACTTCTTTTCGTCTTTTTTAGCAAGAGCTGTGTGATTGAAACAAATACATATGAGTAAAATAACAAAAACTATATCAAATTTACGAAATTGACATTTCATTTTTTATATTTCTTTGAAAGCACATTGGGTCAATAGTACCTCAATAGAAAAAAGTATAATAATTTATAAAATTTCACAAAAAAGGTATTTTATTTATCGAAATTTCAATACAACATCATTTTAACATCAATTAGCCAATAAAGAACATACAATTTGCGAAAAAACACGTATTCCAACCAAATTACATTTATAAGTTTGAATATTTTGTTCGAAAAATATATCGATTTGTCCCATTGTTCAATCAGAAAAAAACACAGAATATTACAAAACTTCTCAATTTTTCAGAATTTGCACAGTTAAACTCATTAATATTTAGCTCATCAGCTTTATTTTATATTTTAGTAATTTATTTTTATATTTTATACACATTTTAAATGAAAACAAAGACAATTTTTATTATTTTATAAAATTTTCAAATATTTTTCCTTTTTGTTTATGTTTTTTTTGTTTATTTATTTTGTGAAAAGTAAAACTTGTCAGTTGAAAAATAATAAAAAGACAAAAATTTTTGTCTTTTTTAAAGTTTTGCTGTTTTTTCTCTGCTTTCAGAAACGTGAAATTTTGACTTGAAATAACTTTTTTGTTTTTATAGTGTTTGTTTTTTACTCATTACGAAACCTATTGGAATATAGTCGCACTTTTTTAACTGTTCTTTATCAAGACGAAAAATTGATGAAAACAAGTGTACATCATAGCACCTTTACGGTTATTCAAAAAGTTTTTAGTTAAAGTTGTTTGTCCTCATCGCGAATTGTACTATTTGCCTAAGGTCGACATTCGAAACCGTTTCCAAGCTCTCGAAGTAATGTCTGCCTAATATGTGTAGTCGGGTTCTGGCCAAAGCAGGACATTGGCAGAGAATATGTTCGACCGTTCCCTCATTGTTCATCGCACCATCTACAGCTGGCATCAGAAATAAGTCCCATTTTCTTTCTATGATGACCTATAAGGCAGTGCCCGGTGATCACTCCAGTATGTAAGGAAACCAAAATATTGAATGATTTATAGAGTTGTTAAAAAAATAAACTACAAAATTTCCGGAAAAATATTTTTATCAGTTAAATTATTTGTGACTGATTATCTATATATGGGGCATTCCATGTGAAATCGGACACTTTGAAAAACTTTTTTTTAGATTTTCCCAATTTGTTTACAGTTTTTAGTACCCTTCGAAAACTCCTTCGTGGTAAATTTTCAGATTTTTTTGATGACCGGTTCAAAAGATATCGAATTTTTAAAAATTGGTAGTTTGTTCCTTTACTCAAACTTCTTTTAATCATAACTTCTTCAATAATGGTCCAAATTTCAATTTTTTTTTTTTTCAAAATTTTTGTTTTTTTAAGTACTTTCTAAAAAAAAATCACAAAAAATTCTTAAAAGCGCTCTAGTATGCGATTTTTAAGTTTTATAAAATAAATCTCATTTTTGAAAATGTTTGTACTCTTCGATTTTTTTGAAATTTTTTTGTGTAAAACTTCTATCAATTCTACAAATTTTTTGCCCAGGAAGATCGTGGGATAACGATTATTACTATTTTTTAAAATTTTTTGAAAAAATTTTATTGTAATTTTCCAATCTTAAAATCATTTCTACTGCTCCAATGCACTATAGGAAATTTTACCCTTTTTTTGGCCAAAATTATTTACAGCCAAACGGCTGGACCGATTTGACTGATTTTTTTTATTTGACTTTTGGAAGACTCTTTAGAGGGAGGGAGTGACTCTTAAAGGTTTTCATACACTCAAAAAAAAAAATTAGTAAAGTTACCTAAAAAATTACCTAATAATTAGTTCCAAACAGGGTTCCCGGGTTATAAGTTGCCGCATCTAAGATTTTTTAGATCCTTGATAGATCATATGGTTTTCTAAACTGTTTTTACAATATTTTTTTTTTTTGAGTGTACACTAACTTTCGAAGATAACAGTAGAAATTTATTTTAACAATGTTAAGAAGTGTCAAACAAATCTACTTTTTAATAAGGATTTTATTCAAAAATTTTATTTTTGAGTTCCAAGTCGTCAACTACATTTCAAAATGCCACTACGGGCAGCCGTAGATGATGCAAGAGCTAGGGGCTCAACTTCCCTATTTAGATCTTTAGAGATTTCTGCTGTAACTCGTATTTTTGTTCTCGCAGATTTTGACAAAAAAGTTAATTGCGGTCGCCCAGGTTTCGATTTAGTGAAGGCAGGCTGCGTTTCAAGTTTTTTTTAGCCAAGTATTGCCTTTAAGCCAAACAGCATGCTGTCTTTCAAAAATTTTCAAACTCCTACAACTTTTAATCCTTTTCATATTTATATTTGAACAAAATATTCTTAATTCCTCCTTTATATATTGTTTAAAGTTTTCGAAACATTCACTCTCAGCAATGTATGAAAAGAAATGGTCAGAAATAGCGGCTCCTTATCCACCTCTGCTTTATTTCTCTCGCCATGTATTAAATAACTCTGAATTTGGCACTCAGTAGTCACCTGGAAAAATGGGTATAAAAAAAAAGTTTGCACATATCCGACCTTGAAATTTTTTAAATTCGGAAGGTAATTGATTGTCCTAGAGAACTTTTATGGTTTTATAGCTAACATATGCTATCATTTTTTTTAAAGTCAAAATAAAATTCCAATACATACTTCAATAAATTCATCTTAAGGTCACTTCAATTTTTCCAATAAAATCGATCTAATAGATGAGTTCACCAACATTTCACTATTTATCATTAAAGTACTCACCTTTGACATTATTTTCCATTTTTTAGTTTTTAAGAACTATAAATTCTTAATATAAAAACTTTTGTTTGAAGCTATCACAAAATTCGCTGCTCTCAATCGTTATTTTATAACTGATTAAGAAATTGCAAGAAAAACTACTGATAAAGTGACAGTACATCAATTCTGTCGAAAAATTGAGAAAGAATTGTTTACTTTGTTAAGTTTTTTTTATATTAATGTGAAAAAAAATAATGTTTGCAAAAATTTTAATTTTGACTTTTGGCCAAAAAATGGGTAAAATTTCCTATAGTGCAATGGTGCGTCATAGAGGGGTCCTTTATAAAACCGACCCCCATTAATTTTTACGTCTTAACATTTCTTTGGAACAAACTAATACCGTATTTCCAATTTCTAAGGGGGCTCCCACACAAAACGACATTTTTTAAAATTTGTTCCAACCGCTCTAACTGCCCTAATAGTGCCCTTAGAGCAACAAAATGTATGACCGACCCACAATATTTTTTTAGTCCAAACATTTTCTCTGAACACACCTACCCTCTATCTTTAACTCTTAAGGCGGTCCCCATACAATTTTTTTTATTTTTTGTAAATTTGTTTTATTTAATCAGCTTCTACCGGTCCAATGGTCCGTCCGAGAGGGGTCATTAGTGAGACCGACCCCCATTTATTTTTATCCAACAATATTTTTTTAAAACATACCTACGCTCTATCCCCACTCCCTAAGTAGGCTCCCTTACAAATAACAGTTGGAGCAAGTTTTATAAAAATGTAATTTTGTATGGGAGCCTACTTAGGGAGTGGAAATAGGGCGTAGGTATATTTTAAAAAAATGTTGTAGGGTAAAAATAAATGGGGGTCGGTCTCACTAATAACCCCTCTCGAACGCACCATTGGACCGGCAGAAGCTGATTAAATAAAACAAATTTACAAAAAAATAAAAATAAAATTGTGTGGGGACCGCCTTAACAGTTAAAGATAGAGGGTAGGTGTATTCAGAGAAAATGTTTGGACTAAAAAAATATTGTGGGTCGGTCATACATTTTATTGCTCTAAGGGCACTATTAGGGCAGTTAGAGCGGTTGGAGCTAATTTTAAAAAATGTCGTTTTGTGTGGGAGCCCCCTTAGAAATAGGAGATAGGGTAGTAGTTTGTTTCAAAGAAATGTTAAGACGTAAAAATTAATGGGAGTGGGTCATATAAATGACCCCTCTATGACGCACCATTGGAGCAGTATAAATGATTTTAAGATTGGAAAATTATAATAACATTTTTTAAAAAAAAATTTAAAAAAGAGTAATAATCGTTATTCCACGATCTTCCTGGGCAAAAAATTTGCAGAATCGATAGATGTTTTACACAAAAAAATTCAAAAAAATCGAAGAGTACAAACATTTTTAAAAATGAGATTTAAATTTTAAAACTTAAAAATCGCATACTAGAGCGCTCTGAAGAATTTTTTGGGATTTTTTTTTTGAAAATCCGTAAAAAAAACAAAAATTTTGAAGAAAAAAAATTGAAATTTGGACCATTATTGAAGAAGTTATGAGTAAAAGAAGTTTGAGTAAAGGAACAAACTACCAATTTTTAAAAATTCGATATCTTTTGAACGGGTCATCAAAAAAATCTGAAAATTTACCACGATGGAGTTCTCGAAGGGTACTAAAAACTGTTAACAAATTGGGAAAATCTAAAAAAAAAATTTTCAAAGTGTCCGATTTGTCATAGAATGCCCCATATATACTTAATGCTTTATTCTACATTGTAGAGATGGACACATGATCAGATTAAAGCGTGATTCACGCGTGAGTGTGACTGAAACGTGATTTTGCTCACGTGATTTTGAGTGAATGTGAGTGAGAAAATGTGAGTTAGTGTGTGTGAGTAAGATTTTTGATGGCGTGAGTCTGCATGTATTTATTTTCCCTACATATATGTTGTAAAATTTGGTTAACCATAAAATGTTTGCTTAAATTTTTCTTATTCTTATTTACTCTTATGTATATCACCCAGTGTTTGAGAAATAGTTTCTTGTATAAGAAGTTTTAAATTCCGAAAATGGTAAATATAGTAACAATTTCTGAATTAGACTATGCATAGTTTCTGCACTTTAGCTTTATCAGTGATTCTATATTATTATATTTATATTTAAAACATTTGAAATTCTGATGTTTATCATCCACACTCAAAGAATGTTGTAGGTAAATTCCAGTGAATATTCACTTAAAACAAATGAAATTTATTTAAAAACCATTCCACTGTTTTTTCATTTAAAATAAAAACACATAACAGTCAATTTTAAATGTTAATTTAATGACTAACCAAAACATTAAAAAACTAGTGAATATTCAGTTATTTTGTATTGAAAAACAGTAAAACTATAGAAGAAATTTTTTACTGCCGAAATTAAATGTAACAGAAAATTCGTTTTTAATACAGTAAATTATTTTTTTTAAACTACAGAAACAGTAAAAAAATTAAATCCTTTATAAAATAAGTGATTTTTCTTTTAAAATGACTTTACTGATTACTTTTTAAAATAACCTACAAACAGTTAATGACATAATTTTCTTAGTGCAGTGTTTGAAAAATTGTTCCTATTATAAAAAAATCGAACTATTAAACATTCATTTCATTCAGTTTCGCCTGCCACTATATTTTCTGGTGCCGTTTTAGTTGATTTTCATTTACTTGTTATACTTTTAGGCAGAATTGAAATTGAATGAAAGCTTTTGGTAAAAAAGCTTTTTTTCTCTTACTTTGAATTGAGGCTTTAATATGTTGGTTAATGTAACATCACTGTCGGCAGTTTAATGCCTTAGCTTTTAGTATTAAACGTTTTTTCAAAATATGTTTTCTTTAACAAAATCACAATAAAACATTAGCTTATAAAATAACATGTCCATACGAGTGCACACTGGGTAATTTGAGCCAATTTGAGCAAAGTTACAGCCAAAGTTTGGAACCGATATGGCTGAAATTTTAAATTTAAGATTTTTTCACGAGCACGCACAGCTGGGTTTTATGAATTTTTATTTTTTTTTTCTGAGTTTTGAAATAGTGGAAATTTTTAGGGTTGCCAACATACGAAAAAAAGTAAAAAGAATGAATATTTCGAAAATGAATAGGCTAATTGTTTTGAAAGTCGGCACAAAGAAAATACGCAAGGAGACTGACAAAAACCAATTTGTTTGATTTTGCTTGAAAAGCTGTTCTTTTTTGCTCGAGCCTTGTACCACCTAAACGAAAAGTTCATTGTATTTCCTTCAACGAAGCCAAATCTTGGTTTAAAACATTATTTTAATAAATTTTACTTAAGGAATCCCAGCAAAAAATATACGAAGTGGTTCAAAAAGAATTAGTGGTTTCACTACATACAAAGTAGCGATAGGTGCCGAACTTCATATTACGTAGGAAGTACTTTTAAAACCGCTTCCAAAAATGCTACAAAATAACAATAAAAACATCTTTCACCAGTTCTTTCCTTAATGATTTTGAAGCACCTCTTTCATATTTTATTAGAAATTAAATCAAATTAAATCAAATCAAATCATCACAACATATGAACTTCTTTTTCAATTGAAACACTTAGAATGGGGGTGATACACGAAGTATGCAATTTTTTCTGCCATTCTATATCTTATATCGAAAAAAGTTGGTCCTTAATTAAATAAATACATTTACTAACTAAAGCGGATGTTGTTGCATCACATTATTAAAAATTTTTTAAGCTTTTTATAAAATTTAGATTTAGGCTTGTGGGCAGAACAAACCGGCGAATCGATTCGTCGAGAATTTTTATAGTTTTGTGATCTTTATAATTTACTCCTTTTTTTAATTCGAAGTATATACTTTTGATTATCAATGAAATTAATTTTTCTATCACATAAGGTTTTTAAGATATTCGTATTTGAATATTGAAATATTTTTGTCTCCTCTGTAACGTATTCTTAAGTTACACAATAGTACTCGATTTAGTTAAAATAAGACATCTTTATTCCAAATCTGGTATCCAACTTTTTCTATCGCGTACTGTTTTTGAAATATTGGCGTTTGAAAACTCAAACTCCACTGTTGCGCACTTATATTCTTTATAAATCACACTAAAATTTTCAATCGCGAATATCACAAAAACAGAACATGCTTGAAAAATTTGTACTTATTGCAGTTTTGGAATCAGGAGGTCCATTTTATATGAAATCAAGTCCTTTTTGGTGGAAGTAACGTATCAGTGGACCCCTAAAAGTGCTACAATATTGTTTTTTTTTTACTTTTTAACAGCGAATATCTCAAAAACGGTACGTGCTAGAAAAATTTGGACGGTAGATTTGGGAGCAGGAGACCAAAATCTATAAGGACTAGTTAGAAATTTTACTGGGAGGTTTTTGCTGTCGGACAGTGTTTTTAGTGTAAATATCACAAAAAAAAAAATACTCTTTTAATCAATCTTACAAAAATAAGTGAAAAAAGAACTTCTTATTTAGAAGTTCAAAATCACCAAATAAAAATAACATAATCACACCCAAAATGCCAAGAAATATGTACTTCTAAAGAAGTGATGAAAAAAGCGCTTCCAAAAGATCAAGTTATATTAACATCCGGATCACTACTTCAGAAGTTGTGATAAAAATGTTAATATACTGTACATAATAAACACCAGTGATATATGTTATACTTAAGTGTCAATCTTTCGTGGCGAAAAAAAGAACATACTTTGTGTGTCACGCCCATATTAAATTCATCAATGTTTTAGTTGAAGAAGAGTAACATCTGGTTCATAAGTTGTGGTGAATTTTATAGTGAATGGTAAGCTCTTTTTTTGCTGGAATACCTTAAATAAAATTAGTAAAAAATTCCTTTTCTTAATGAATACCGTATTAAAATTTAGTAGTTTTGTTAATGTGGCTTAAAATCTACACTCAAAATAATAACTCTGTAAAATGACTGTAATCTCAATTCAACAGATATTTGACAGAGTTTTCTGTTAAAATACAGATTTAAAGAAAATACTTTGTATTTTGTTGTGACAAAAAAACAAAGTTTCCTCTGTTATATTACTTTTTACTTTGTAATCTTAGTTTTACCGATAATTAACAGAGTTTTCTGCTAAAATACAGATTTAAGCAAAATACTTCGTATTTTTTATAACCAAAAAAGCTTTCTGTTTTGAGTAGTTTTTGTTACAAAACATCAAAATTTTTGAGAAAAAGTTGAAAAAGTAACAAAAAAAGTTATGAAAAAATCTTTTCAGAAATCTTATAGAAATTTTACAAAATAACATGCATTTAACTAAAGTCTGTAAATTTACAGAGTTTTTTCTGTAATTTTTTTTTTGAATCAAATGCATTTTACAAATATATGTAAATTTACATAGTTTTCTTCGCTAAATGGTGGTTTATTTAACTAAATATTTTTGTTTTGTCCAAATCATTTTACAGAGTTTTAAAGTAAAATTACAGAGTTTTCTCTGTCAAAAAGTTTTCATATTTAACCAACCCTAGTAAAAAAGTTTTGATATAATGATATATAATTTGATACAATGATATTAAATTATATAGGACTATTTATATGGTCAGATCTAATTTTATCTAAGATTTATTGAGGCTCCATTTTCTTATCTGAGGCTATACATAAATATATCTGACTTTATGTAACTATATAAATCTATTTTAATTTATATAAAATAAGATCAAGTGGATTTAATTGGATGTGACCAAAATTCGGATCTAATTGTATCATTTTTTATATTTGTGTATCTAAAATAATACAATTAGATCAATATTTGATCCAACTTGATACAGCCAATTTTGAGATCAAACTAGATCTAAAAAGTTTTTTTTTTACTCGGGAATATTTTACTATAAACTCGGTAAATAAACAGTTTTTTTTTTTTTGTCAAAATCATTTTACAGAGGTTTTTAGTAAAATTACCAAGAAATGTTGTTAGCTGGAAAAGTATGGTGTACTCAGTTAAATTAACAGAGTTTTTCTGTAATTTAACAGAGTTATTATTTTTAGTGTAAGAACTATTCTTTAAAAAACATGCTAGTATTTAAGAATTCTTAAATATTAAAAATGTTCTGATATACAAATGTGATTATAAAAAAATAGATCTTCTTCCACCACAAACTCAAGAGCTGAATCTGCCCTGGTTTTTTTGGTCAGTCTCGACCAACTAAAATGTTCTTACTTGTTTTGTGTCAATATGGTCCCTAAAAATCAACTGTTCCCATCCCGACTCTAAGCGAAATAAAAAAAAAATAAATGTTCTCTACCTCAGTGTGTATAACAAAAAGGATATTGGATATGTTTTTAGATGACATTTAATAATAAATATAAACAATTCATATGATTGATATGATTCAATAACATATAAATATCAAAATAAGGGAAAATATAAGTACTTGATCTCCAATAAGTAATTATGGGAGGCATTCGATTAACGTCATAGGTTACGACCAGCCTGTGCTGTCAATGGCACGAATATGACAAAAATATCCGTTCTGCGATTTCCGACTTAGCTATAGATGTAAATAAAAATTAACATGAAGAGTTCATGCAAATAAAGATTAATATACCATTTGTATTAATTTTATAAATGACGATAAACACGCAGGAAATAGTTAAAACCTAAAATGGTTAAAACCCCACATTTTGGCATAATACATTAATCCATTTATGTAAAAAAGTTCACAAAAATATATGTAAAATTATACAAATGGTCAATTCGTTATAATTCGCATGAACTGTTCACATACATAAAAACCGATTATCTACTAACCGACATTTAAAATACTACTGATGATAATATTTTAACTGGAGTATTTGAAACCGGTATTGGAATGACAGAAGTGTCTATATAATTTCCTTCAACTTCATGAAAGTTAATAGAGGCTAGTAAGAGGTTTATAAAACAAATTTTGTATGGAAATTCGATTAATAAACCTGTTATTGAACGCTTTTATTTTTTATGAATTTGGACGTTTGTCTTTAAGATTTATTACCAAGTTGGCAAAATAAAATCACACCTGACATACTGCTGACTCTCCCTTTATGAAATCGCTGACATCTTCATACAATTTTTCAAAATGTCCTCAATGACATGTCAGCAGTTGGTCAGCAGTGTCCACCGGTATTGGTGGCCACCAACAATTCGTTTAAGCAACCGCTGACCAACGGCTGACTTGTCATTGATGACATTTTGAAAAATTGTATGAAGATGTCATCAATTTTATAAAGGGAGAGTCAGCAGTATGTCAGGTGTGATTTTTTTTTGCCGACTGGGTAAATATTTCAAATTCTTTACAAAAAAGTTATTGTTAGTTGAAAGAATATTTTTTTGTCTTAAGATGTTTAATCATCATCTTGTATGACTTTCGGTGATCAATTCTTTTGTTGTTTCTCCCATAATTTTGAATTTTATTGTATAAATAAAGTAGGTTTCAATGTCTTATATTTACAAAAATAACAAGAATAAAACAAAAGAAAGTCAAATAATGTATGTTTATTAGGATGGTCCTTATTATTTGCTGCTTCTACACCCTGGATTTTGAACCAAATCGGTTCTCAGCTGAAATCTTTCAAAACTGGAATCGTGATCTTACACAGAAAAAAATAAAAATGAATTTCAATTACGAAATTCGTTGATTCAATTAAAAAATTAATTGATTTCGGACGTATCACGAAATGCGCATATTAATTACTCATTTTGTTTGAAAATAGTTTTAAAACTTAATTAAATTGTTAATTGAAACAATTAAAGTTTTAATTGAAAATAAAATGGAAAACCAATTAAAATTGTAATTAAATAAACTAAAAAAAAATAATATAAAATTGAAAATCAATAAAATAGATTTATTGATTCACATAAAATGCTTAATTGAAAAAAGACCAAAACTCAATTTAATTTTAAAAGTAAAACTTCAAAAAATGCCCTAAAATAAATAAACATAGAATTTTTTTGTTTTATATTATTAAGAAATTTATTTTCTTTATTAAATATAAACAGTTGGTATAGTTTTGCATAGAAACATTATAGTAGTATTTTAAAATATCAATAACTATTTAAAACTACATTTTTATTTTTAAATCTTGTTATTGCATGCATTTTTGTCGCTTTAGTAAAGTTGAAACAAAAAAAATTTTATTATATTTCAATGTGCAAAACACAAGGCATATGCCTCATATAATTTTTTTTGTTTCAACTGTACACATTTCATTAGCAAAACACTTTATCCTCTACGACCACTCGCCTTAAAGAAAACAATGAAACTCAATTTTTTTGTTGCGTTTTATGTATTCATTGACTGCTACCACCAAAATATACAAAACAATAGTTCAAAGTTTTTTTTTGTTGTTTTTTGCATTATTATTTTTTTATTGGCTACTAACACTAATGCATACAAAACCGGTTTCGTTTGTTTATTTTATTTTTGTTTTCAGTAAAGTTAAGAATTCAATTAAAACATTAATTGAATCAATTAAAATGTTTAATTGAAGTTAAATTTAATATCAAATCCATTTTTAATTAAAAAAAAAAAATACGATATTATTTTCTGTGTACTACGATGGTACAATTTTCGTATTCTACTTCTTAATGGGAGTAGAGTCGAATATGTTTTAATATTTTAGTTAAAACATAAATAATTTGTCATTTAAATTCCCTCTGCTACATATAGTATAGGGTTTTTATATCTGCTAAATAATCTTGGCAAGGGAATCTGACAAATTTCGAAATACGTGTTGACTAAGTCTTGAAAAAATGACCAACATAAATAAATTTAAAACGGTAAAATAATTTTCCTGAGAATTAAACTATGAGGATATCGTAGTTTTAATAAGTAAAGGAAATAATGACCTTGAACTAGAAAAAACCTACTAAAAAAAAATATATTTATATATTCAGTTAGATTATTATTCTAGCTCGAGGCCCAAAAATATTTCTGTTGGTAGGATAAGTCGTACTAAACTTTGTGTTAAATGTTGTTTTTTAGTACCAATAGGTACATAATAGAAATATTTTTGGGCCTCGAGCTAGAATAATACTCTAACCGAATATATAAATATAACTATCTGAGGCGCCCGGCTTCGATATGAGTATCTTGATAGCTTCTCCCCAGCGCCACCTATCGGGTCCCTAATAATACATAATTTTCTGATGACGAAACATATCAAAATCGGTTTTTGATAAATTCTGGTGTATTTTATTAACCTACACGTCCCAACAAAAAATTAGGGTCACATAATAAAAATGAGCGATTATATAGCCAAAAATTAAAAACATGTGGATTGCGAAATCGCCAATAGATGCAAATAGAAATACATTTTTTACTAATTTTGTGATTAATTTTGATACATATTAAAAAACGTACGTCCTCACAAAATTTTACCCCAATTCAATCAAACCAACAAAGTTGTTAACAAATTAAAAATTTTACTACTTCTCCTGTAAAATTAATAAAATGTTAGTTAAGGCCTCTTGCATTTTAGGTGACGATATATACATTCAAGTGCCGTAAAAATTCACTGAAATGAAGAATATTGTTAATAACTTTACCCCAGCACCATCTACAGGGTCCAAATTTTATCAGAAAACTTATTTTTGTTTCATAAATATATCATGTGAATTTGAGCCAACTTGTACCATAAATTGGAATTAAAACGACAACAGCGCCACCTATCAATTTCAAATTTATCCGGAAACTTATTTTTGTTTAATAAATATATTGTGCGTGTTTTAGCCAAATCGTACCATAAAAACAAAAAATTTAAATATTGCGAAATTAAACTTAAGAGACCTGGCTCCAGACTAATCTCATATATTGTCCAAGTTTGGTATCAATCGGTCCAGCGGTTCTTGAGTTTTATATATAAAGAAATCATTAAGATCGGTTCAGCCGTTTATGAGTGATTACAGAACATGCGGAAATAACGTTCAATAAAATGAAAAGGGGCGATGTATTTACGCTCCTTTGTCCGATTGCTCTCTTTTATAACCTATAGTTCCCGCCTCAGTTATTACTATCTGTGATAATGATTTTATTAAAATCTGTTCAGCCCTGTATGCGTGATTAAGGAACAGGCGAAAATACCGTTCAATAAAATAAAAAGGGGCGTGGCATTTTACGCCCCATTGTCTGATTGTGAGAACCTACAGCTCTCGACTCGGTTGGTAGGACCTGTGGTGAAAATTTAATGGAAATCGGTAGAGCCGTTTCAGAGTGTTGCAGAAAAGGCAGAAATAACGTATAATAAAATAAAAAGGGCGTGGCATTTTACGCCCCTTTGTCCGATCCTCATCTTTAATTACCAATAGTTTACGCCTCGGTTAGTATATCTGTTGTAAAAATTTCATGAAAATCGGTTCAGCCGTTTAAGTGTGATTACGGAAATGGCAGAAATGACTTTCAATGCAATAAAAAGGGGCGTGACATTTCACGCCACCTTTTTTGGATCGCCCTCTATTGTGACAGTCATAGTTTCCGCCTCGATTAGTACTATCTATGTTAATAATTTCATTAAAATCTGTTTAGCCGTTTACGCGTTATTACGGAAAAGGCTGAATAACGTTTCATAAAATAAAAAGGGGCGTGGCATTTTACGCATCTTTGTCCGATCGTTTTCTCTTATGGCATATAGTTCCCGCCTCGGTTAGTACTATCTGTGGTGAAAATACATTAAAATCGGTTCAGCCGTTCTCCCCTGATTGCGGAACAGACAGACTGACAGACAGACAAACCAACACTCAGATTTATAATATTAATAGGGATTTTTTTTTAATAGGTTTTTTCTATACTATTCGATATTTCTGAAAAGTGTATTATATTTTGTGTAGCCAATGTTCTGCTAGTAAATTTTTTTGTGCCAATTTTTGTCCAAAACTCGAAACTTTGATCGATTTTCGGGCGGTCAAAAAGTGAACCGATTTGACTCCAGATTTTACTTGTTTTAGGTTTTTAACAAATCCAATGTGTAGAAACAGCGAAAATCCTTAATTTTCAAATTAAGGACCAGCCTAATGTTTATGTATAATTTCATAAAACTAACAATATTCTTTTGTAAATATACATACATATATTGTAAATAAAAACATATTAACACAAATATTACTTAAAAGAAGTCTAGACTTTAATAGTGACTGCCAAATAAAAAAAAAAAAATGTTAAGAAAATTTGATATTGTGTTTTTTTAGGATGAGGAATAGAATAATAAATTTGGCTAAATAAGTTGAAATGCAGGAATAATAGTATTACAGTGAAGAGGTTGTAAAAGTTAAAATCTAAGGTTTAAACCATACTATTAGAATTTGATACAGTGCCAGCAGAAATTTTGCAGAACTGGCAGTAGCTTTTAGAAAGGAATCCTGAGTCAAGGAGCGCCTTCAAACATACTGAATTCATGCATAATTCTCTAAGGCACGATAAAAGCATTATTTTATAGCGCTGATTAAACACTCTAATGATGCAGTGAATTCATGTATCTCCTAAGAGCTGATTTAAGCAATATAAAGATGCATAAAATTCATGTATCTTTTAAAAATTTATGAAATACAATTGGAAATTTTTGATATATAATTAGAAATTTTTTAATTATAAATGGAAATTTCTGAAATATAGTTGGAAATTTTTGAAATTTTATTGAAAATTTTTTAAATATAATTGTACACTCTAAATAATAACTCTGTTAAATTACGGAAAAACTCTGCTAACTTAACAGGGCACACCATACATTTCTAGCTAGCAACATTTCTTGGTAATTTTACTATAAAACTGTGTAAAATGGTTTTAACAAAAAATAAACTGTTGATTTTCAGAGATTATAGTAAAATATTGGCTAAATATGAAAAACATTTGACGGAGAAAACTCTGTAATTGTACTTTAAAACTCTGTAAAATGATTTTGACAAAAAACTGTTAATTTACAGAGTATCTATTAAAATATTGGTTAAATAAACCACCATTGAGCAAAGAAAACTCTGTAAAATTAGAGAGTCTAGTTAAATGTATGTTATTTTGTAAAATTTTTATAAGATACTAGCGTGCTCAGGGGTATTTTATTGCCCGTAAATACAGAAAAAATTCATAATGATAAAAAATGACCCATTTTTATAAACTTTTCGATATGGAATCTTTATGTATATATGTCTTAATCCTTTAAGAATGCTGTGCTTATGATGATCACAGCACTTACAATAAATACCAAATACATCAGTTGATATAATAAATATTACGTAAACTTTAAGACGGTCTTATGTTATCAAAAAAAAAAAATATTGATTTATTAATTTGAGCAAAAAAAATTTAGTAAGTAAATAAAACTTTGAGTCAAAAATTGAATGAAAAAATTTTGTAAGTATATGAACAAATATGTATGAATGAAAGAAAAAGAAAAATACTGAAATATAAATTGATAAACAAATTTTAGTACAAAAAAATTTTAGTAAAAAAAATTAAAAAAAAAATTTAAAACATTTTTATTTGAATTCATTCCCAATGTCATTCCATTTCGTTCCATGTTCTATTCCATTTGGTTCCCTGCTCCATTCAATTTCGTTCAATGTGGTGATCATTCCTTTTCGAGTAGTATCCGTTAAAGAACAAAAGAGTTTCTAGGGATAATATCATTAAAAATAATTATTTTACCCCTTATTTTGTTTCAGAAAATATAAAAAGTACCCATTAACACCTCAGGAATCAGAATTTAAAAAAAAAAAATTCTTTTGGGAATGTTTTTTTTTCGCTAGACGATCCTACATTCCAAATTTCAAGTTTACAGTACCATTATTTCAGATAATATGAAAAGTACCAAAGTGCTCGTTTTTACTACCTTAGAATCGAAATTTCGAAAAAGTACTTTTTACAGATTTTTTTCTGTTTTTGGATCTTACATTCCTAATTTTAAGTTTTATGACCTCTATTTAAGAAAATATAAACAGTACCAAAAAGTATTTTTTTGGGGGATTTTTTCCCGTTAGAGGATTCTACATTCCAAATTTCAAGTTAATAGGCCCATTATTTTAGAATATATAATTCCCTTTTTTAATTAATTTCCTTAGGAATCAGAATTTCCAAAAGTTATTCATTTGGGAATATATTATTTCGCTAGACAATCTTACATTCCAAATTTCCATCATAATTGTTTCAAAAATAAAAAAGTTTTTATCCCCTTAGATAGGAATTGGAATTTCCAAACAGTAAATTTTTCATAGTTTTTTTCTGTTATTGGAGCCTATATTCCTTATTTTAAGTCTTTATGACCTTTATTTAAGCATGGGATGCTACATTCCAAATTTCAAGTTAATAAAACCATTACTTAAGTACATATAAAAAGTACCAAAATACCTTTTTTATCCGTTTCACCCCCATAGATATATATATTCCAAATTTCAAGTCTCTTGCTTCAGTGGTTTGTGGAAATATACAAAGTACCAAAATACCATATTCCCTAGAATCCTATTGCTTAGAATCAACATTTCCAAAAACTCAGCCTTAAACGAATCTATATTTCGGGAGGCGCACCTACATTCAAAATTTCTGTTTTATTCCATTTGAGTCCCTGTTCCATTCTGATTAGTCCTATTTGTCTTTCATTCCGTTCCGAATATGCTCTTACATGCGCTTAAAAACAAAAAAATTTTTGCCTTCTTTAGAAATCTTTTTTCGCTAAATGACCCTGCATTCCAAATTTAAAGTTTCCAATAGCATTATTTCAGGAATTATAGAATATTAGAATCGGAATTTCGAAAAAGTACTTTTTCAGAATTTTTTCCGTTGTTGGAACTAACATTGTAATATTTTTTTGTAGGACCTTAATTTCAAAAAATTTCGAGAGTACCAAAATTAATTTTTTTACCCTTAGGAGTCCGAATTTCCAGAAAATACTTTTTTTGGCAATGTTTTTCCGTTAGAGGATCCTACATTCCAATATTCAAATTAATAGGATTTTTTTCCAGAAAAAATATAAAGTACCAAAGTGCTCGCTTTTTACCCCCTTAGAATCGGTATTTCGAAAAAGTACTTTTTGAGAATTTTTTTCACCATTGCAAATTTTAATATTTCTTTAGGACCTTAATTTAAAAAAATTATAAAAAGTACCAAACTACCATTTTTTACCCCTTTTTACCCTTAGGAGTCCGAATTTCCAGAAATTACTTTTTTGGGGGAATGTTTTTCCGTTAGAGGATCCTACATTCCAATTTTCAAATAAATAGGATTTTTTTTCAGAAACAATAAAAAGTACCAAAGTGCTCGCTTTTTACAACTTTAGAATCGGTATTTCGAAATAGTAAATTTTCAGAAATTTTTTCGTTGTTGCAACATAGCAAAAAAAAATTTTTTGTAGGACTTTCATTTCAAAAAATATGAAAAGTACCACAGTACAATTTTTTACCCCTTTTTACCCTTAGGAATTCGAATTTCCAGAAAGTACTTCTTTTTGGGAATGTTTTTCCGTTACAGGATCCTACATTCCAATTTTCGAATCAATATGACTTTTTTTTTAGAAAAAATAAAAAGTACCGAAGTACCCGCTTTTTTACCCCCCTCAGAACGGAATTTCAAAAAGTACGTTTTCAGAATTTTTTCAGTTGTTGGAACCACCATTGAAAATTTTAATATTTTTGTAGGACCTTAATTTCAAAAAATATAAAAAGTACCAAAGTACCATTTTTTACCCCTTTTTACCCTTAGGAATCTGAATTTCCAGAAAGTCCTTTTTTTGGGAATGTTTTTTCGTTAGAGGATCCTACATTTCAAATTTCAAAATAATTGGATTTTTTTTTCAGAAAAAAATAAAAAGTACCAAAGTAGTCGCTTTTTCCCCTTTTTAAATCCTTCATTTTTAAACCTTAAAATCAACATTTCAAAAAACCCAGCCTTAGTGGATATGTATTCCGGGAGGTGAAACTACAATCCAAATTTCAAGACTCTAGCATCAGTGGTTTGGGCTGTGGGATGATGCGTGATTAGTATGTCAGTCAGTCATCAGTCATCAGTCAGTCACGTAACTACTTTATATATATAGATTTAGGGGGCCCCCGTAGGCTAGTTGGTAGCGTGCTAGCCTTTCAACGTGGGGGTCGTGGGTTCGATTCCCACCAGAACCCTTGGTTTTTTCGCTACAACAAGACGACGGTCATTGTTACCAGTTCTCGGTTAGGTTGAATTTATTAAAATGAGTTGTAAATAAATAGAGAGAATAAATATAAATAATTGATCATGTGATGTGATCAAAACTATTATTATTATATTATTATTATATATAGATTTAAAAAGAGTTTTTTGGTTACAAAACAAATCAGAGTATTTTAGCAGAAAGCTGTGTTAATTATCTGAAAAGTAAAGATTACAAAGTTAAAAGTACTAAAACAGATGAAACATTGTTTTTATGTCACAACAAAATAAAAAGTATTTTCTTTAAATCTGTATCCAGATCTTCTTCAGATTTTCTTTAAATCTGTACCAGATCCAGAACCAACTAAGGTACTAAGAACCGTCTATATAAAATGTACCTAAGCATGTCAAACATCGGACAAAGTTCAGAAAGCCAATTTAACAATTGACCATGTCCTTCATTGTAGTCTTGATGCCATGATCCATTTTTACGAAGTCTGCACAGAGATTTCATGGCTACCCCTTGGATATGTAGATATCATGGTTTTAATAACTAAAGGAAATTATGACCGCTAGCTAGAATAACCCTACATAAAATTACTTTAAAAACTATAAATTGAATTTCGCTATTCCAAAAGCAAAAAAGAGGGAGGAAATGGGACTTTTATCTAAAAGTGGAATGGAAATTAAAGGCAGGATGAAACATCAAAAAGAGATAACATCCCAGCAAAAATTGGCATTACTAGTAATGGGTTTTGTAATCCGAAACAAATGTTAATAAGTAGTTACTTATTGAATGAAACACTAATTATTTTAACATGGGCGTGAGACAAAAATAACTAGTGAAGAGTATGGAGATAAATAAGTAGTTACTGACTCGGATTACTAATAAGGAGTAAAAACCCATTACCAATAAGAATTAAAATAATTAGTTAATTAAAACTTTTAAAATTTAACTTGTTTTTACTAAAACTTAAAAATTGTGTAATTTTTATTAAGTTTTTAAGTACTGAATTTTTATTTAGTTCGGTTTGAGTCCATATTAATTATTTCTGAGAAATAATAATGGTTGTACAATGAGAAAATCTGAAAAAAAATTAAGTGACAACACAGGCTAAGTGGAGATGTCGACAGCTTTCGGAAGATGCCACCCTTCCATCATCAGCACTCCTTCGATTGCCACACACTTAATGTGTGTCAGATTAAAATTAGCCTTTTAAATGTAACTTTTGAAGAAATTATGAATTGGAATTACTCCTCTTTGTGTTGAATAACCCGTATTCACCATTAATTCGTGTTGTATTCATTTGGCAGAAACTTAATCCATCTTAACTTTTAACAGAGTTGTATTTTTCCCATTGTTAACCCTTAGTAGGATTTTTCAAGTCTTGAAAAATGTCCGTTAGGTTTGAATTTTTGTTTCATATTTCTAATTCTTAGAAATATTACTAAATTGCAAAGTACTTTTTGAGTTAATTGAATTGTAAAGGTTAAAAACTGCCAGTGCAAGGAGATATTATTACTTAGAGGTGCTTTTATAACATATGACTGAGAAGTAGTTAATTTAGGGCTTAAAATAATGTTAATGGTAATGGGTACTCATTATAAATAATGAACTTGGTAATGATTACTTTTCACAGCTCATTACCATGTTTTTTCTGGGATATAATCCCACTAAAAGAGTAATGGTTGGTTAAGTTACGTGTGATGAATATTAGTTGCTAACAATATTTATTACATGTGGCGTATGATTATTGAAAACAGTGTGTTAATTTTATGTGGCGAATGATTAATATTTATAAAACAAAAAAAAAATTTACATACTTGGCGTATGATGATTACACCGCTCAACAGTCATTTTCCGGTTTGAATTCTGGTGATCAATTTTAGTAGACTTTGATCTCCTGATTCAAAATCTGTACTCCAAATTTTTCCATCACGTCCAGATTTTTAGTTATTCACGGTTAAAAATGCGAAAAATTACGATTTTTGCATTATTTGAAAGCCTGCACAGCA
This sequence comes from Pegoplata infirma, assembly GCA_963921195.1. Lineage (NCBI taxonomy): Eukaryota > Metazoa > Arthropoda > Insecta > Diptera > Anthomyiidae > Pegoplata > Pegoplata infirma. The sequence continues at coordinate 153,591,712 of OY992540.1, forward strand.
GCCATTGAGTGGAATACAAATCTGGTATAAAGCGCAAAAGTATAATTTGTCTTTGGTCTCCAACATAGAAAACAATTTTTTTCTAATTATTGCGTTTGGTTGGGTTACAATTGCGTTTTAAAATGACTCTGTTAAAATTATTATTTTTGTAAAAAAGATAAGGTAGGTACCTTAGTTTTTTTTTGATATTTTTCAAAGAAAAACTAAAAAAAATAAATATTTTACAAATTTAAGTTTTCTGTGATATTTTTCGTATAAACCGGAAGATATCTTTAATGGGTTTAAAAGTTTATAAGAAAGAATGAGATTTTGTCTAAATTTTGAGCTCATCACATTAAAGATTGATCATCTGGTTTTTGTTTTTGAGCCTTTTAAAAATGATGCTTTTTCTAATTTTTTTCACAGTGTTTTTTTAAAATACGTGTTTGGCCAATAATAGTGCAACAACTTGAAATTTTTTTGATCATATATTTAAGTCATAGTTCAATTCTACTCTAACGCTTTATACCAGATTTTTATTCCACCCAGTGGCTGCTGTGCAGGCTTTCAAAAAAGGCAAAAATCGCGTTTTTTTCGCATTTTCAACCGCGAATAATTAAAATTCTAGACGTGATGGAAAAATTTGGAGCACAAATTTGGAATCAGCGAGTCAAAATCTTTAAAAATTTTGTATCAAACATCAAACCGGAGTCAAAAACCTTCGATTTGTTGAGCGGTGCTGTCCACACCAAAAACCCGATTTATGTATAATGTTAGGATAATAGTAGGTAGTCTAAAGTTCAAATAAAAAAAAATTTGAAATATTTTTAGAGTTACAGAGAAGGGAAGTTTTAATTTTTTTGCAAAGATCATATTTGGTTGAAGCTTTTTAGCAATAACTTTGCAATTTTACAAGCTCTTTACCAATAAAATTGTAAATTTACAGTTTTTTGGCGCAATTAAAATTACAAGGAATTCTCATGAATTTACTAGATTTTTTTTTGTAAAATAATCTTGGAAATTTGTAAAATTACAAAAAAAAAATTGTAAAATTACAAAAAAAAAAATGTAAATTTCGATTTGTTAAAAAACAAGGAAAACTGTCAAATATTAGTAAAATGGGATTACGAGACCTTTCCTTGTAATTTGACAAAGTTTTTTTTTTGTGTGTAGTAATTTGACAAGGTTTTTTTTTTAGTGTAGCAGTATCATATGCATCTGACGATAACGTTTTTTTTTTGGTTTATTTGCAGCGTGTCCCAAAAACAAGTATTCATCCAATTTCTTAAGAAAATCCAAAACTCTTATCAAAGGGCTCTTAGGGTTAAATTGATCTGTTTTAGCTCAAACTAAAAAGGTCAAGGAAAATACAATTTTATATTTTAAAATTTCATTGGAATAAAACCACAATTTTTTCGGCAAATTTCAATTTGCGATTTCTCGAATTCGACCGATTTTAAATTTTTTTGATAATGGCAAGACATCCTTCTCTGATCCTATGATTACCGCTGGCGAATTGCTGGATACATTTTATTTTTTCTTAGAAAAAATTGTCTTCTTAAGAAAAATTACCTGATAATAACGTGCTTTCATTACACCGGATATTTTTCTGATATTTGAATTTTTAAAATTTAACATTTAATTTTAAACTAATCGCATTCACATAAGAGATGTGTCTTAAAAAATTTGCATGAAATTAAGACTGCATTTGTTTTCCTCTACTTTTTATAGTCACTTTATTGTACTTAATTCAAAATCTCATTAATTTATATTTAATTGTTGGAAAAGATTTAACATTTAAGATATTTGTCTTTTCTCTTTTCGTCTTACAGATTTGCATTTGTTCATTTCAATTTATGTTTTACCAAAACATTTAGGTTAGTAGAATTTATTGTAGATAAACATATTTATCTCGGCCATTTCAGTTTATATAAGCAGGAGCGGCTACAGGTTTTAAGTTTTAGGGATGGATTTTTTTATACCCTGCATTACATGTTACACCCAAAAAAAAAAAAAAAATTGTAAAATAATTAGAAAAACTTGTAACTTTTATTTTTTGCTACCTTCTATTTGACAAGAATTCCTTTTAATTTTACAAGCTTTTTACCAAAAATTTTGTAATTTTACAAGATTTTTACCAATAAAATAGTAAATTTACAATTTTTTTGACACGACAAAACTTACAAGGACATTTCGTAACTTTACAAGATTTTTTGCTACCACTCCTATTTTACAAGAATTTCTAGTAAAAATTACGAGTTTTTTGTAATTTTACAAGTTTTTTACCAATAAAATTAAAAATTTACAATTTTTTGGCGCAATAAATCTTACAAGGAATTCTCGTTAATTTACAAGATTTTTTTTATAAAAAAAACATTGAAATTTGTAAAACTACAAAAAAATTTGTAAAATTACAAAAAAAATTATAAAATTACAAAAAAAATTTGTAAAATTACAAAAAAATTGTAAAATTACAAAAAAACTTTAAATTTCGAAAAAAAATTGTTTGTTTAAGAACAAGGAAAACTGTCAAATATTGGTAAAATGGGATTACGAAACTTTTTCTAGTAATTTGACAAGGTTTTTAGAGTGTAAGTAATTAAAGTATATTTGTGGAAAAAAGGAAAAAGTGCATAAGTCGAGTTATGTTAATCTTGTTTAGTTACTTATATTTGACAAATGGACATGGAAAGATATTTAAGAATCTGAGACATTTTCTATAGGCAAAATATCTTAAAATCTGAGGCTTTTTTCTTTCTCTAAAAAAAAATGTCTCAGAATCTGTGACTTTTTCTATAGGAAAAATGTCTCAGAATCTAATCCTTTTTCTTTAGGAAAAATTTCTAAGAATCTGAGACTTTTTCTATAGGAAAAATGTATCAGAATCGGAGACTTTTTCTATAGGAAAAATGCCTCAGAATCTGAGATTTTTTCTATAAGACAACTGTCTCAATATCAAAGACTTTTTCTAAAGGAAAAATGTCTCAGAATCTAAGTCTTTTTCTATAGGGAAAGTGTCTCACAATCTAAGACTTTTTCTATAGAAAAACTATTCAAGAATTTGAGACTTTTTCGCTAGGAAGAATTTCTAGAAAACTGAGACTTTTGTTATGCCAAAAATGTTACGGATTCTGAGAATTTATCTATTGTAAAAATTTTTCAGAATCTGACACTTTCTTTATCGGAAAAATGTGCGAATTTTTTTTATAGAAAAAATGTCTCAGAATCTAAGGCATTTTGTAAAGAGAATATGATATTTTTGGTTTTGGCAAAATATCTCAGATTCTGAAACTGTTTGTATAGGAAAAATTTATCAGAATCTGTGACTTTTCTATAAAAAATTGTCTTAGAATCAGAGACTTTTTCTAAAGGAAAAATGTTTAAATATCTGAGACTTTTTGTATAGAAAAAATGTATCAGAATCTGAGATATTTTCTTTAAGAAAAATCTATAGGAAAAATGTGTCAGGATCTAAGACTTTTTCTGTAGAAAAATGTCTCAGAATCTGACAAACTTTCTATGGGACAAATGTCTCAGAATCTGAGATTTATTCTATGGGCAAAATGTCTATGAATCTGAGAAAATTTCTGTAGGAAAAGAATCTGAGACTTTTTCTATAGAAAAAATTTATCAGAATCCGTTTCAGAATCTGAGACTTTTTGTATAAGAAAAATGTTACAGAATCTGAGACTTTTTCTATTAGAAAAATGTCTCAGAATCTGAGACTTTTTCTATAAGAAAAACGTCTCAGAATCTGAGACTTTTTCTATAAGAAAAATGTCTCAGAATCTGAGACTTTTTCTATAAGAAAAATGTCTCAGAATCTGAGACTTTTTCTATAAGAAAAATGTCTCAGAATCTGAGACTTTTTCTATAAGAAAAATGTCTCAGAATCTGAGACTTTTTCTATAAGAAAAATGTCTCAGAATCTGAGACTTTTTCTATAAGAAAAATGTCTCAGAATCTGAGACTTTTTCTATAAGAAAAATGTCTCAGAATCTGAGACTTTTTCTATAAAAAAAATGTCTCAGAATCTGAGACTTTTTCTATAAGAAAAATGTCTCAGAATCTGAGACTTTTTCTATAAGAAAAATGTCTCAGAATCTGAGACTTTTTCTATAAGTAAAATGTCTCAGAATCTGAGACTTTTTCTATAAGAAAAATGTCTCAGAATCTGAGACCTTTTCTATAAGAAAAATGTCTCAGAATCTGAGACCTTTTCTATAAGAAAAATGTCTCAGAATCTGAGACTTTTTCTATAAGAAAAATGTCTCAGAATCTGAGACTTTTTCTATAAGAAAAAAGTCTCAGAATCTGAAACTTTTTCTATAAGAAAAATGTCTCAGAATCTGAAACTTTTTCTATAAGAAAAATGTCTCAGAATCTGAGACTTTTTCTATAAGAAAAATGTCTCAGATTCTGAGACTTTTTCTATAAGAAAAATGTCTCAGAATCTGAGACTTTTTCTATAAGAAAAATGTCTCAGAATCTGAGACTTTTTCTATAAGAAAAATGTCTCAGAATCTGAGAATTTTTCTATAAGAAAAATGTCTCAGAATCTGAGACTTTTTCTATAAGAAAAATGTCTCAGAATCTGAGACTTTTTCTATAAGAAAAATGTCTCAGAATCTGAAACTTTTTCTATAAGAAAAATGTCTCAGAATCTGAGACTTTTTCTATAAGAAAAATGTCTCCGAATCTGAGACTTTTTCTATAAGAAAAATGTCTCAGAATCTGAGACTTTTTCTATAAGAAAAATGTCTCAGAATCTGAAACTTTTTCTATAAAAAAAATGTCTCAGAATCTGAGACTTTTTCTATAAGAAAAATGTCTCAGAATCTGAGACTTTTTCTATAAGAAAAATGTCTCAGAATCTGAGACTTTTTCTATAAGAAAAATGTCTCAGAATCTGAGACTTTTTCTATAAGAAAAATGTCTCAGAATCTGAGACTTTTTCTATAAGAAAAATGTCTCAGAATCTGAGACTTTTTCTATAAGAAAAATGTCTCAGAATCTGAGACTTTTTCTATAAGAAAAATGTCTCAGAATCTGAGACTTTTTCTATAAGAAAAATGTCTCAGAATCTGAGACTTTTTCTATAAGAAAAATGTCTCAGAATCTGAGACTTTTTCTATAAGAAAAATGTCTCAGAATATGAGACTTTTTCTATAAGAAAAATGTCTCAGAATCTGAGAATTTTTCTATAAGAAAAATGTCTCAGAATCTGAGACTTTTTCTATAAGAAAAATGTCTCAGAATCTGAGACTTTTTCTATAAGAAAAATGTCTCAGAATCTGAGACTTTTTCTATAAGAAAAATGTCTCAGAATCTGAAACTTTTTCTATAAGAAAAATGTCTCAGAATCTGAGACTTTTTCTATAAGAAAAATGTCTCAGAATCTGAGACTTTTTCTATAAGAAAAATGTCTCAGAATCTGAGACTTTTTCTATAAGAAAAATGTCTCAGAATCTGAGACTTTTTCTATAAGAAAAATGTCTCAGAATCTGAGACTTTTTCTATAAGAAAAATGTCTCAGAATCTGAGACTTTTTCTATAAGAAAAATGTCTCAGAATCTGAGACTTTTTCTATAAGAAAAATGTCTCAGAATCTGAGACTTTTTCTATAAGAAAAATGTCTCAGAATCTGAGACTTTTTCTATAAGAAAAATGTCTCAGAATCTGAGACTTTTTCTATAAGAAAAATGTCTCAGAATCTGAGACTTTTTCTATAAGAAAAATGTCTCAGAATCTGAGACTTTTTCTATAAGAAAAATGTCTCAGAATCTGAGACTTTTTCTATAAGAAAAATGTCTCAGAATATGAGACTTTTTCTATAAGAAAAATGTCTCAGAATCTGAGAATTTTTCTATAAGAAAAATGTCTCAGAATCTGAGACTTTTTCTATAAGAAAAATGTCTCAGAATCTGAGACTTTTTCTATAAGAAAAATGTCTCAGAATCTGAGACTTTTTCTATAAGAAAAATGTCTCAGAATCTGAAACTTTTTCTATAAGAAAAATGTCTCAGAATCTGAGACTTTTTCTATAAGAAAAATGTCTCCGAATCTGAGACTTTTTCTATAAGAAAAATGTCTCAGAATCTGACACTTTTTCTATAAAAAAAATGTCTCAGAATCTGAGACTTTTTCTATAAGAAAAATGTCTCAGAATCTGAGACTTTTTCTATAAGAAAAATGTCTCAGAATCTGAGACTTTTTCTATAAGAAAAATGTCTCAGAATCTGAGACTTTTTCTATAAGAAAAATGTCTCAGAATCTGAGACTTTTTCTATAAGAAAAATGTCTCAGAATCTGAGACTTTTTCTATAAGAAAAATGTCTCAGAATCTGAGACTTTTTCTATAAGAAAAATGTCTCAGAATCTGAGACTTTTTCTATAAGAAAAATGTCTCAGAATCTGAGACTTTTTCTATAAGAAAAATGTCTCAGAATCTGAGACTTTTTCTATAAGAAAAATGTCTCAGAATCTGAGACTTTTTCTATAAGAAAAATGTCTCAGAATCTGAAACTTTTTCTATAAAAAAAATGTCTCAGAATCTGAGACTTTTTCTATAAGAAAAATGTCTCAGAATCTGAGACTTTTTCTATAAGAAAAATGTCTCAGAATCTGAGACTTTTTCTGTAAGAAAAATGTCTCAGAATCTGAGACTTTTTCTATAAGAAAAATGTCTCAGAATCTGAGACTTTTTCTATAAGAAAAATGTCTCAGAATCTGAGACTTTTTCTATAAGAAAAATGTCTCAGAATCTGAGACTTTTTCTATAAGAAAAATGTCTCAGAATCTGAGACTTTTTCTATAAGAAAAATGTCTCAGAATCTGAGACTTTTTCTATAAGAAAAATGTCTCAGAATCTGAGACTTTTTCTCAGAATCTGAGACTTTTTCTTTAAGAAAAATGTCTCAGAATCTGAGACTTTTTCTTTAAGAAAAATGTCTCAGAATCTGAGACTTTTTCTTTAAGAAAAATGTCTCAGAATCTGAGACTTTTTCTTTAAGAAAAATGTCTCAGAATCTGAGACTTTTTCTTTAAGAAAAATGTCTCAGAATCTGAGACTTTTTCTTTAAGAAAAATGTCTCAGAATCTGAGACTTTTTCTTTAAGAAAAATGTCTCAGAATCTTAGACTTTTTCTTTAAGAAAAATGTCTCAGAATCTGAGACTTTTTCTTTAAGAAAAATGTCTCAGAATCTGAGACTTTTTCTTTAAGAAAAATGTCTCAGAATCTGAGACTTTTTCTTTAAGAAAAATGTCTCAGAATCTGAGACTTTTTCTTTAAGAAAAATGTCTCAGAATCTGAGACTTTTTCTTTAAGAAAAATGTCTCAGAATCTGAGACTTTTTCTTTAAGAAAAATGTCTCAGAATCTGAGAATCTTTTATTCTTTAAAAAATATTCAAAATATTTTTGTTTTCCCTCATAGGTTCGCCCCTGCTAAATAATAATACTTTTGTTATACATTTATTCATGCTTACCACTATCCGCTTTTCCAAGATTGAGTTTTTTTTTCTATTGCTAGAATTTCCAACTGATTAATGATGCTAATGAGTCGAATGAGTTCAAAGTCAACGGAAACGTAAGTAATGCTCTATACATCCTTCCTTTTAACTAAAGCTGTTATTTAACAACTATTACGAGATGGCGATGCTGCCACTTTTATAATTGTGACTACTGCTGCCTCATCAGCTGCTGTTGCTTTTTATAGCTTGGCCGTTGTGTGTGTGTGTTTATATGTATGTGTATGATTGAAATGGTTGGCTTGGTTTGGTTCAGTTCAGTTGGTTTGGCTTGTTAGTTCTTCTGTTCAGTTCAGTTTGTTAGTTAGTTGACTTGTGTTGTAATTCGTATTACTGCTTAACTGGTAATTAGGCGCATTGCTCTTCATCCATGTTCTACATATTTTACAATCATTGTCTCAAATTAATATGCTTTATTCAACTTTTACGTCTTCCTTTATTTCCTCTCCTTCATCCAGTTCTTTGTCTATCAGTTTATACAAATTGTATATTCTAGCGTAATTCAGGCCAAAAGGTTTTTAGAGTAGTGTGTTTATGGTTATTGATGAAAATTTAAACGTTGTATTTATAAAAGATTTAATATGGTTATGTTAATAACTTTTGGGAATTTGTGTATTAAAAAAGAAATATATTTTATATTTTTTTATACTTTAATAAATTGATGGTGTCATTCTGTTTATCTATATATGGGGTAGGGTGGTCCAAAATTCCTTTTGCTTCGCAACAGATTTTACGCCAAATTACAGCACCCTACGATGATTGGAAGGGAATGCTAACTGATCACATGTGATTGCAACCTCTGAAGAAATAAAAAAAAGTTTCAAATCCTAAAAATTATGAAAAAAAATGTAAAAAAGATTAAAAAGATAAAAGTAAAAGGGTCAAAAAGTTCTGAGAATAAACAATTTTTACATATAAATATGTAACGACTTCAAAAAAAATTCAAAAAAATGTTGAATTTTGTTATTTTATTTTGTTTTTATAGCTAAGAAAACCTTGCTATCAAAATTTCGGGCTTCTATCTAGTCTAGATCGCTATTTTTTTACTTTTTTTATTTTCAAGGGAAAAAGTGTAGCACGAAATGTTGGCCGAGATGCACTCTCAGAGAGCCATATTATGAATGAAAATTTTATCATAATATGTTTATAGGAGTCATTACATTTTTGAAGCAGTCATATTATGGTCCTGCGAAAATCAAAATATCACGGTCTTAAATTATCCGTGTACTTTTTTTTGTCAAAATTACTCTGCATCCCTCAATTCTTGTGGCTAATTTAATTTCACATCGACCTACATAGCCTGATTTTTATACCCACCACTTACAATGAAGGTATACTAAGCTTACACTCCGATGGTTTTGCAATGCAAAAATGTTATAAAGGAGAAAAATCAAAGATTTGCTTGTTTTTAAGGTGCAATTTTCGTAGTTAAATGTGAAAAAAGACAATCGACGAAATTTTAAAAACGACTTTTTCCAGTTTCGGGACACCTTTCGGAGCACGATGAAGATGTCACAGATCGGAATAATATTTTCTTATGAATAAGTATCATTAACAACATACGCATTAACTAATACCGTTGCTTGTTAAAACTAAAAAAATTAAAAACTAATTCAAAGATCTTTTTATATTTTCAAAAGAACGATACGTAAATATTTTTACAAAGAAATTTACACAGAAACAAGTAGAAAAGTTAAATTCGACTTGGCCGAATCTATGAATACCCTCCACAATGCTTTTTTAAGGCTGGATTACTCAATGCTCCGTTATAAAATAACTCTCCGCTAAATTTAACTTTTTCATACAAATTTTGACATAAGGCTCCGTTAAATCGGCAGTTAACAGCTAACTTTTCATTGAGTAATCCGCCTTAGAGTCCCCGCACAACAATGTCGGTGACGTTTTTTTCATACAAATTTGGCAAGAAAAAACGCTCGACCGAAAACCGCTTGAATAAAATCAATTTTATTTTTGTGTCGGTTTCTCTCTCTCTTTTAATTTTTGATATGAAAATGTTACCACATTTTTATAAATATTTCGATTATTTTCGATAAAGTAAACAAAAAAATATGATCTCTAAAAAAAGAAAATATATAAAATTCTAAAAAAACACAAAAAACGAATCAATATTAAAATATTATATTGATATTAAAAAAAAATAATAAAATTAAATAAAAATTTGCAGAAAAAGTGAAAAAATAATGTGAATATAAACGTTTGACTGAATTTTCCGCTGCCGCCTTTGTTTTGCGCCTATACTCTCCCATGACCGAAACCGTCAACCGCTCCGACATTGTTGTGCGGGGACTCTTAAGTGATAGTAAATTTTCCAACGTGAAAAATTAACATTTTTGATTAGTTTTTATTTTGTGTAAAAAAACTTTTTTTTTAAGTAATTTTTGAAAAAAAAAAATTTGCTAAAATTTCCTAAATTTTTTTTGGATGTAAAATTTTTTTTGAGTGTAAAATTTTTTTGAGTGTAAAATTTTTTTATGGGTGTATTTTTTTTTTAGAGTAAAAATATTTTTGAGTGACAAAAATACGTTGTAAAATATTTTTTTGACTTACCAATATTTTTAAAACATGTTTAACGTTTCAGAATCCTCAGAACTGCCTTTCGAAAGTTAGCGTGTGTTTTATCTCGTAAATTCACGAAAAACCCTTGCTGAAATTCAGTCTTTTGCTTATAACTTTTGAACCACTGGACCGATTTCGCTGGATTGCAATATCAACCTGACCAGGTAAATGCCCAACATATAAGCTAAACTTCAGGAGACTCCGTAATGTCCTTCAAAAGTTAGCGTGTTTTCAACAGATAGACCGTCAGACTGACGGACGGACATTGCTAGATCGTCTTAAAAGTAAAATTTTTTTTCGAGTGTTTTTTTTTGTTTTAGTATAAAAGTATTTTTACCAATGTTTTTAAAGCTTGTTTAAAGGGTTTTTCAATACGTGGTTTAAGGTGGAACCAATCTGAAATTCACGGTTTTCTTAATAACTTTTGAACCACTAGACCAATTTTGCTGAAATTCAACACCAATCAGACCACCGAAACGGCAAATATATATGCCAAGCTTCAAAAGCATTAGAATTGTCTTTCGAAAGTTATCGTGTTTTTTATTTCGTAAACTCGCAAAAAACCCTTGCCGAAATTTACTCTTTTGCTCATAACTTTTGAACCAATGCACTTTGGCCGAAATCACTGATATAGCGGCGCTTAAGTCAAAATTAAAAAATTAAGATCGATAAATGTTTTTGCACTGCATCGTTTACCTATACTTTACAGAAAAAATTTAAGTTTTTACTTTTGTTTTGCTTTCAATATTCGCACAGCTGTAAGCTGTCAAATATACATTTTCTGCAGCAAGTGTATTAAACGAATTTGTGGCCTAATTACTCAGTGAGTTTTTCTTGACACTTTGAAGTCAATTGTTTATACATTTTGAGCCAACAGGTTTTAATTGAAAATAAAAGGTATGTCAACTTCTAAAATGCACTATTATTAGTGCATTTTAGAAGTTGACATTTGTGATATAAACTATAGTTTCATGGACTGCAACTTTTGAAATTTGATCGTATTCGGTCCAATTCCTGTTTTATTTATTATTTTGGGTTATTTTTGTTGTGACGTTTCAGTATGGCGTGCTAGTTCGCGCAAGTTGTTCGGTTTTTTAGGGTCCATCTGCCTGTCCAAATAAACAGTATAATCGCGATACAGACCACAATTTTCAATCGATTTGGCTAAAACTTGAAATTTAAGATTTTTTATCGAAAGAACAAAACCTATTAAATTTTTGACAAAATCGGTCCATGTTATCCCATATCCCCCATGTTAATTTCCCCTTCCAGTTTTACTTAAAAAGCCCTAACGATAGTATTTTAACAAATATCCTCATGACATTCGACTGTTAAATGTTTTTTGTAGCCATAAATATTCACTCTAAATTTTAACGGAATCGGAACATTTTAACTTCTTGTCCTCATACAGACCACATCGCAAATATGCATTGGGATTTATTATTTACATTTCCGAATTAAGCTAGATTGGGTGTTTCGGCCACTGTGCAATGGACCGATTTTGCTGGATTGCAATACCAAACTGATCAGGTAAATAACAAACATATATGCCAAACTTCAGAAGTCTCTGTGTAGTCTTTCAAAAGTTAGCGGACGGATGGACGGACATCGTTAGATCGACTTAGAATCGATCGATGAATATATCGATCATAAATATATATAATTTATGGGGTCCTAGACCAATATTTCGAGGTGTTACACACGGAATGACAAACTTATATATACCCTCTATCACTAGAGTGGAGGGTATAAAAACGAAAAATTTTGAGCAAACTTTAAAATGTGTCAATTAAAAATTAACTCAAATTTTTTGACATACACTTAATAAATTTTTATTAAAAGTTTACTCAATACTATTAAATCGTTTACTGGTGCAAACTTGAGTAATCTTTCACTCAATAGTATTAAAAACTTACTCAATTTTTTTAATATTTTTTCTGTGAAGAAACAATAAAAAAGAAAAAAAGTTTAAATTGAAATAAATAAAAATATAAATATGTAATATTTATTATGATTTATTTTATCCATATGGTCTCATTCTACTCATCCAAACATCAAAAAAAAAAAAAAAATAAAGAAATGATACAATTCTAAATAAAGGTGGCACTATATTTTATTTTTGTAACATATAAACTAAAAAATGCTGAATAATCGTTGATACTTTTTCAAAAAATAAAAAATTCTGTTTCTGTAAAGTTAACCCACCTTAAAAAACTGGCTTGCTATTTCAATTTCCTTTTAATTTTGTGGCACCATATTGTTTTTCATTTTAAATTGAGACATTCATATATGAAGTCAATAAAGTGGGACCATAACTTAACTAAAAGGTAAAATCTATAAAGAAATAGAAACTTTATACCTTTTTTTGTCTTCGTCATCATCATCCTCCAATTGTATTCTATTCTATATTTTTATACGATTATCGATGAGAAAAAAACTTTTGCTTTTTTCCCCATATTTTGTCTTATTTGGGGATTATTTATGGTATGGATTTGTAGCTGCTGTTTTTTCATAAATAGATAACAAACAAAAAATAAAGTGGCTACAATATTTATAACAAAAAAAAATATTGACTAAAACTTTTTCTTTTCTTGTTTATTTTTTTGGGTATATAAAACCATGTCAAGTGTTAATACCCTATACTAGGTTAAGGTAAGCTAATTTAGTTTTTGGTGACTGAATGCATAATTTCTTTTAATACAAACAGAATTATTTCACCATTAAGGGTTAAGGGTGTCCTATTTTAGGATCCACTGGTGGTGCCGCAATTGTACATGTGGCTTCTATTGTCCAAACTTAAGCTCGAAGTAACGTTAACCAGTATTTCTTCACCTAAAATGCAAAAGGCTCTAACTAACATTTTATTAATTTTACAGGAGAAGCAAAAAACAGTATTGAATGATATTTAAAACTTGTTAATAACTTTGTTGGTTTTTAATGAATTTGGCTAACATTTTGTGAGAACGCTCTTTTAATTAATATGAATCAAAATCAATCAAAAAATATTAAAAAAGTTTTTTTAGTTACGTCCATTGGCGTTTGCCCAAAATCACATGTTTTTAAATTTTGGCTATAAAATCGAAAATTTTTACTATGCAGCCCTAATTTTTTGTGGAGACGTTGAGATGTTGATAAAATAATCCAGAACCAATCAAAAAACTGATTTTGAATTTTTTGCTAGTTAGGGCCTTTTGCATTTTAGGTGACGATTTATTTCATTGCAATCAGTTAAGTACTTACTGAATGCCCGAATTATTTCCAAAATAACATCTTATATAAACCACTGTGCGATGGTAGCCATTCCGAACAAATTTTCAACATTTTATTCAAATTTCATAAATATGTAGCGTTTTAAACTTTCGTCCTTAACGAAATTATCACATTTTCCTTTTGTTTTGTTTGTTACAAATTCATATTATTTAGGGTGGTAAATATGAGGATTCTTATTTGTTGTTTTGTATATTATTTAAAGGTCAACATGTGGTATAAATGGTACAAGCAACATGTGTGTTACTTGTTATAAATAATAAATTGAGTTTTTTTTTTTAAATAATTTGTATTATACAAAAGATAAAAAAGAAACATTTTGTTTGAACAGAACAACCTTTATTGGATTAATATTAAAAAATCATAATTTACAAATTTATTATTAAGGATTTTCTAAAAATGTGTTTATTTAACAATGTCTAAGAAGAATATTTAAGAAATTAAATATATGTATTATGGAAATAAAAAATAACATCTGCAGGCTAAATAGGTTTAAAATGAAAAAAAAAAAAATATATATTTATGAAGGTCAATTTAATAAGAAATTTAAAAATAAAAATTAAAGGCAATTCAAATTTATGTTAAATAGAAACTTATCACAAGGAAATTTTTTGTATGATAAAAAATGTGTGGTCCGAATTAAGGCCAATCGAATAAAATTTGCCAGTGGCGCCTGGCAATTTCGCTTTAAATTTTTGAAAAATTAAGAAAAAAAAATTCTATTGCGATTTTTTTAACGTTTTTTTGTACTGTACAAATATTTCTGAGTGAATGCACGTACGTATGTACACAAAATATCGACATTTTTGTAAAAAAAAACTAAATTTTTTTTTGAGTGTAAAAAAAAGCATTGCTTAGTTACCACCAATGCTTTTAAAACTTGTGGCATTTAAGATGAACAAAATCTGAAATTCGGGGTTTTGCTTATAACTTTTGAACCACTTGACCGATTGAGCTGAAATACCAAATAGACCTGAGGAACGGCAAAGATAAGTGTCACGTTTCAGCAGTCTCATTATTGTTTTTCGAAAGTTATCGTGTTTTTTATCTCGTAAATCCCCTTGCCGAAATTTACTCTTTTGCTCATAACTTTTGAACCACTGGACCGATTTGGCTGGGTTGCAATACCAACCTGACCAGGTAAATGGTAAACATATATGCCAAACTTCAGTAGCCTCTGCGAAGTCTTTCAAAAGTTAGCGTGTTTTCTACGGACGGACAGACAGACAGACAGACGGACGGACGGACGGACGGACATCGCTAGATCGACTTAAAATCGATCGAGGATCATGAATATATATGGGGCATTCCATGTCAAATCGGACACTTTGAAACATTTTTTTTTAGATTTTCCCAATTTGTTAACAGTTGTTAGTACCCTTCGAAGACTCCTTCGTGGTAAATTTTTAGATTTTTTTGATTACCCGTTCAAAATATATCGAATTTTTAAAAATTGGTAGTTTGCTCCTTTACTCAAATTTCTTTTACTCATAACTTCTTCAATAATGGTCCAAATTTCAAGTTTTTTTTTTTAAAAAAAATCCCAAAAAATTCTTAAAAGCGCTCTAGTATTTAAGTTTTAAAATTTAAATCTCATTTTTGAAAATGTTTGTACTCTTCGATTTTTTTAAAATTTTTTTGTGTAAAACTTCTATCGATTCTACAAATTTTTTTCCCAGGAGGATCGTGGGATAACGATTATTACTATTTTTTTTAAATTTTTTGAAAAAATTTTATTGTAATTTTCCAATCTTAAAATCATTTCTACTGCTCCAATGGTGCGTCATAGAGGGGTCCTTTATAGAGCCGACCCCCATTAATTTTTACGTCTTAGCATTTCTTTGAATCAAACTAATACCCTATCTCCTATTTCTAAGGGGGCTCCCACACAAAACGACATTTTATAAAATTTGCTCCAATTGCTCTAACTGCCCTAATAGTGCCCTTAGAGCAACAAAATGTATGACCGACCCACAATATTTTTTTAGTCCAAACAGTTTCTCTGAAAACACCTACCCTCTATCTCTAATTGTTAAGGCGGTCCCCATACAATTTTTATTATTTTTTGTAAATTTGTTTTATTTAATCAGCTTCTACCGGTCCAATGGTGCGTCCGAACGGGTTCGTTAGTGAGACCGACCCCCATTAATTTTTACCCTACAACATTTTCTTAAAACATACCTACGCCCTATCTCCACTCCCTAAGTAGGCTTCCATTCAAAATTACATTTTTATAAAATTTGCTCCAACTGTTATTTGAATGGGAGCCTACTTAGGGAGTGGAGATAGGGCGTAGGTATGTTTTAAGAAAATGTTGTAAGGTAAAAATAAATGGGGGTCGGTCTCACTAATGACCCCTCTCGGACGCACCATTGGGCCGGTAGAATCTGATTAAATAAAACAAATTTACAAAAAATAAAAAAAATTGTATGGGGACCGCCTTAACAGATAAAGATAGAGGGTAGGTGTGTTCAGAGAAAATGTTTGGACTAAAAAAATATTGTGTGTCGGTCATACATTTTGTTGCTCTAAGGGCACTATTAGGGCAGTTAGAGCGGTTGGAGCAAATTTAAAAAAATATCGTTTTGTGTGGGAGCTCCCTTAGAAATTGGAGATAGGGTATTATTTTGTTCCAAGGAAAAGTTAAGACGTAAAAATCAATGGGGGTCGGTCTTATAAATGACCCCTCTATGACGCACCATTGGAGCAGTAGAAATGATTTTAAAATTGGAAAATTGGAAAATTACAAAACAATTTTTTCAAAAAAATTTTAAAAAATAGTAATAATTGTTATCCCATGATCCTATTGGCCAAAAAAATTGTAGAATCGATAGAAGTTTTACAAAAAAAAATTTAAAAAAAATCGAAGAGTACAAACATTTTCAAAAATGAAATTTTAATTTTAAAACGTAAAAATCGCATACTAAAGCTTTTTTAAAAATTTTTTTAATTTTTTTTTTAAGTACTTAAAAAACAAAAATTTTGAAAAAAAATTTTCAGTTTGGATCATTATTGAAGAAGTTATGAGTAAAAGAAGTTTGAGTAAAGGAACAAACAACCAATTTTTAAAAATTCGATATTCTTTGAACGGTTCTTCGAAGGGTACTAAAAATTGCAAACAAATTGGGAAAATCTAAAAAAAAAATTTTTCAAAGTGTCCGATTTGACATGGAATGCCCCATATATAAAGGTATGTTTGAATTTAACAGTGATGGCGTGGTCGGACGTTTCGTTGGAAATTTAGAACTGTATTATGTTGTGTATTTAGTATATATATGAGGCATTCCACACCAAAGGTCCAGCGAAAAAAAAAAACAAGTGTAACGTAAACTTCTGAATAGGTTGTATGAATAGCCCTATATGGAACTTAGAAAATTGCGTTCTTGGTTTTTTAATTTTTCAAAAACTGGGCTTAGGAAGCGTGGTCAAATATTGGAAAAATGGTAAAATTTGTGGCGAGTTGCCTTGATTAAATATTTATCACATTAAAACGGAATGCACCACAATCTCAAAAATTTACCTTCTTATATAGTTTTGTATGGGCTATCGATTAATTTTTTTTTTTTGAAAATTTTCAGAACCCGTTCTGAAATTTTTCATTTTTTAAAAAAGTCAATTTATCAAAAATCTGGCCATTTTTTATTTAATTTTTTTTTTTTTTAAGTTTAGATGTTTGTACCTCCACACAAAAAAAAATCAGAAACGCCCTTTTTTTTCGAGAAAATCGCATTTGAATTTTATATTTCATAACAATTTAGAAATTTGCTTGTATTTTCTTGTTTCAACAGAGCGTATGAGTAATATTTATGCAATTAATAATACTCATTTGCAATGTTAAAACAAGAAATACAAGCAAATTACAAAATTGTTATAAAATTTAAAATTCAAATGCGATTTTCTCGAAAAAAAACGAAAAACGCGTTTCTGAAATTATTTGTGTGGATGAACAAACATCTTAACTTAAAAAAAAAATAAAAAAAGTGACCAGGTTTTTGATAAATTGACTTTTAAAAAATGGAAAATTTCTGAACGGGTTCTGAAAATTTTCCAAAAAAAAAAATTTAATCGATATCCCATAAAAAGCTATATAAGAATGTAAATTTTTGAGATTATGGTGCATTCCGTTTTAATGTGATAAATATTTAATCAAGGCAACTCGCCAGAAATTTGACCATTTTTCCAATATTTGACCACTCCTCCTAAGCCCAGTTTTTGAAAATTTGAAAAACCAAAAACGCAATTTTATCAAAACAACCTATTCAGAAATTTACGGGACACATGTTTTTCTGTAGCGGTACATATTTTTTTTTTTTACATACGAATATAAGACTTTATGTTTTGCCACAAACGATTGTCAATTTGCTAAATACTCCTTAAAATGGACTTTGACGAATTCCGAAACACATGTCGAGTAAGTCTTGCACAATGACCAAAACAATCAATTTAAAACAAAAAACTTTTTAATTACTAGTTTCTTCAAAATTGTTTCTTTGACAATATCATCGTAATGATTAATAAAAGAAATATGGCCTTGAGCTAGAATAATCTTTCCCAAATTAATTTTATATTTATTTTTCTTTCTGAAATTTTCAATTGAATTAATTTCGTTCCCCGAATTTCGTTTAAATTGAAACAAAATTGTCGATACATAGATTAATAGCTTCTAAAGCAATAATCAGATTCAAAAATGACGTACGTAGGGTTGGTAGATCATTAAATTACCTTTAATACAAAACCGAAACCAATAAAATCCATCGATTTGTGTTGGAGATATTTTAATTTAAGTAAAACCACTTTTAAGAAATATAAAAATTGGAAAAGTTGGCAATATCTCGAAAACTGTTCTACTTTTAAAAGTTTGAAGTGAATTTTCGAATTCACCGTAAGATTTTACATGGAAAATAAATTGAAAATGTCGTGGATGGCAAATTATTTTTTTAATTTGTAAACTAGTATTATAATAATGCCCAAAAATAAGCACTAAAAACAATGTTTTAAACTCCTAAAAAGCCGTAAAAAACATCAAAATAAGCAGTAAAAATTTTAATAATATTTTTTGTTTGCCTTTAATTTAAAAAAAAAAAAAGCTAAAATAAGCTAATAATTCAAAAATAAGCACAAAATAGCTTTTAAAAAGAAACAAAAAAGCAAAAATAAGTCAATAAACGAAAAATAAGCAAAAATAAGCATTTATAGCCAAAATAAGCAAAAAAAAAAGCTCTAACAAATGCAGCTTATTTTCTTTAGTTTTTCGTGTTCAGAATTTGTGTTTAACCTAAATTGATTTATCTTTTGAAATAAAAAAAAAGAAGCATTTGTTTTTTTTTTTGGTTGGCCTAATAATAACTCTATAGTTCTCTTGTATTTGATTTTCTCAACATGGCGTATGAGTAACAAACATTTGCGAAACCAACGAATTGTTGTTACTTATACGCACAGTACATGAGTAGTAGGTTCACAGGTTTGTATTTGATGTGTGTAAGTATTAGTGACAGCACACGGTGTAACTTTTGACGTTTCATACAAAACGTAAACAAACACCACAAATACATACACAAAAGCTCACACGTACAGGCACACATACACTAGGCAGCGATGATTATTCTGTACTAATAACCACGCCACCATATTGGAAAGTACGAAATTAGCACCATTGTTTGCATACTAGTCTGTACTGTGCTTATACGGCATGATGAGACAATAAAATACAAGAGATCAACAGATTTTTATAAATTTTATTATTCAAATGCGATTTTTCCGAAAAATACGAAAATTTAAACTTCATAAAAAAATAAAAAAATTTTACGGATTTTTAATAAATTTACTTTTTTAAAAAGTTAAAAATTGCAGATTAGGTAAGAAAAATTTTCCAAAATATTTTTTTATTAGCACATTAAAAAAACGTATCAGAATATTAATTTTTGAGATTGTGGTACATTTTATGTTTGACACATATTAACTAAAGGGAACTAAAAACAAATTTTACACCTTTTCTAATTTTTCCAATATTTAACCATGCAGTTACACAGTTTTTAAAAAATTGAAGAACCAAAAACGCAATTTTCTTTAGTTCCATATACGGCTTTCATACTACCTATTCAGACATTTATAGGACAATTTTTTTTTTTCACTGGACATTTGGTGTGAAATGATATGCTTTGACAAATAGTATTTTCTTCTTCTATTACTGCTTTGTTTACATATGTTTAGTTTCTACGGAATAAATTTTTTACAGTTTCCACCACAAACCTCCTTAAATTTACTTTCCTAAAACCTTAGTATTATTTTTTTCACAATTTATATTCTATTCCATTAATTCTGTATCATAAACTGTCATTCGATTTGTATATTAATGCATTAGAATTATAAAATTTTTTTCTTCATGCTAAAGTATATTTGATCTTTTGTTAAGAAAATACTTAATCTCCGTAAATGCTCCTTCGTGTCTAGACGACATTATTAAAATTATGCACAACGGATACCTGTAAATTCTGTGAAATCCTGTTTAAAATGGTTTTTGTATTCAAAGCATATGACAAGGATTGCAAAAATGTCTTTAATAGGAATATGTTTGTTTATATGGGTTATAAATCAATAGATAAATATAAGGGGTATTAACTTCAGAGGAAATTACGGGTTAAAGAAACATATAGTTTAACCCAACCTAACTAAAATCCAACCCAACTAAAACCCAACTAAGTAAAAAAGCAGGACATTTTTTAAAAACTTTCCAAAGAAAAAAAAAATCTTAAAATACAAACATTTTTATAGAAAAAAATTTGGAATTTTTAAAGGAAAAATCTGAAAACATTTCTAAGGAAAATCAAAAATTTTTTAAAGGGAAAATGTGACTAAATTTGGTACAAAAAAAAATGACTTAGACTTTATCTATGGAAAAATGTCACATAATCTGAGACTTTTCAATAGGAAAACTGTATCAGAATATGGGACTTTTTCTATTGGAAAAATGTCTCAGAATCTGAGACTTTTTCTATAATAAAAATGTCTCATAATCTAAGACTTTTTCTATAGGAAAAATGTCTCAGAATCTGAGACCTTTTCTATAGGGAAATGTCTCAGAATCTAGTCTCAGATTTTATAGGAAAAATGTCTTAGAATCTGTGACTTTTTCTATAGAAAAAATGTATAGTTTGGCACGAATGTGTCAGGTTAAATTCGTTAATAGGCTAAAAAGAACCAGTGGAAAAAGTTAACCATTTAAAGAACTAAATGAACCTCTGTAAAACTGCATTTTTAACTGTTTTCTCGCTTAACCATTGAAACAATTCAAAGTCTTTTTAATTGGACCTAGACAATACTAACGTAAATGCCCTTATTATTGCTTTTTTTTAAGAGTTGTATACTAAAACATGTTTATGTAATTTTATATGGAATATATAAAAAGAGATACAATTTCTAAAGTGATTAATCAATGAAAATGTATTTTACTGACAGTTTTATAGACCTTTTGGGTTAATTTAAAGACATTATTGTCTGTAGCTTGCAAAATAAAATCTATAGTACAAATATATGAATGTCTATGATATATTAACTTAAGGTGTATTGTCGGTAAAAAACTTTTTGATAAAATAGTTTGCGAAATTTTTAAATAAATAAAATTAAGCTTTATCCTATTTCTTACCAGCGTGTGTTTGAGCACCACTTTTCATTTCTTTAATAAATACAAAATATACAAAAATATAAATAACACTGGGAGACGAATGGTAGAGGTAATTGATCGGCGCTTACCGGGGAAAGTTATATCGGTAAAAAAAAGTTATACGTCTCCAGGCGTTTCGCTGGGTTAGCTCTAGTAATCGCGATATATCGATTTAAAGTTATAGGAGAAATTGTAGTGTTTAAGTATTTTAGTGCCATTTTCGTACCGTTTGACCATCATTTTTTTTGAAAATAACTAAAATTATTGCACTACACCCTATAGCAGGCCTTTGTGTATGTTATCAATACACAAACAAAACCAATAAAACAAACAAGTAAGAAAATTATAGTCGGTCAAGACCGACCATATAATACTTCGCGAACGCGAAGATTCGGAATCAGCACACTACAATCCATATAAATCAGTTGTCAAAGGTCAGGCAAATTTAAAAAGTTTAAATTTTTTCAACCTGTGTAATTTTACATAAATGTTGTTGTGATTACCATAGAATATATTCAAGAATCTATTGAACCAGGAATTTGTTCCAAAAAATTTTCCTGGGACGATCTGAGAATTTAAGAACTTTTTTATATCAAAGTTTTAGAACTGAACATTTTTCTAAAGGCAAAAATCTGAGAAAAATGGGTTAGTTTTCTATATGGAAACTGTTTTAGAATCTAAAAGTTTTTCTATAGGAAAAATGCCTCCACATCTGAGACATTTTGTAAAGGAAACATCTATATAAAACTAATTATATGGTTAATTTTTTTTTTTGTTCGAATTATTTCAGTTTTTTATATAGAATTTTTTATATTAAAATTACGGGTCTTTTCAAATTTGTGACTAGCTATAGAGTATGGGTTCGTTTATTTGACTATAAACGGACTTTCTAAGGAAGTAAATCGGTCCGTCAGGATTCCCTCGTGAAAATGTTTCTTGAGTATAAAAAGTTCCCCCAAATCCAAATCAAAAGGTTGATTTTTTTTTTGTTTTTTATTTGTTACTCAATATTAAAAATATTCACGAAAATTCATACAACACCCAAACCCCCCCCCCCCCCCCCCCCCACCAACCAAACTTTTGTGCATTCCGATTGCATAAAATTTTTTTGGTAAAAAAAAAAATTTCCCCCCCCGAATGAAATTCCTCTATCCGCGCCTGTCTGTACCACAGTGTGGTGTAGGGTATAAAAAATGTATAATTTTGGTCATAAGTTATTTTTTGATATCTCACTTCTTTTTCGAGTTATTAACAAACAAAGTTGCTGTTTAATATTTTTAAAAAAATATTGGAAAAATATTAAAAAAATATTGCAAATGTATTAACAGTTCGTTATTTATTTACAGAAAACGTGAAGTTTTTAGCTCGGAATTTAAAAGTGCCATGTTTGGCAACAAAAACATTGCAATTGTTTATTTGCAGTTTTAGTGCATTTTTTCCAATGAATAATTTTTGTCTTCAGTCAGTTTTACATATCTCTCATCGTTTTCGAGATAAGCTTAAAATGTAAATTTTTTGACGTTTGACAACGATTTATTTAAAACCGGCTCTTTCGAAGATTTTGATTTGTTGTTTCGGCCGAGCCGTATAAAACTATAAACATTTGAAATTTAAAAAAAAAAAAAAAATCAAAAATATTTCAACAAAACATTTTAATGTTCTTTTTTTCTAACTAGGACACCATAAATTTACAAAAATAAAATTTTGTGTTTAAGTTTAGAATGTCCTTTTAACGCTGTTAAAATTTCAGACAGGTATTTTTTCGTATTGTTGAGTAATCAATTTTCAAAGTCCAAATACTTGATTTTTTTTCCAAATTTTTTGCAACGGATATTCAAGCTCGAGGCCTCGACCTTGAATATCCGTTTACTTATTAATTTTCTTTTAACATTTTTATTTTGTTTTTAAAAGTTTTCTTGTACTTACGGTTACCGAGTACATAAATGGTAAAACAAACTGTCTAAAAGTAAATATTGCCAAAAAAAAGCGATTTTTAAACGCCAATATCTTCCAAAGTATTAATAAAAAAATATATGGTTTTTATAACATCCCTGTGTACATTTTTCTTAGCCCTCATAAATTATGGCTCATTTAAGGCTCCAAAATATGGATAATTTTAGAGCGATCGGCCTTTAGAGTCCTAAAGATTTATATTTGACTCTTATTTATGAACATTTGATAAATTAAAAAAAAATTGAACATTCATAAAACAGCCCAAAAAGACTCATAAAGAATAAAAAAAAAATGTATTTCAGAGTCTTTTATGAGTCATAAAAAAGCGCTCCGAAAGAGGGGCCATTTTACTTAGAAGGAAAAATGTTGATATGTTTTCTGATCGTCTAAAGACCCTTTTATGAGTCTTTTCGGAGTCCAAATGTTCACTGGGATTTGTAAAGCTCTATCAAATAACCAAAATTTAACAAAATTGGTGATCCGCCACACAGTGATAAAAAATTTACTTTTTTATCCAATTTTGCCTACAGGTCGCAATTCTAAACCGATTTTAGTTTTTCTTGTTTTGTATTTTAGCCAATAAAATTCCACATTGATCTGTCATGGTGGATTTTTAAAAAAGGTTTTGGTTAACCTTTAATATTTTCCTAAAGTTCAGAAAATTTTAATTTTTCCAGTATTTTTGCAATAAAAACTATACTATATGCTGAATAGACTTATTTAAAGGTATTTTAACCCCTTATTCACGATATGGTTAACATTTGCTAAAATATTATTATTTCGGTTTTTACAACCAGATAAAAATTCAAGAATTTTCACTTAAAAAAGCTCATATCTTTCAAAATAGTGTACCGATTTCAATGAATTTTTTTTTTTAAATTAAATCTCATCATTTGATTAGTCAAATTTGGTAAGCAAAGTATTAAAAACAAAATATTTTAATTTTCGCTTAAATTTTGCCTTAGCATTTTTGGAGTTTTAAAATTAAGTTTTAGTCTGTTTAAAAAAATATATATTGTTACTTTGTAAATTCGAAAAAAGAGTTAAAATATTTTTCAAAAATGCTTTGTTTACCAATAATCTATATATATAAAAATGGATGTGTGTATGTATGTATGTATGTATGTGTGTATGTATGTTCCGTATGGACTCGAAAACGGCTGGAGCGATCTTGATGAAATTTTCAGAGAATATTCCGAACAGCCTGGGGAGTACCACTGTGCGGTCAGATTTTTGATTTTCTGAATGTGGGCGGAGGGGCGTGGCAAAATCAAATTTTTACATTCTACCACTAATGACATCTTTATATAAACAAAACGGGTGGACCGATTTTGATGAAATTTAAACCAAAGATAGTACTAACCGAGTACTAACTATATGCCAAATTAGAGCGTGATCGGACAAATGAGCGTAAAATGCCATGCTTTTTAGCCTGTGGGCGTAGGGTTGGCAACATCGAATTTTTACATTGCACCACTAATGACATCTATATATAAAAAACGGATGGACCGATTTGCTGAAATTTAAACAAACAATAGTACTAACCAAGTACTAACTATGTACCAAATTAGAGCGTGATCGGACAAATGGGCGTAAAATGCCATGCCCCTTTGTATTGAATTGAATGTTATTTCACATGCTCCGCAATTATGCAAAAACAGTTGATTCGATTTTAATTAAATTTTCAGCACTAATAGTGTAAACCGAGTGCGGAACTATAGGCCATGTTATACTACGATTTGAAAAAGGGGCGTAAAATGCCACGCCCCTTTCTACTCTTCTGGACATTGTCTGCCTGTTTCGCAATCACGCAAAAACAGCTGAACCGATTCTCTTGACATTTTCACTACATACAGTACTAACCAAGTGCATATGTAGGCCATATAAGATCGTAATGGAAAAGGGATCAAAATTGCTACGCCCTTTGTACTATACTGACCACGATTGAACAAAGGGGAGTAAATTGCCACGCCCCTTTGTTTTATACTGAACGTTATATCTGCATATTTTGAAATCACGCAAAAACGGATAAGCCGAATCTGTCACTGCTGATTGAACTAACCGAGCGGGAACTGTAGGTCATATGCAGAGCGCGATTAGGCAAAAAGGTATAAAATGTAACTCCCGTTTTTCATAAATAAAAAGTTATTTCCTCCTCTTTCGCAAACAAAAACGGCAAAACTGATGTCAATGAAATTCTCAGCACAGATAGTACTAATGCATGTGTGTTAAATGACAAGCCCCTTTGTACTATACTTAACGTTATTTCTGTCTGTTTTGAAATCACGCAAAAACCGCTGAACCGATTTTGTTGATATTTCTCTATAGATTGTGCTAACCGAGGGTGGAACTAATCGAGGATGCAGCATGGAACTTTAGACTATCACGATTCGATCTATAGATTTCTCTATAGATTGTGCTAACCGAGGCTGGACCCAGACCCGTGCTTTAATTTTGTCCGACACTTTATTTATACTAAGGTGCAATATAAAACAGTTTTTTATTAGGGCCAGCAACGCGGACCGGGTATAGCTAGTGATTAATAAAATAATAAGCTTTAATCTAAAAAAAATTTCATTGAATGTACCAACATTATTTCAAATTATATGGGTACTTAAAAGTGAACAATTTTGAGTTTTTTTATGTTTATAAAGGGCAAAATAAAAATTTATACCTTTAATTTTGCCCACACAGCTTATTCGTCCCTTGCCTATTAAATTTTTTAGAGCAAAAGTTCTAAAAAAATTAATATTTTCTGAATTTTAAAAAAATAGTAAAAAAAAAAAATTAAAACGTTTTTAAGAAATCTAACATGACAGATCGATGTGGAATTTTATTTGCTAAAATTCAAAAAAATAATAGGTAAAATCGGTTAAGAATTGCGACCTAAAGGCAAAGTTGGACAAAAAAAATCCATTTTCCCCACTGAGCGCCAGTAAAATTTTCCATGGATTTGCTCATATTAGATTTAAGACATTTAAAATACATACATATCACCTGCTGATAATAACCTGCCAAAAAATACAATATTTTTCAAATTATTGACAAAAATGTCCTTAAATTTAGCTATTTTACTCAATTTGACAAAAAGTGCACGCTCTTTGCAGATTTAGATAGGTTTTCCAAAGACTAGGCAGCTATGCACAATATAGATGATAAACGAAAAAATTCCCTCATTTGCACCCCCTAAATATAATTTTGGCCGCTAAAAAAAATACGAGTCCTTTTATTATTTCTGCTCTACAAAATAAAACCAATTCCAGAAATATCGTTGGGTGACACTAGGGAGACTTTCCATATGAGTTAAATTTTTGACCGAGAACCAAAAATACCCCTTAAAATGGCATTTAGAGGGTTAATATATTTTAGGAAAAGAACCGTCATACATACAATATCACTGCAGACATTTAAACATATTATTAAGCTCAGATGTACATTTATTATAGCATATACACTCAAAAAAAAAAAAAACTGTAATGTTAGCAAAAAAAGCTTGTAAACCTACAAGAAAATTTGCTGATTTTGAACCCACAATTTTTTTGCTAAAGTTATCAAAAACGTTTTGCCAATAATTAGTTAACATAATTTTTATTTTTTTTGAACTTAGTTCATACACATCTGAGGACCCATTGGGTTCGGACCCGATAGGTCCAGACCCCGATGGGCCTAGACCTAGTTGGGTTCCTTAAAAATCGTCATAGTTTTTGATCCAAAATTTGTGTCCGTTTCGCTCTACCTTGCTTAGTTTTTGAGATACATGATTATAGGGGACCACTGGGGTCTTGAGAATTAAAAAAACTCGATAACTTCAAAAATATTACTCGGAGAGCTTTTAACTATTTTACGGTCTTGTTCTACATGGTGAGAGCTACAAAAATGCTTTTGGACTTTTTGTTGTATCGGCAATATTTACCGAGATATGAGCATTTTAAAATTTTCGGGAATGCTAACTTTTTTGGATCCAAAGTTAGGGCCCATTAGGGTCCACACATGTGAAGAGGACCGGCGATACTATGGAGAGCTCGAGAACCAAAAATGGCCTCCATTTTGCTCTATCTGGCTTAGTTTCCGAGATAGCGCCCTTTTAAGTTTTCTGAAAATAAAAAAAATTTACCATTTATTTTGCTAATATTAGCAAAAAAGCTTGTAAAAATTTGGTCAACTCAATTTTAAATCTAGCAAAAAAAATTAGTTCAAATTTTGTTTAAAATTGCTAATGCGCTAAATGAAGTTTACAAGATATTTTTGCTAACATGCTAATCTCAACCAAAAATTTGCTAGAAGTTAGCTAACCAGCATTAGCAAAAAAAAAAAATTAGTAAATCTACTAATGTGTTATTTTGAATGTAGAACATAGAACCATTAAAAATTTCAGTGGGCCATAAAAAAGATATTCAAACTTACTTTGAAAAACCCTTTGGTGATTTTGTTTGTTTGATGGTAAACTTTAATTTGGTATCGGAGCCGTTGAGGCTCAAAACGCTAGCCCAAAATTTGTTGCACAGTGTAATTATTGATAAATTCCCATAATTTGAGAGTATCTTCTTTAAACCAAATCGAATAACTTAAACCCGTGGATCATTTAGGTCAAAGTTCACAAGGTAAAAAACAAATCAATACAAACAGAAATTTTTTTTTCGATTTTTTTCATTTTTGAATGTTAATGAGGTTTATTGGCAAAAACATTCATTTTTAGCGGACAAGTTTTTCCATTCTAAAAGGGACTCTGTGAAGAAATAGAGGCTGGTTGGAAGCTAATTTGCAAAAAAAAAAATTAAATAAAATCTTTTTTCAAGAGGGAAACAAATCTTTAATGTATGCTTGACAAAATTAAAAAAATATTTTTACATTTTTTAAGTAAGCCCCCCAACCAGCCTCAATTTTTTTTTAAGTCCGTTTTGGAATTAAAAAACTTGTCCAATCGAAATGGAAATTGTTGTCGTTAATAAGCTAATAAACCTCTGTAACATTTAGAAAAAAACAATTGATAATTTCTCAATTAGAATTAATAAATTCTGAAATACAATTGATATCTTCTGAATTCAATTGATAAGTTTTGAAATTCGATTGATAATTTATAAAAAAACAATTGATAGTTTCTGAAATACAATTGATCATTTCTGAAATACAATTGGAAATGGTGTAGCTAATTTGGTTTGAACTGCAACGTACTTTTCACAGACAGACGGACAAAAATTCGTAGAATATTCACTTCAAAATTGATATACTTTATTCACACAGTGTTTTTATACAAAAATTAATTTATTTATTTATTAAAAAAAAGGATTTGTGAGGTTTAAAGAAAAAAACATTTTCTTAGAAAGTTTAATGGGTCTCAAGGAATTTAATATAGCATATGATAGATGGATTTTACAGAATAAAGATATAAGAAAATTTAAAATTTTTAAATATTATGTTTTGTTTTATGGAAATTTGCACACAAAAATCATGGTATTTTAATCGAGAAACTGCAATTGTAAATAAATGTAATCGATATTAACCATATTAACTTTTTATAAAAAACGCAGAACATGAAAACTTTTACAATATTGTTTATCTATATAGGTTAGGTATATTACAATATATTTTACCATAATAGGCTTTTTTTTTTTGCAGTCCGGATTAAGATTAGGATTAACTTTATTTAGTTAAAAATTGTGTCAAATCAACTCCATACATTTTTTTTATAATTTTTTTCTAAATCTACATACAATTAGAAAATATAACAAGGAAAAAAATTAAGCGTTGTCCATAATGTAAGCACTGAAAAACAAATTTAGTGAAATCCTAGGATTAACTCCAATTTATTTATACCGTTTTGCATTTTGGACAACACTTAATTTTTTATCCAATTTATATTTACTAAATGTATGTAGATTCAGAGAAAAATTATAAAAAAAAAATCTGGACTTGATTTGACCCATTTTTTAACTAAATAGAGTTAATCCTAATCTTAATCCGGTCTGCAAAAAAAAGCCTAATATTTTAAATAATATTGCAAAAGTAACTTTGTTGTGCATCTTTCACACTACCTCTATTGATGGGACAATAGTGCGTATACATAATTTATATATTCAGCATGTTAATATTGCGTATACGCACTATTGTCATTTAGAGTTTTTGTATGTATTATGCAAGGTTGGCAATCGAAACGAATAACGGTATCGATATCGGTATTGTTATCGTTTTTTTATTTATTTCGGTATCGGTTACGGTATTTGAGTTGAATCGGTTACGGTATTACCGATACCGAAACGTCAATACCGGTACGTACCGGTATTATCGAAAAAAATGCTAAAACCCTGCAAAAAAAGTCATTAATAATTCCCAGTGGAGTGCTTAAAGACTATAACCAATGTAATGATATACAACAAAAATAACAAAAACCACAAGAAAAAAATACACAAAAATTTTTTTCTACTCCAGAATACATAGATATTCAGCTCTTAACTCATTACCTATCGCGAAACCTCCATACAAATGTAAGTAGATATTCAGTAGATAAGAACTACTCCGTGGAAGTAGTTGGAAGTTGTTTGAAAGCTCGGAGTACTTCTTATCTACTGAATATCTACTTACTTTTGTATGGGAGTGTCGCAGAAGGTAATGAGTTAAGTGCTGAATAACAAATTTTTATGGAGTAGAAAAGAATACCTTTGCATTTTTTTCTTGTGTTTTTTGTTATTTTTGTTGTATTTCATTACATTTGTTATAGTTTTAAAGCACTCCAAATAGAAGAACTCCGCACTTTTTTGCT
Organism: Pegoplata infirma; assembly: GCA_963921195.1. Taxonomy (NCBI): domain Eukaryota; kingdom Metazoa; phylum Arthropoda; class Insecta; order Diptera; family Anthomyiidae; genus Pegoplata; species Pegoplata infirma. Next base: position 153,621,434 of record OY992540.1, read on the forward strand.
GGGAAGTATAAAAAAACGTACAAAAACTTTAAAAAAATTTGTAAAAACAAGTAGAAAAGTTAAATTTGGCTTGTACGAATCCATCAATACCCTCCACAATGCCCTTCTAAAGTGATAGTTAATTTTCTAACGTGAATCAAATTAAAAATTTTGATTAGAAATATTTTATTTTGAGTAAAAAACTTTTTTAGTCATTTTTGAAAAAAAAAAATAATTTGACAACATTATTTTTTTGAGTGTAATTTTTTTTTCGAGTGTAAGTTTTTATTTGTTTTAGTATAAAAATTTTTGTGAGTGACAAGAATACTTTGTAAAATATTTTCGTGACTCATCAATTTTTTTAAAGCTGGTTTAACGGTATTTTTAACAAGTGAATTTAAGGTGAAACCAATCAGAAATTCACGGTTTTCTCAATAACTTTTGAACCACTGGACCGATTTGCCTGACATTCAATACGAGCCAGGCCAGGGGAACGGTAAATATATATGCAAAGCTTCAGCATTCTCAGGATTGCCTTTCGAAAGTTAGCGTGTTTTTTTTATCTCGAAAATTCACGAAAAACCGTTGCCGAAATTCAGTCTTGCTCATAACTTTTGAAGCACTGGACCGGTTTTGCTGGACATTTTCCTATGTCTTTATTACACAAATATAAGGCCGTATCGGTTTTTACCTTTATTTTTTGTTTGAGCTGAAAAGGGTCCAATAAGTTTCTATTGGGTGTCAAAATGACTCCGTAAAATTTATTTCCCTCCCGCATCGCGGTTAAAGTTAAAACCCCAACAAATTACATATTTCATCTTATTTCTAGGCAACCAAGTTTTTTTTGTTGGTGTTATCTATTTGGAAAAATAGGTATTCCCTGTCTAGACAAGATCACATTCAAAAATATTGCAAACAATTTTTTTCGCGAATTATGGGACTTTTATATACGATTTCTACGAGTTAAGCCACTTCAAAAAATTATACCATGGTTGAAAACCTCCTGCTAGTATTCCAAATGCCTTCCCCGAAGTCCTCTATATATCAAAAAAATCCTTGGACACCAGAAAGTTTCTATTGGGAGTCAAAATGAATCCATAAAAATTTCGTGAAAATCAATAATTTTCTTTTTCTCTCGCATCTCAATTGAAGTGGCTTTTTTTTAATTTTATTTAATTCACGATGTGGGTGCCAAAAGATTTTTTTGAGACTTCGGTGAGGCATTTGGAGTACGATTTTTCATTTACAAAAACCAAAAAATTTACAAACTTTCTATTATTTTTTTTGTAAAAAAATATGGTTTTTAAGAAAAACAGTTTCAATACCGGTACGTACCGATACCGAACGAAAAGGTTTTTGGATACCGGTATCCGATACCAAAACTGAGTTTCGGTATTGGTACCGGTATTCATTTTAAAGGGTTTTGAAACGGATAACGGTATTGAAAAGGTATCGATTGCCAACATTGGTTTTTATAAACATATGAAAACTTAAAAATTTTCAATTTTAAGTACCTATATCATTTAAAATAATGTACCAAATTGAATGAAATTTTTTTTAGATTAAAGCTTATCATTTTCTTAACAATTATTGGTAAATAAAGTATTTTTGCAAAATTTTTTAACTCCTTTTTTTGGATTTAAAATGTAACAACTTTTTTTTTAACAGACTAAAAAATAATTTAAAATTCCAAGAATTGCGACCAGTAGGCAAAATTGGACAAAAAAAAACATTTTTCCCCACTGTGCGGGGGGGGGGTCGATTTGTTTGGGGGGAAGTAGATCTTTTTCAGTTTTTTACGATTTACGCCTAATTGCTCAAATCTAATTTAGGCATATTTGGTATCATATTAAATGTATTTAAAAAAACCTATCTTGTGATGCTAACAACGTGTTAAAAAAGTTAATTGTTTTTGACTTATTAACAAAAATGTCCTAAAATGTTGGTGTTTTACTCAAATGACGAAAAGTTGTGCATGTTTGGACACGTTCTATGCACACGAAGATAGCTTTCCAAATACCTTTCATTTGATATGCAACATTGCTAGGTTTATTTGCATAGTATAGGAGATAAATTCAAAAAACTGAAAAATTACCGTTTTTTTCCCACTCATTTTCACACACTAAATATGAATTTGGGCCGACAAAAAAAATACGTGTCCGTTTACTTTTCCTGTTCTACAAAATAAATACAATTCCATAAAGATTGTTTGGTGATACCAGGGAAACATTTCTTGTAAGTCGATTTTTTCCATGTTAAAACATTAGAAGCTTAAAAAAAGGTCCATTAGTTTTTTATAATTTTTCCAATAACCCAAGCAAACAGTGAAATTTTTGAGTATAGTAGAAAAAATATACATTTTTTGACCTTCAATTCTTTCGACCACCAATTTTTTGTAAACCAAGAAAAATTTAATTTTAAATTTCTAAAGTTAATAAACAGTAACATATTTCTTTGTTTACAAAAAATTGGTGGTCAAAAGAAAGGAGATCAAAATATATAAATTTTTTTTTACTGCATTAATTTTTTGTATGGGTTGTTGAAAAAATTAGTTGATAACTGAATAAAAACTATTGAAATTTCTTTTTAATTTTTAACACATGAACTTAGAAAAAATCGACTTAGAAATATTTTTAAGAAAATTTGAAAAGGTTAGGTTAGGTTAGGGTGGCGGTGCCAGATGGGCACTCCGCATAGACCAATTGGTCCATAGCGATACCACAAAACTTTTTCCGCTTATCGATGTAAACTAAATACATTGACCTTCATTGCGAATTGTTTCAAGCTCTTCAGGTCTATCCTCGTAATTTCCTCCAAAGTCTCGAACTGTGAACTTCCTATAATTGATAGTCGAGTTCGTGCCAAAGCCGGGCAGTGACACAGGATGTGTTCAATGGTCTCCTCGACGTCTGGTGTCTCGCACCTTTTACAGCTTGCGTCCGTAATAAGATTCATGTTCTTGGCATGTTTTCCGACAAAACAGTGTCCCGTTATTAAACCTGTCAACATACGACATTCTATTCTCGTAAGTGTAAGTAAGAATTTAGTTCTTCCTAAATCATAGAGTAGCCATAAAATTCTGCTTATACGACTTGTCCCAAGTTCCTTCCATCTTCGATTTGCTTTGGCGACAGCAAGGGTATTTCGTTTTAGTTTGAAATGCTGGAGTGGCGGTGAAAGCATTATGGTGGTACCTATGCAATCTGCTCCAAGTTTCGCGAGTTAAAAAAAAAAATTGAAAAAAATGTCTAATAATCTATATATATAAAAGAGTAATGTGACTGACTGACTGACTGACTGACTGACTGACTGACTGACTGACTGACTGACTGACTGACTGACTGACTCATCATCGCCCAGCCCAAACCGCTGAAGCTAGAGACTTGAAATTTGGACTGTAGGTTCACCTCCCGGAATATAGATCCACTAAGGCTGGATTTTTGCCAGTGTTGATTTTTAGGGGGTAAAAAGGGTAAAAAACTGTACTTTTGGTACTTTTTATATCTCCTGAAATAATGGTCACAAAGACTTGAAATTTGGACTGTATGTTCACCTCCTGGAACATAGATACACTAAGTCCGGATTTTTGCCAGTGTTGATTCTAAGGGGGTAAAAAGGGTAAAAAACTGTACTTTTGGTACTTTTTATATCTCATGAAATAATGGTCATAGAGACTTGAAATTTGGACTGTATGTTCACCTCCCGGAATGTAGATCCTGTAAGGCTGGACTTTTGCCAATGTTGATTCTAAGGGGGTAAAAAGGGTAAAAAACTGTACTTTTGGTACCTTTTACATTTTCTTAAATAATTGTCACAGAGACTTGAAATTTGGACTGTATGTTGACCTCCCGGAATATAGATTCACTAAGGCTGGATTTTCGCCAATGATGATTCTGAGGGGGTAAAAAGGGTAAAAAACTGTACTTTTGGTACCTTTTTTATTTCCTTAAATAATGGTATTAGAAACTTGAAATTTGCAATGTAGGTTTACCTCCCGGAAAAAAAAAATCACTAAGGCTGGCCCAGTTAGAAAATGTGTCACTGAGGAAATTTCCACAGTGATTCCTTGATGAAATGTCTTCAGGTTCTGACAAATCATAGGTAATCCTTGATGACATGTCCTAACATTGTCAGCACTGAATGTTTGCATTAAGAGTGTGGACAATTCCTCTAAGCCGTCCAAAAGGAAATGTCTTCAGAATAGCAGTATATTAAATTAGAATTTTAAATCTGGGCAACTCTTCAATTTCCAAGAAAAAGATGGCAATATTATCGATTTAATTAAAATAAAATCAAAATCTAACAAGTAGAATAAAAGTATTAAATAGACAAACAATTTTAAAAATAAAGTTTGGAACAGTGGTTAGGTGTGGGACTTATAAACTGGAGGTTCCAGGTTCAAATCCAGTTGGGACTAAAAAATGCGAAAAGTTTTTTCTAAATATAAGAAATATAATTTATAAAGGAAAATGGATAAAAGTAAAAACTAAAGGAAATACGAAATTTTTTTGTATTTTTGCATGGCATATGCCAGACATTTCCCCAAAGAAGTCTTAGGTGACATGTCCCCAGAAGGTCAGCCCTGACCACTGCTGACTTTGAGTGAGGACATTTTGAAAATTTGTATGAAACTGTCCTCAAGCCAGTACATAGAGATGTCTTGTGTATGTCAGGTGTGACTCTGACATGTCACCGCTCCGTCACTGAGGATGGCTCGAGGACGTTGCCAACTGGGGGGTTTTTGCCAATGTTGATTCTACGGGGATAAAATGGGTAAAAAAGTGTACTTTTGGTACTTTTTATATCTCCTGAAATAATAGTCATAGAGACTTGAAAATTGGACTGTATGTTCACCTCTCGGAATAAAGATCCATTTAGGCTGGATTTTTGCCAATGATGATTCTAAGCGGGTAAAAAGGGTAAAAAACTGTACTTTTGGTACCTTTTACATTTACTTAAATAATGGTACTAGAAACTTGAAATTTGTAAAGTAGGTTCACCTTCCGGAAAAAAGATTCAATAAGGCTGGGTTTTTGCCAATGTTGATTCTACGGGCGTAAAAAGAATAAAAAAAGTACCTTTTATAAAAAGTACGTTTTATAAATAGTACCTTTTATAAAAAGTAACTTTTATAAAAAGTACCTTTTATAAAAACTACCTTTTATAAAAAGTACCATTTATAAAAAGTACCTTTTATAAAAAGTACCTTTTATAAAAAGTACCTTTTATAAAAAGTACCTTTTATAAAAAGTACCTTTTATAAAAAGTACCTTTTATAAAAAGTACCTTTTATAAAAAGTACCTTTTATAAAAAGTACCTTTTATAAAAAGTACCTTTTATAAAAAGTACCTTTTATAAAAAGTACCTTTTATAAAAAGTACCTTTTATAAAAAGTACCTTTTATAAAAAGTACCTTTTATAAAAAGTACCTTTTATAAAAAGTACCTTTTATAAAAAGTACCTTTCGTAAAAAGTGCCTTTTATAAAAAGTACCTTATATAAAAAGTACCTTTTATAAAAAGTACCTTTTATAAAAAGTACCTTTTATAAAAAGTACCTTTTATAAAAAGTACATTTTATAAAAAGTACCTTTTATAAAAAGTACCTTTTATAAAAAGTACCTTTTATAAAAAGTACCTTTTATAAAAAGTACCTTTTATAAAAAGTACCTTTTATAAAAAGTACCTTTTATAAAAAGTACCTTTTATAAAAAGAACATTTTATAAAAAGTACCTTTTATAAAAAGTACCTTTTATAAAAAGTACCTTTTATAAAAAGTACCTTTTATAAAAAGTACCTTTTATAAAAAGTACCTTTTATAAAAAGTACCTTTTATAAAAAGTACCTTTAATAAAAAGTACCTTTTATAAAAAGTACCTTTTATAAAAAGTACCTTTTATAAAAAGTACCTTTTATAAAAAGTACCTTTTATAAAAAGTACCTTTTATAAAAAGTACCTTTTATAAAAAGTACCTTTTATAAAAAGTACCTTTTATAAAAAGTACCTTTTATAAAAAGTACCATTTTTAAAAAAGTACCTTTTATAAAAAGTACCTTTTATAAAAAGTACCTTTTATAAAAAGTACCTTTTATAAAAAGTATCTTTTATAAAAAGTACCTTTCATTAAAAGTACCTTTTATAAAAAGTACCTTTTATAAAACGAACCTTTTATAAAATGGAATGTAGGATTTTTCGGTGAAGAAAAAAACCTTCTGAAAGAGGTACTTTTTGGAAATTTCGTTTCTAACGGGGGTAAGAAAGTGTACTTTTGGTACTTTTTTTTTTGTTCCTATAATAATGACCGTTGAAGCTTGAATTTTGGAATGTAGGGGACTTCGGTGAAAAAAACATTCTGCTAAAGTATTTTCAAAAAATCGCGACCGATCGTAAAGGGGATAAAAAGTGCAAATTTGGTTATTCTTATATTTCTTGAAATAATGGTTCAGAAACTTGATGTTTTAAATAAAGGATCACCTAGCACAAAAAAACGGTTTTTGGAAAATATAATTTTACGGGGAAAAGGGGGCAAATGGGTATTTTGAGATATCTAACTATTGAACTAAAAGCCGCAGAAATAACACCCAAGACAAAGACATATTTTAAAATTTTAGGGTAAAAAGGGGTACCTGGTAACAGTGGTGTAAAATGGAACTTTTAATATCTACAATATGAAGGCAAAAGAACTTTTTATTTTTTTAACGCATATTATACGGAGAGGAATGAAACTTACATGGAACGAAAGGAGATGGACTTGGAAGTGAAATGGAATAGAACGGGGAACGAAGTGGAATAGAGCTGGGAACAATATGGAGTGATACTTTTTACTTAAATTTTACTTATTTAACTTTTTTGACTCCATATTTGTTCTCTCTATATGTTTTTCCACTCCAACTTATTTTTATTCCATTTTTTTTTTACTGAAATATTTATTAAAACCCGATATAAGGGCTCGAAAATTGTCAATATATTTTTTCACCGAAACGAGCATGATGACGTACCAGCGAGGTTATTCAAATTTTATTGTTTAAATTATTCATTAAAATATTATTTTATGAAAGACTAAAACGTCCACAAGTAAATAAAACAAAAACTATGCAGAGGATTTTTTTTTAAATCGATAGAGTAATCCTGATCCTTATATTATCCGGTATTCAATACAACCGGTAACGAAGTACCGGGATGTTAAGCTAGTAATAAATATAATAATAATTTGATCCAATGATCAGTTTTTATTTATTCTTCCAATTTTTATTTACAACTCATTTTAAATAAAATGTCTATAAATAATATCATTTTCCAGATCGACCTACATTTATTATTTACTCAATCAGGATGCTATCAAGCTAAAATTCAAGATTTATTAATTACCCACATAATTTTTTTTTTTAAATTATACTCGTTTAATAATAAAAACATTGAGAATTAAACTATAAAAGCGTTTCTAATTAGTTCACAACCACTGAATATGAGCAAAATTGGTATTTAAACAAGTAGAAAAATTAAATTCGACTTGGCCAAATCTATGAATACCCTCCACAATGCCCTTTTGAAGTGATAGTAAATTTTTTATCGTGAAAAATAACATTTTTGATTAGAAATATTTTATTTTGTGTAAAAAAACTTTTTTTAGTAATTTTTGAAAAAAAAAAATTATATACAAAATTTGTTTTCTTTGACTGTAAAATTTTTTTTGAGTGTATTTTATTTTTGTTTTAGTATAAAAATATTTTTAAAAATTCAATGCGAACCAGGCCAGGGGAATGACAAATATATATATGATAACCTTCGGTATCCTCAAAATTGCCATTCGTGTTTTTTATCTCGAAAATTCACGAAAAACCCTTGCCGAAATACAGTCTTTTGCTCATAACTTTTGAACCACTGGACCGATTTTGCTGGATTGCAATACCGGCCACACCAGGTAAATGCCCAACATATATTCCAAGCTTCAGGAGCCTCCGTTAAGTCTTTCAAAAGTGAGCGTGTTTTCAACAGACAGAAAGACAGAAGGACAGACGGACGGAAATCGCTAGATATTTCGCAATATTTCTAGGTGTTACAAACGGAAGGACAAACTTATATATACCCTCTATCACTAGAGTGGAGGGTATAATAAGTGCAAACATAAATTTTTACACCAAAAACTTTTTCGCAGAATTATTTTTTTTTTTTGTAAATAATTATTTTTGCGGAAAATTCAATTTCAATCACTTTTTTCCTTAAAATTAATTTGGTAATAAAATTGATTATTAACATAATTTTTTCACAAAAATTTTATTCAACAATTTGTTTTAAATATTTTTTTTAGCAATAATCTCTTTTACATTGTTGATGGCATCTATACACTCAGCAAGTCCGAATTTAACTCACTTTTTTATACCCTCCACTCTAGTGATAGAGGGTATATATAAGTTTGTCATTCTGTTTGTAACTCATCGAAATATCGATCTGGGACCCCATAAAGCATATATATTCATGATGCCCGATCGATTTTAAGACATTCTAGCGATGTCCGTCTGTCCGTCTGTCTGTCTGTCTGTCTGTCTGTGGAAAATGCTGTCGCGGACAAAATATTGCACAGAGATGACTGAAACTTAACATATTTATTGGAAGTTCTCCCGAGAAGTTTGGTATTGCATTTGAGCGATATCGGTTCAGCGGTTCTAAAGTTATGAACGAAAATGTAAGCACACCTAAAAAATTTCAGTACATTCAACATAACCTAAAAATACAAAATGGTTTAATTCGGCTTCTGGTTGGCATATGTGAACATAATTGAACACCAAATGGTATTTAAACGAGTACAAACACACAAAAAAAAAAAAAAAATCGCGGATTTTTTTACCAAAATTTTTTTCGCGAAAATTTTTTTTTCAAAAATTTTTTTTTTTTTTTCAAAAGTAATTTCCTTTTAAATAAAGTTTTTTGCAATAATCTTTTTGAAATTGTGGAGGGTATCACTACATTCGGCAAGGCCGAATTTAACTTTTTTACTTGTTTTTCATATATTAACCAACAAGTTTTTAAAACAATATTATCTTCTTTTTTTTTATCAAAAATTAAAACCTGCGATCAATTAGATATCATGGTGACATATGATTTTAAAGACATTCTCCAAAATAAAAATCCAATCCAACATCAATATCATGACAATACACTACAAGTCACAAATTGTTGCGGTAAATACTATTGTTAAGTTTAGCTACTTAAAGTGCATTCATGCTATTAGTATAATACATCTACGATTTAGATGGATACTACCACAATGGCAACAAGAGCAGCAGCAACAAGCTGTTGTTTGGTATTTGGACCGAAAGTGTCTTAAGTAGTAAGCCATTTTATAATTGTACAACTGGGACCATAAACATCATCATCATGATCATCGACATCGACAAAAACAAAATTTCATATCAATGTGTTTTGTATGAATTCATACACACGTTTGCACATGTATATACTCACAATGATGTATTATCATCCTTTTAAGGGAATTTGAAAAATATTTCTTCCGTTGTTGTTATACTTTTACATGTTTAGGTATAAGTTGTACACTATGATAGAAAAAGTTCTAGATTTTTATACATGTTTTCTCTCAAAAAACTTTTACCAAAGGTCTCCGATTCTGAGACAACTCTCTTGTATAGAAAAAGCCCCATATTCTACCAAAACATTTCTCAGATTCTGAGAATGCCCCAGATTCTGAAAATGCCTTAGATTCTGACAAATCTTATCGAAATGAAAAAATTCCAAGATTCATAAACAATATTCTAAGATAATCTATCACTAGAGTGGAGGGTATAAAAAGTATCAGATTCTGAGACACTTATTCATTATATCTATAAAAAAAAATTCTCAGAGATATTTTTTTTATACTTTTTGATAATATTGTTCCTTTGATATTTGTTGAAAATGCTCGATTGCTTATATTGTGCTATTGCTAGCATTTTATCAAGTATTGTCAACATTAGACTTAAAGTTTGATTGCATTTGTGAAGAAAACAGCAGTTGCTATTGATATAAACGATTTGTATTCTTTTCTTCCGTTCTATCATTTTATTTGTCTTTCACTAGTTTGAATAGTTTTTGGAAAGTGTTGCACACATACTGTAGTATATAGAAACGTACCTTAAAAGATTTTTAAGGATTTTGCTAAGGATTTTCTGTGTTGTTGACATTATTGTGTCTTTTCTGATTTGATGATTGTGATAACATGCTTTTAAATAAGAGATTGTTAATCAAAATTGTTCACTTTAAGGATGCGGAAATAAAATTGGTGTTTAAAATTATGTTAATTATGTATCGTCTTACGGTACAATGGACTATTTTAAGTCTGAGCGCCATGGACTTGCCTAGAAAAATTTACTTATTTTTAGGCTTGTACAACCCACCCTCAACTCATGTATCGTCTTGGTTTTTCAAACAAAGTAATTCCAAAATGTTGAGTTAATGATTTCCTGAGTGTTAGTTTGACGAAAAAATTCTTCTAATGACACTTAACGTCTTCGTTTTTACATGTTGTTTTATAAACACTTTACCCCACTTTGATATTAGATTAGCCCACCCCACTTACATACCATACATTTTACTATCAAAATTGTTTTAATTATTAAATTAAATTGAATTTAATTTAAAAACGTTACAAAAATTTCAAAAAATATTTTTGGTTAAAAATTCACACACAAATGCATTTTGTATGCATTCGTGCATGAAAAAGCAAACCTCAAATGTTTTTGCCGCAAAACTGTTTAAATTACAAAGTGTTTTTTAAAAATTTTATTGATTTTTGATTGAGTTTAACCGCAAATGTATTTAAATATTGAATATGTGAAGTGAACCAGGAGAATTCCAAAAAATCTAAAAAAAATTGATAGGAAATATGGTTATCAAACCATAAAATTAATTATTTTTGGCATATTTAAGTTGTTTTTTTTTTTTTTGTTGTTGTATGCTCTTTTGAAAGAAGACTGATAAAAGGCATTTATTTATGGTTTGGTTTTATTTTATTCAAACCCAACGAATTTTCATTTATAATTGGTGCATGGATGTCCCAGCAAAACGTTTACAGGCAAATGATATATAAAATAGTGAATAGACTACCATTGTGCAGTATCGTTGTAATTACAATTAAATTGAAAGTGGTTATCAATAAAGTACTTTCGAGCTTAAGTTTGTACGCTGTCCAATATCCCCACATGCCCGATACGCTTCATAACCCGTGTAAAACTTACACTAGTTTACAAATTAAAAAAAATTTTGTGATCCACGACATTTTGCAATTATTTTTTATGTAAAATCTTACGCTGAATCCGCAAATCCACACCAAAATTTTTAAAGTAAAACAGTTTTCGAGATATTGCCAACTTTTTCAAATTTTCATCTTTTTAAAGAAGTGGTTTTACTTTAACTAAAATATCTCCAGAAGAAATTAACCGATTTCGTTGTTTTTGGTTTTAAATTAAAGAAAATTTAATGATCTATGAAACCTACACTTAAAATGATCACTCTTAAAATACATATGGGGCATTCCATGTGAAATCGGACACTTTGAAAAATTTTTTTTTTAGATTTTTCCAATTTGTTTACAGTTTTTAGTACCCTTCGAAAGCTCCTTCGTATTAAATTTTCAGATTTTTTTGATGACCTGTTCAAAAGATATCGAATTTTTAAAAATTGGTAGTTTGTTCCTTTACTCAAACTTCTTTTAATCATAACTTCTTCAATAATGGTCCAAATTTCAAATTTTTTTTTTCAAAATTTTTGTTTTTTTACGTACTTTTTTAAAAAAAATCCCAAAAAATTCTTAAAAGCGCTCTAGTATGCGATTTTTAAGTTTTAAAATTTAAATCTCATTTTTGAAAATGTTTGTACTCTTCGATTTTTTTGAAATTTTTTTGTGTAAAACTTCTATCAATTCTACAAATTTTTTGCCCAGGAGGATTGTGGGATAACGATTATTACTATTTGTTAAAATTTTTTGAAAAAATTTTATTGTAATTTGCCAATCTTAAAATCATTTCTACTGCTCGAATGGTGCGTCATAGAGGGGTCATTTATAAGACCGACCCCCATTAATTTTTACGTCTCAACATTTCCTTGGAACAAACTAATACCCTATCTCCAATTTCTAAGGGGGCTCCCACACAAAACGACGTTTTTTAAAATTTGTTCCAACCGCTCTAACTGCCCTAATAATGCCCTTAGAGCAACAAAATGTATGAACGACCCACAATATTTTTTTAGTCCAAATATTTTCTCTGAACACACCTACCCTCTATCTTTAACTGTTAAGGCGGTCCCCATACAATTTTTTTTATGTTTTGTAAATTTGTTTTATTTAATCAGCTTCTACCGGTCCAATGGTGCGTCCGAGAGGGGTCATTAGTGAGACCGACCCCCATTTATTTTTACCCTACAACATTTTTCCGAAACACACCTACGCCCTATCTCCACTCCTTAAATAGGCTCCCATACAAATAACAGTTAGAGCAAATTTTATAAAAATGTAATTTTGTATGGGAGCCTACTTAGGGAGTTGAGATAGGGCGTAGGTATGTTTTGAAAAAATGTTGTAGGGTAAAAATAAATGAGGGTCGGTCTCACTAATGACCCCTCTCGGACGCACCATTGGACCGGTAGAAGCTGATAAAATAAAACAAATTTACAAAAAATAAAAAAAATTGTATGGGGACCGCCTTAACAGTAAACGATAGAGGGTAGGTGTGTTCAGAGAAAATGTTTGGACTAAAAAAATATTGTGGGTCGGTCATACATTTTGTTGCTCTAAGGGCACTATTATGGCAGTTAGAGCGGTTGGAACAAATTTTAAAAAATGTCGTTTTGTGTGGGAGCCCCCTTAGAAATTGGAGATAGGGTATTAGTTTGTTCCAAAGAAATGTTAAGACGTAAAAATTAATGGGGGTCGGTCTTATAAAGGACCCCTCTATGACGCACCATTGGAGCAGTAGAAATGATTTTAAGATTGGAAAATTACAATAAAATTTTTTCAAAAAATTTAAAAAAATAGTAATAATCGTTATCCCACAATCCTCCTGGGCAAAAAATTTGTAGAATTGATAGAAGTTTTACACAAAAAAATTTCAAAAAAATCGAAGAGTACAAACATTTTCAAAAATGAGATTTAAATTTTAAAACTTAAAAATCGCATACTAGAGCGCTTTTAAGAATTTTTTGGGATTTTTTTTTAAAAAGTATGTAAAAAAACAAAAATTTTGAAAAAAAAAAATTTGAAATTTGGACCATTATTGAAGAAGTTATGATTAAAAAAATTTTGAGTAAAGGAACAAACTACCAATTTTTAAAAATTCGATATCTTTTGAACGGGTCATCAAAAAAATCTGAAAATTTAATACGAAGGAGCTTTCGAAGGGTACTAAAAACTGTAAACAAATTGGGAAAATCTAAAAAAAAAGTTTTTCAAAGTGTCCGATTTCACATGGAATGCCCCATATATACTCTGCTGAGCCAGCAGAAAATACCATAGATTTCCATCCATCAAGATTTTTTGTTATTTTACGAAGAAAACTCTGTAAAATGATTTCAACAAATAAAAACTGTAAATTTGCAGAATTATCTGTAAATATTGATGAAAGCGACAAGAATTTACCAAGAAGCATACACTCAAAATATTTTGTTGGCAAAAACAAAAGAAAAACACACTTAAAACCAGTGAATAAACAATTGAAAACCATCCCAGTAAGTATTCGTTTGTTTTAAAAACATCAACATTTATTTTTTACTGTTGGCAAAATTTTCTAAAATAAATAACACTAAATATTAAAAAATTACGGGTTTTTCATTCTTTTTTACCAACAAATTCGAAAAAAATAACCTACGAAAACATTAAAAATTAATGATAGTTCTGTTATTTTTACCAACAAATTCCAAAAAAATAACCTACCAAAACATTAAAAATTAATGATTTCGTAGGTTATTTTATACAATTTTCTATTGAAATATTTTTTTAAAATTTTTTAATAAAATTTTAGGGAATCGATCCCGCAATCAACTACATTCTGGCCAGACACTCTACCCATCGTGCCAAAGCCACTTGATACAAATATGTTTTTATATTTCTATAAATAATTTTTTGAATTTTTTTTCTACAAACAAATAACTGACTTGTGTAGGTAAAAACTAATGATATTTCATTAAAAAATACCAACAATTTAAAAAAAAATTACTTACACAAATCATTAAAAATTTAAAGAATAATCAGTAGTTTTTACTTACAGAACAAAAATAAATGACTTTATAAATTAAATGTTAGTGAAAGTCTTTATTTTTAGTGTGTTATTTTTGAAACAAAGGACTGATGTAGTCATTAATAAAAACTGAACATCAAACAAATGTTTTTTCTTTTAAAAACGACTAAACGGAAAACTTTTTAAATAAACTACAAACAGTTAATGACATAATTTTTTGAGTGTAGATAAGTAATAACTTGAGACTAAATAAAAGCAAATGTCATCATTTAAATGCGCCCGCTTAAATGTTTCCACGTGAATGTGTAACTTTGTAGAAATTATTTATAAACTCGCTAGATGTTCTCACGGTTTTTTTATACCCTTCACTCTAGTAATAGAGGGTATATATAAGTTTGTCATTCCGTGTGTAACACCCCGAAATATTGGTCTAAGACCCCATTAAGTATATATCGCTCATTTTCAGGATATAACAAATTATTCTGTATGGTTTACGCAAAAACGACATATTTTTAGTTATGACACTATACAAGTAAATGAGCGATAAATTCATGATCCTCGATCCGTCCGTCCGTCTGTCCGTCTGTATGTCTGTTTGTCTGTTCAAAACACGCTTGAGTTGAGGGTGGGTTGTACAAGCCTAAAAATAAGTAAATTTTCTAGGGAAGTTCATGGCACTCAGTCTTAAAATAGTCCATTGTACCGTTTAAAAACACGCTTACTTTTGAAAGACTTTACGAAGGCACCTGAAGTTTGGCACATATGTTGGGCATTTACCTGGTCAAGCTGGTATTGCAATACAGCGAAATCGGTCCAGTGGCATATATATTGCTCGAGAAGTTTGGCATATATGTTGGGAATTTACCTGGTCAGGTCGGTATTGCAAACCGTAGAAATCGGTCTAGTGGATCAAGGTTTTTCGTGAAATTACGATATAAAAATACGCTTACTTGTGATAGGCAATCATGAGGATTCTGACGCTAGGCATATATAATTGCCGTTACCCTGGCCTAGTACGTATTAAATTTCAGCCAAATCTGTCCAGTGCACTATAGGAAATTTTACCCATTTTTTTGGCCAAAAGTCAAAATTAAAATTTTTGCAAACATTATTTTTTTTTACATTAATATAAAAAAAACTTGACAAAGTAAACAATTCTTTCTCAATTTTTCGACAGAATTGATGTACTGTCACTTTATCAGTAGTTTTTCTTGCAATTTCTTAATTAGTTATAAAATATCGATTGAGTGCAGTGAATTTTGTGATAGCTTCAAACAAAAGTTTTTATATTAAGAATTTATAGTTTTTAAAAACTAAAAAATCGAAAATAATGTTGAAGGTGAGTACTTTAATGATAAATAGTGAATTGTTGGTGAACTCATCTATTAGATCGATTTAATTGGAAAAATTGAAGTGACCTTAAGATGAACTTATTGAAGTATGAATTGGAATTTTATTTTGACTTTAAAAAAAAATGATAGCATATGTTAGCTATAAAACCATAAAAGTTCTCTAGGACAATCAATTACCTTCCGAATTTAATAAATTTCAAGGTCGGATATGTGCAAACTTTTTTTAAAAACGCTTTTTTCCAGGTGACTACTGAGTGCCAAATTCAGAGTTATTTAATACATGGCGAGAGAAATAAAACAAAAGTGGATAAGGAGCCGCTATTTCTGGCCATTTCTTTTCATATATTGCTGAGAGTGATTGTTTCGAAAACTTTAAACAATATATAAAGGAGGAATTAGGAATATTTTGTTCAAAAATTTATATGAAAAGGCTTAAAAGTTGTAGAATTTGAAAGTTTTTGAAAAACAGCATGCTGTTTGGCTTAAAGGCAATAATCCGATAAGAAAACGTGAAACGCAGCCTGCCTCAACTAAATCAAAACCTGGGCGGCCGCAATTAACTTTTTTGTCAAAATCTGCGAGAACAAAAAGACGAATTACAACAGAAATATCTAAAGATCTAAATAGGGAAGTTGAGCCCCAAGCTCTTGCTTCATCTGCGGCTGCTCGTAGTGGCATTTGAAATGTAGTTGACGTCATGGAACTCGAAAATTAAATTTTTGAATTAAGTAAATCCTTATTAAAAAGTAGCTTTGTTTGCCACTCCTTAAAATTGTTAAAATAAATTTCTACTGTTATCTTCGAAAATTAGTGTACACTCAAAAAAATAGTAAAAAAACAGTTTAGAAAACCAGATAATCTATCAAAGATCTAAAAAATCTTAGATGCGGAAACTTATAACCCGGAAAACCTGTTTGGAACTAATTATTAGTTAATTTTTTAGGTAACTTTACTAATTTTTTTTTTTGAGTGTTTGAAAAACTTTAAGAGTCACTCCCTCCCTCTAAAGAGTCTTCCAAAAGTCAAATAAAAAAAATCATTCAAATCGGTTCAGCCGTTTGGCTGTAAATAATTTTGGCCAAAAAAAGGGTAAAATTTCCTATAGTGCAGTGGTTCAAAAGTTATTAGCAAAACCGTGAATTTCAGATTAGTTTCACCTTAAATTCACGTGTTTGAAACCCCATTAAACATGTTTTAAAAACATTGGTAAGTCACAAAAATATTCTACAACGTATTTTAGTCACTCAAAAGTATTTTCACACAAAAAGGGGGAAAAAATACGCTCGAAAAAAATTTTATACTCAAAAAAAATTTTACACTCAAAAAAAAAAAATTAGTAAATTATTTTTTCAAAATTTACTTAAAAAATGTTATTTATACAAAATAAAATATTTCTAATCAAAAATTTTATTTTTTCACGTTAGAAAATTTACTTTCACTTAAAAATGGCATTGTGGATGGTATTCATAGATTCGGCCAAGCCGAATTTAACTTTTCTACTTGTTTTTTATAAACTTCTTATTTTCCGTTCCACATTTGAGCGGGGTCAGTCCAAAAAGCACTTTTATATAAAAAAGGGAAATCGTTTAAGAATGTCTTGACTTCCTTATATATCTTTTTAATGCGCTTGATATGGATTTTACACAACGGGCTAGGGATGAGATTTCAACGCACTAAAAAATCGAAAATATGCCCCAAAAATTCAAAATATGCACTAAAAACCTAAAAATAAGCACTAAAAAATAAAATGTGTGCAATAAAAATCTTGTTTTCATAGGAAAAACTTCTTAAAAAGTAAAAAATAACGCCATTTTAAATAGTACCATTAAAAACTTTATATAAAACTTTTTTAGAAATTAAGAATATCTGTTAAAAAAATATTCTTTCTTATTTTCAAAATAAATAATTAAAATTTAAAATAGTTTTTGAAACAAATAAATTTTAATATGGGTTTTTGATAATTTATGCCAAAATATGCAAAAATATGCACTTAAAAGTTGGAAATATGCACAAAATATGCATTTAAAACCAAAATATGCAAAAATATGCATTTTCATCAAAATATGCAAAAACAAATCGATGCCATTTTAATGCAAATTTCTTGATTCGAAAAGATAGTTGATCCATATCGTTTTGAGACTATCGACAAAAAACATGCATTTGCATGGAAATCTTATACATACTAATAACTTTTTGACCACTAAACCGATTCGGCTGAAATTCTATACGAACCATACCAGGGGAACGAGAATCGTATGTACCAATGTTCAGCACCGTCGGAATTGTCGTTCGAAAGTCAGCGTATATCGTAAATTCCAGAAAAACCCTTGCCGAAATTCACTCTTTTGCTCATAACTTTTGAACCACTAGACCCAGGCCCGGATTACCCTTAAGGCAAATTAGGCAACTGCCTAGGGGCCCACGGGCCTCTATTTTTTTTTTATTTTTTTTTTAAGCACGGGGCCTAGGGTTGCCAGATACTAGACGTCAAATAACTGGACATTTGAAAAAAATCAGCTGGAATTTGAAAAAATAACTGGATTTTTTTTTAATAACTTAAAACAAATCAACCGATTTCCAAATGTGAAATATTTTTGTTTTGGGCTTCTTTTCGAATATAACATCAATCAAATGGTCACCTCTTATTGGCCGCAGCAAAATGTGCCCTTTTTTCAACATTTCCATTACTTCATCGATCATCTCGAAATGTTGATGTTTTCTTTTCAAAAAGTCCGGAGTGGTCAAATATGGAAATCTAGGTGGCCAACTAAAATCTTCTGGACGTGGATTTCAAAAGCGGTCAACAATAACTGGCCCTCATTTGCAGATTTGACCCCTCAGGACTTATTTTTGTGGGGTTATTTACTTTTTTGTTCTTGAAGTGATTAATTATTTATTATGAATAGTGGCTTAAATATATAGAGGGTTATTCATAATACTTAATGTATACTTAATGTAGGTTTATTTGACAATTATTCATGCAATAGGTCTATTCGATTACCTTACTACAATCTACTATTTTTTACTCAATTTACTACAGCTGGAAATTTTCACTACGAAAAGTAAACAAGACTTTCCAGTTGTAGTAAAAAATAGTAAGAAATTTGGGTAATCGAATAGACTTAATATCAGTCAAATAAACCTACTTTAGATTTCATTTACTCATTTTGAATAACCCAGATAATATTTGAAAAGCAAAATGTATACTAAACATTCCACAGATCATCGAAGATCTTAAGAAAAACATTCGTGCCGAAATCAACACTAGACTGCCCAAGATGTTTGAAAAGGTAATGAAAAAATTAATAAAGGGGCATGTCACAGACTCAATTCCGTTCGCATTTAAAAAAAGTGGTTTACTCGTAAAACGCAAAACCAATATTATTTTTTCGAAATGAAATCACTTTCAAAAAAGCAAGTGGAATTGAATTGCATAAAAGTGGTTTCATCCAAAAAAAAATATTCGCCTTGCGTTTTTTGAGTAAACCACTTTTTCCAAATCCGAACGGAATTGAGTCTGTGACATGCCCCAAAAATTAAGCAAAATGAGCGCATTTTGAAGTAGCCAAAAGAGTCAGCTATTTGATTAATGTTTTATTCAAAAAGCATAAAAAAAATGTAAAATATATTTAATAAAAAAGTAATTGTTAAAAATAAAGAAATCTTTTTTAACTGGAAAAATTCTCTTTTGACTGGAAACTGGACCAGACCCAAAATAACTGGAAAATCCAGGCCATTCCCGGCCGTCTGACAACCCTAACGGGGCCCCTAGCTTTTTTTTTAATTATTACTTGGTAAAAAATGCGCCCACGTATTTCTTTGACTGAAAATTATTACTTGGTAAAAAATACCAGTGTAAACATGGAAGAATAAATTGGGAATTGCTAACAATTATTCTTTTCACAGCGATGAGTCTTTTGTTGGTACAATTTGCAAAGAAGAAAAGCTAGGGGTCCCTATCTTTTTTTTTAATTATTACTTCGTAAAAAAATGCGCCTACGTATTTCTTTGACTGAAAATTATTAGGGGCCCACGGGCCCGAGCTTTTTTTATACCCTCCACTTAGTGATAGAGGGTATATACATATAAGTTTGTCATTCCGTTTGTAACTCATCGAAATATCGGTCTGGGACCCCATAAAGTATATATATTCATGATGCCCGATCGATTTTAAGACATTCTAGCGATGTCCGTCTGTCCGTCTGTCTGTCTGTTGAAAATGCTCTCGCGGACAAAATATTGCACAGAGATGACTGAAACTTAACATATATATTGGAAGTTCTCCCGAGAAGTTTGGTATTGCATTTGAGCAATATCGGTTCAGCGGTTCAAAAGTTATGAACGAAAATGTAAGCACACCTCAAAAATTTCAGTACATTCAACATAACCTAAAAATACAAAATGCTTTAATTCGACTTCTGGATGACAATTGTGAACATAATTGAACACCAAATGGTATTTAAACAAGTTCGAACATATTTTTTGACAAAAAAAAGAAAAAAATCGCGGATTTTTTTTTTTACCAAATTTTTTTTCGCGGATATTTTTTTAATTTTTTTTTTTTCAAAAGTAATTTCCTTTTAAAAGTTGTTTGCAATAATCTTGTTGAAATTGTGGAGGGTATCACTACATTCGGCAAGGCCGAATTTAACTTTTTTACTTGTTTTAATTATTACTTGGTAAAAAAATGCGCCCACGTATTTCTTTGACTGAAAATTATTACTTGGTAAAAAATACCAGTGTATTTTCTAGTAGTAGTATTCTTTATTTTCATAAATTAGCAATATATATAACTACAAAATTTTAATATTATATTAAATTAAATTAAACGCTTGACCATGACATACTTATTGTCGTCGGTGTAAACATGGAAGAATAAATAGGAAAATTCTAGCAATTATTCTTTTCACAGCGATGAGTATTTTGTTGGTACAATTTTTAAAGAAGAAAAGCTAGGGGCCCCTAGCTTTTAATTTAATTTATTTTTTATTTTATTTTATTTTATTTTATTTTATTTTATTTTATTTTATTTTATTTTATTTTATTTTATTTTTTTTATTTTAATTTATTTTATTTTATGTATTTTATTTTGTTTTGTTTTGTTTTGTTTTATCTTATTTTATTTTATTTTATTTTATTTTATTTTATTTTATTTTATTTTATTTTATTTTATTTTATTTTATTTTATTTTATTTTATTTTATTTTATTTTATTTTATTTTATTTTATTTTATTTTATTTTATTTTATTTTATTTTATTTTATTTTATTTTATTTTATTTTATTTTATTTTATTTTATTTTATTTTATTTTATTTTATTTTATTTTATTTTATTTTATTTTATTTTATTTTATTTTATTTTATTTTATTTTATTTTATTTTATTTTATTTTATTTTATTTTATTTTATTTTATTTTATTTTATTATATTATATTTTATTTTACTTTATTTTATTTTATTTTATTTTATTTTATTTTATTTTATTTTATTTTATTTTATTTTATTTTATTTTATTTTATTTTATTTTATTTTATTTTATTTTATTTTATTTTATTTTATTTTAATTTAATTTATTTTATTTTATTTTGTTTAATTTATTGGTTTAACCGAAAATTGGTAAAAATTACCTTCGTGTCGTGGTAGCATAACAGATCAAGGCCTCTGGTGGGAATCGAACACTGTTTCTATTTTACCCCTTTTTGAGTTCTTTTATGCTTTTTTGGCCTTCTTAGAAGCAATTTTTAAAAATACTTTTTCTTAAAAAGGCTTTCAGGCAATGAAACATTACTTCTAAGAAAGTCAAAAAAGGAAAAGAGAATTCCAGAAAGGGGTAAACTATTCACAAAAAACAGCGTAATTTAGAAAAAATTTACATCGTGCTCGGAAAATGTGTGTTTTTTATTTTTTTTGGAATTATAAAAAGTCTGAAGGGGCCCCGAGACATGCATTGCCTAGGGGCCCGACATGGCTAATCCGGCCCTGACTAGACCTATTTCTATGGTTTGCAATACCGACCTGACCAGGTAAATTCCGAACATATATGCCAAACTTCTCGAGCAACATAAATGCCAAACTATTTCTAGGTGTTACAAACGGAATGACAAACTTATATATCGAGGGCCTATATTCAAAACCCTCAACTTTTTAGGGGAGCCAAAAAACTGTTTATTTCGCGAATTGTTAGAGTAAATAAAATACGATATTTTACAATATTTTTTTAAATCAACTACTGAATCTCACATAAATTCGTTTTAAAATTTTGCACTATTGGGGATATTATGATAGATAGAGGGTTTTGTTTCTCAAAAATATTAAGTAAATGAATGAAAATGATCAGATAGAGGGTTTTGCATTTTAATAAAATTGAATTATTTTGATTTCATTTACGACATCGATAATTTTTTTTAACGTGATTTATTAATGATATCGGCTTATAAATGGTCCACAGGTGCTGATTTTAAAGACAAAAATTATTTTATTTACCGAATTCATCTCAAAAGTTGACAAACTGTTGAGTACGTTATATAAAAATAGTAAAACAAAGTAAAAACAATAAAAATGCAATAGCGATTTTTAAATTAAAATTTTTGTTGTATAATGTAAACAAGACATCCAAATTTTAACCCATATTTTTCAAAGAAGTCAAACAAGAATTTACAAAAAAATTTAGAATCTGGAATTTTGTTGACAAATTCATGTTCAGCATACAAAAATTAGTATAAAATGCATGATGAAATTATTCAAAAAAAGCCTTTAAAAATAAATTATTTGAAAAGATAGAGGGTTTTGCATTCAGAAAAATTAATTGTGTACGAGATAGAGAAAACTAAAAATACAAAGAAAATAGCAAAAAAATATTTTTGTTCTGAATTTTACACCATAGATGAGGGCCGTTTTACTGAATAGTTTGCCATCAAAAAGTCATTTCGGTGAAAATAAAAGATAGAGGGTTTTGAATATAGGCCCTCGATATACCCTTTATCACTAGAGTGGATGGTTAAAAAATCCATCAATTCGTGTTAGAGATATTTTAATTTAAATAAAACCACTTGTTTTAAAAAGAGGAAAATTTGAAAAGTTCGCAATATCTCGAAACCTGTTCTACTTTTTAAACTTTGTAGTAGATTTTCAGAGTTAATCAGAGTTAAAAAGTAAAAAAAAAAAAATTAAAAAATTAGCGACAACTAAATTTTGTTACAAAATATGACTTAAAAATATGTACTTGTAGCAGAATATGCTAAAATATGCATTATCAGTCAAATATGCAAAAATATGCACTAACAAATCGATGCCATTTTAAAGAAAATTCTTTGATTAGTAAAGATATTTGGTTAATGCTGTTCTAAGACTAACGTAAAAAACATGCATTTGCGTAAAAGTACCCTTCTGAATAATCACCATCCATTACCAAAATTTTGCTGGGTTAAAACAAATAAGTTACAATTTTGATTTCTACGCATGCGTATGATTAATATTGTAGTCATCCACAGAAATTAAATATCACTCATACGTCTTTTATATATTTTTTTTTTTTTTTTTTTTTTTTTTTAATTAATTAAACTAAGAAAATTTGTTAGAAAAAACATATTAAGACTTAAGAAACTAAAATTCAAATTTTCCAAAATATAAATTGATCTTTTTTTCAAAAAAAAAAAAAATTGTTTTGGGGTACACAACATGGGTTAAAATTTTCCAACTCTATTCCAAAAAAAAAATCATTGAAATGTCGTTTACTAATAAACGCTTTTTGTAATTCATTTATTTCGATGTTAAATTATAAAAGCAAAAACCTTACGAACAAACTAATATGCAGTGAAATGCACTCAAAACTCATATAAAAGTTTATAAAGTTACATTATCGCGCTCACACACTCGTATAAACATTTTTAGTATGCAAAAATTCCTTTCAATACAAAATAGCGTAGAAGCGAAAAGTAACTAAAAAACTTACTGTTCCTTCTTGTTACGAGTACAGGCATTTCTTTTATCTCTTAATTGTATACACTTGAACAAAGTTCCTTATTAGTTTTCTGGCACAAAAAAAACGAAACTTAACTATCGGCAAATGTTTTATACTGCTAATATATTGTTTTATACAGTAATGTCAACCACCATTACATTGTTAAATACGAACTTGTCTTGAATGTTATTGCTGCTGAAGAATCCTACATGTCAAAGTACACTGAAAATAATATCGTATATTTAATTTTAATTAAAAATTTAATTGTTTTATAATTTCATATCAATTAAAATTTTAATTCATATAAATATTTTTTTAATTACAAATTTTATTAATACACTTAAAATATTTTGTAAGTAAATTCAACTGAAAAAACGTTTAACCCTGCTGGTCCAATTTTTGTATTGTATCCTTTGTAACTTTTGAACGGTGATATATACTGGCTTAGTTTTTTTGCTCATGGGGTCTTTTTATAAAACAATGTTATTTACAAAAAATCTAGGTTCTGACTTAAACCAGGACTGAGCAAAATAAAAAATTACGTATCTTAGGTTAAGGGACCATTTGGTCCATAGTATATTTTCTCCTGCGATTTCGATAGCAGGAGCCCATGAAACGTCGATTTCAGAAAATAGGATGCACGCATTCAAAGCGGGTATTCCGGCAAAACTTTTAAAATGGTCACGGCTATGTAATGCATTACTATGTATGCAAAGAAAAAAAATTCAAATATATGCATTTTTCCCCTATCGCTTACCATAGGCATAACTTTTTTGTATTTTTCACGCATTATGTAAACCTCATGCACTACTTTGAGTCTTATCCCAAACAAAAATCATTAATCCAGTATAGAATAAGGCAACCTTACAATACCCTATACTGGATTGATGCTTTTTGTTTGGGATGTCACTCAAAGTAATGCATGAGTTTTACAAAATGCATGAAAAATAAATAAAGTGAATGCCTATGGTAAGCGATAGGCGAAAATAAATGCACATTTTTTTAATTTTTTTTGACTATCAATAACATGGTAATGCATTACATAACCGTATTATGTTTAAGGTTTTGCTGGGATATCAAGTATGTTTGCAAATACAATTTTAGGCCATCGATTTGTTGCGCGTTTTGTGCTGTAGGAGCCAACCATTTGATCATCAATATCCACGCCACCTAATTGAGATGAATCATAAGAAATTACAGGAAAAAACAAAACTAACCCTTTCGTTGAATTGTAATACAAAACAATCTCTAAAGTAAAGAAAATGAAAAAGGGAATCCCTCAACAAATTTTTACATTAGCTGTGTTGAGTAGAGATGGGTGCTGGTCACGTGATTTGCGTGGTTCACATGAATCACGCATGACTCACGCTCGAGCGAAAGTCTGGTTAATTACGAGAATCATGCTTGAGTGAGTGTGATTCCAAAACTTTTATGTGTGAGTGATTAGAAGGCGAGCCCAATTTTTGCGTGAGTGCCATTTTTCTTGCGTGATTCAATATAATTTTTTTGTATTGCTTTCAGTTTTATTTATAGTTTTAGTTTTATTTTTCGTTTTGCAATCAGTTAAAATTCAAATTAACGGCCTGCTAAACATTTTTTTTAAATTTCCTTAAAATTGTGTATTTGTAAGTGAATATTGCGTGAACTGGGGTGAGCGTAATTATGAATTACGCGAGTCACGCATGAGCGTAAGTTTTTTTAGTTTTACTGACGTGAGTAGTAAGTGAGCGTGAATAAAGAAAAGAATCGAGTGAGTGATTCATGAGCGATTATAATATTTCTTGCGTGAGCGTGATCCAAAATTCACTCACGCACCCATATCTAACGTTGAGTTAAGCTTAAAATAATAGTATTTAGGTAGAAATGATCCAAAATATATCAAATATAATATTTAATTGTTATTTTGTTTGAATATTGAAGTATGGACCAAATGGTCCACTAACCTAACATGCGTAAGTTTTTTCTAACCTAACAGCAGGGTTAAAATAATCGTTTTTCCTTTTAAAAAACTGAACTTATATTTCACTTGAAACAACATACTTTTTCAGTTATTTGTAAACGTTAATAAATGACTAGACATTCCGTTATATCAAATGAGATTTTAGTTATTTTAACTGTTTACAATTTTTTATTTTGTGGAGTAAAAATATTTTTTTTTTGAAAAACAAACTACAAATCCGTACTTCTGTTAAATTATCAGTCACAAAGAATTGAACTGACAAAAATATTTTTCCGTAAATTTTGTAGTTTATTGTTTAACCAACTGTATAAATTATTCAATATTTTTGCTTCCTTGAAAAACAAACAATAAAACGTTTAAACAACTTTAACTAAAAACTTTTTAAATAACCGTAAATAGTTACTGTTTAACTTTTCTGGGTGTAAGATAAAAAATGTAATTAAGCAATTAATTATATTAATTTAAAATTTAATTGATATTAAATTAAAAAAGAACTAACATTTTTGTTAACATTTTAGTTGTTTTGAAATTTAATAGTAATTAAATATTTAATTAATATAATTAATCAAATTCAAAGAAAAACCTTCAAAAACTTTAAAAATTAATAATTGTTCTGTTAATTTTACCCAGCAAAAAAAGTGCGGAGTACTTCTATTTGGAGTGCTTTAAAACTATAACAAATGTAATGAAATACAACAAAAATAACAAAAAACACAAGAAAAAAACACACAAACAGTTTTTTCTACTCCATAAAAAGTTGTTATTCACTCATTACCTTCCGCGACACTCCCATACAAAAGTAAGTAGATATTCAGTAGATACGAAGTACTCCGAACTTTCAAACAACTTCCAACTACTTCCACGGAGTAGTTCTTATCTACTGAATATCTACTTACATTTGTATGGAGGTGTCGCGATAGGTAATGAGTTAAGTGCTGAATATCTATGTATTCTGGAGTAGAAAAAACTGTTTGTGTGTTTTTGTCTTATGTTTTTTGTTATTTTTGTTGTATTTCATTACATTTGTTATAGTTTTAAAGCACTCCACTGAGAAATGGTAATGACTTTTTTTGCAGGGTACCAACAAATCAAAAAGAAATAACCTACGAAAATATTAAAAATTAAAGATTTCGTAGGTTATTTTTTACAATAAAAATTTTTACTAAAATTTTTGGGAAATTGATCCCGAAATCAACTAGTACATACATTCTGGCCATACACTCTTCTTATCTTTTTAAAAAAAAAAAACGCAAAGTAGGTTAAATCCAGTGATACCTCATAAAAAAACAATTAAATGACTTTAAAAATTAAATGTTAATGAAAGTCTTTATTTTTATAACATTTAACGATATAATAAGTTGCAAATAATTAATATAATAATATTAATTGCATTGTCTATATGAAATTAAAAAACTAAACCTAAAATACAAACAAAAATTTGCCCCGCGGCAATTAGTCTTAACTTATCAGAAAGTAATTTCATGAATGCAAAACCCATGAGTATGAGTGACATACCCTGTAAAAAAGACACGAAAAAATAATTGGAATAACTGGAGAAATTGCAAAAATTGTTTAACATTGTTCATGAAATCTCTTCTAGTAAAACCATATTATAGTCGTCGTTGAACTCACTGCTATTGTGACTCATTTCGTTGAGGTGCAGTCATATTTGTTACGAGTGTAACGTGATGTTTTGGACCGCAGCACAGTGGATCGTGTAGAAGAAACACCCGGTCATTATTTTTTCGCTGTTTTTATTAATGAAAAAAGTATTTTTATATGTTTTAGGGGGCTATGACTCCGAATTTGACGAAAACAAAAAAAAAATTCAAAAAAATCAAATAAAGGCGATTTTTTATTTTTGGAATTTTGTAACATTCGCGTTCATTAAAGGCATACCATTATAATTTTTCTTTAGTTCAGCTTCAAATCCAAAAGTTAAACTACAAAAAAAAAAAAAAATCTGTCCAAATATGTAAAAAAAACTCTACACTGAAAAAAACAAAAATTTTAGATTCGAATAAAAAAAATTGCCCAGGTTCTTTAAAAAAAGTATGCACAGAAAACTAAAGGTGTTTACGTCCTATTCCATATCAGTTTTATACCCATTTTCTTGAACACAGCCGAAATATTTGACGGTTAAAATTTTAGAGTAATTTTTTCAGTGTATTAATTGCCGAATTTGAAAATAGTGTTAGTCAAATTATAAGGAAAGATGATATTTATAATTTATATAAAGCTTTATAACTTTTCATTTCTATTTTTCGCGTTATGTCGCGTTTTGTGAATTTAGCTTTCCGCGCAATTTTTTTAGCAAACCAAGCATGCATTGTTTTAAAACAATTCCCTATTATTATATTAGCGTAAAAAAATAACAATAAATTACACATCTTCTATAAAAAATTATATAAAAACTGAAAAAATCCAAAAATAAAAAAATTTGGACCAAAATATCTCGTAAAATATTACAAATTTTAAAAGTTTGCGAGCACATATGAATTCAGCGAGCCAAAATCCATATAGGACATAAATTTCAATGAGTTTGGATGATAAGTTTTACCCTTTGACCGGGACTTTCGATCTTCGATCCACTGTGCGCAGGTTCGAATCTCGCAGATAACGAATATAATAAAAATTTTCTATATAGAGAAAAATTTTACAAATTTTAAGTTTGTGGGACAATTTTTTTTGGGAAATATTACAATTACCGAAAGTAAAATTGTTTGCACCTCTAAAAATCAAAATTTCAAAAAAGTACTTTTTTCGTAATGTTATTTTCTCCGAAGTATCAACTGTTCCAAATTTCAACTGTCCAGGATCATTTTTTCATGATGTAAAAATACCAAATGTAAACATGCTTACCCCCTTACCAGTCGCGTGGTATCACAATGGACCTCAGAGTCTAACAAGGGAAGTATCTCAACCCTTATGAACCGATTTGCCTGAAACTTAAAATCTATATAAAAGAGACAATTTGAAGGTTGGGGTGTCTCGGCTTATCGGCCATATCGGGGATTTAGGGGTTCTAAACATGGGTCAAAAAATGACGAAAAAATCGTTTTTTGCATTTTTCAGCCATTTCTTTTTATGAAACTATATGATGTTTTTATATGAGAAAAAATGTTTTTTTAATGCCTATCCAATGGTGCCATAACCTTGTAAAAATTCGGATTCTTTAAATATTTTTTTCAGGAAAATGTGTAAATTTTGGCCGGTATTTATGTGAAAAAATAGACCTACGATAACCATATGAATAAGAAATAATCTTTATTAAATTTAAGTCGACACGTGTTTTTGCCCTAGACGATATTCCTGTTAGTTCGGAAGTTATCAAAATTTTCCCGAAGGCCCACATGGTTTCTTAAGGTGACAGCGAAATTTTTAAACAACGATATGGCCGATAAGCCGAGACACCCCAACCTTAAAATCGTCTCTTTAATATATATTTTAAGTTTCAGGCAAATCGGTTCATAAGGGTTGAGATACTTCCCTTGTAAGTGTGTTGACGTTAAACGTCAGCAGCTACTTACAACATAACCTAACGGAATTTTCAAAAAGTACTTTTTCAAGAATGTTTTTTAACTAAAAGATCATTACAAATTTCAAGGTTCTAGAACCATTATACCAGGATATATAAAAAGTAACAAAAGCCACGTTTTATCCCTTTTACCCTAATTTGTTAGCCTCCTTGCGTATTTTCTTCGTGCCGAGTTTCAAAACAATTAGCCTATTCGTTTTCGAGATATTCAGTCTTTTCACTTTTTTTCGTATAGTGGCAACCCTAAAAATTTCCACGATTACCAAATTCAGAAAATCTAGCTGTGCGTGTTCACAAAAAACTCTTAAATTCAAAATTTCAGCCATATCGGTCCAAAACTGTGGCTGTAATTATTTTTGGCCTAAAAATTGGCTCAAATTACCCAGTGTGGAGTGGAGGGTATAAAAAGTACCAAATGTACATTTTTTTTACTTATTTCCCCACTTCAGAAAATGCGTATTTTTTTCATGATTTCTCATGGAATTCATTATAACTAAAAGTTTTTAGCTGGGTATCTCGGAAGATAAAATTTAATTTCCGAATTGTCCTGCCTGAGTTAAATTTTTTTGTATTCAAGTTAGTGTTTATACATATTTAAATTTGTAAAAAAGAAATAAATAAATGTTCCTTTTTTCATATGTATGTGCTCGCACAATTTTCATATATTTTTTTTTTACTCTCTACTCTAGTGATAGAGCGTATATATAAGTTCGTCATTCTGTTAGTAACACCTCGAAATATTGGTCTGGGACCCCATACAGTGGGTCGATCTAGCGATGACCGACCGTCCGTCTGTCTGTTGAAAACTTGCTAACTTTTTAAAGAATACACAGAGAAGCTGAAGCTTGGCGTATACCCAGGCAGAAACTGCCAACCGTTCCAAATAAAAAGTCTCGGCAAAGCACTTTATTTTTTGTGTAGAAGGTAGTATGAATTCGAAAAAGTGCTTTCTAAGCGCTTTGCCAATGTTTTTCTATTTAAATCCGTTCAAAGTATAAACTTTTTATTAAAATGTATTAATTTTCATAACAATTGGAATATTTTTTATTTCCCTGCAGGATAAGTGGCCGGTCCTTGATAGTTCTCGTGATATGTCACTTAGACACAATGACCACATATTACAAACTTGACACCTTTTATATAAAAACACCTGTTTCTTTCGTGAGGAAGTGTCTTAAACTCAAGATACATCACCTGTGAAATGTCACTGGGCCTATCCCTTTGGAACACTATCCGTTTCGGTTCAATACACCACTTTTTTTTCGTTACTTTTCCAAAATTTTTTCTAAAAGCATTTTAAATAAATTTTTTATTCCAAAACGCAAAGAAAACTGCAAACAAATTTTTTCCGGGACTTAGAAAATATTTCAAAGTTTGTCCAAAATTTGTTTATCCTAATAAATTAGTCGATAAATTTTTTATCCTAATTTAATAAATTTCTTTATTCAAATAAACTCAAAAAAAGTTGTGCCTTATACAATTTAGATACGTACCATTTTTTTGTTCTAAAAGTGCTATAATAGTACCATATTTTTTGTTTTTAAAGCGCTTTCAAAGCGTTTTAAAATAGCAACGGCATACCGTTTACCGTGGTTATCATTTTGGACGCTGGGAGAGTACTAAACTGTGATGCTTTCCCAGCACACAAGCGACCATAAAAGGTACTTTGCCAGCGCTTTCCCGTTCGTATTTTTCTGCCTGGGTATATTTGTCATTCTGCTGGTCAGATTTGTATTGCATTTCAGCGAATTCGGTCCAGTAGTTCAAAAATTATAAGCAAAACAGTAAATTTTCGCAAGGGTTTTTCTCGAATTTCCAAGTTAAAAAACACGTTAATTTTCTAAAGACAAATTTGAGGCTTCTGAAGCTTGGCGTTGATATTTGTCAATATTTTACAACTTTTTTTGTCACTTAAAATTTTTTAACACTAAAAAAAATACACTTAAAAAAATTTTACACCTAAAAAAAAAATTTTATTCTTTTTGTTTTACGAAAATTAAAAAAAAAAAAATTTTATTCAAAATAAAATATTTCTAATCAAAATTTAAAATCGCTTAAAAGGGCATTGTGAAGGGTATTCATGAATTCGGCCAAGTTGAATTTATCTTTTCTACTTGTTTTGTAATAACTTCCTGCATAAGATTGTTTTCATGTATTTGTATGATATGTGGTAAAAATATGTGACTAACTGACCATACATGTTCGCACATGCTCATGCATGTATAAGCAAGTAAACTTATTTGTTTACAAATGCGTTCATTGTTCTGTGAATTTTTATTGTTTTTCTCTCATGTTCTTCATCATCATCTGAATTAACTCAAATAAACTACATGAACAAATATACAAAAAAAATAAAATAAACGAAATCCAAATGAAAAAAATCCAAAAGAATTTTTGGTAAACCACTCACGTAACATAATATCCTATGCGATTTCCTTTAATGTAAACAAGGATATTTTAACAAATAGACACGTTTTTTTTTTTTCATTTCTCTGTTTCATAAACGCATAAAAGTGTTAAATATGTGAAGATTTTTAAATTAAGTTTAAATAAATCCAATTTATTAACAACGAAGTGGTTAATGGGGGTTTTGGAATACTTTTGGGGTTTTTTCATAACCTCGACTTACAAGGCATAAATACAACTTTAACAAAAGCTTAATTTGAAAAAAAAAATTTCAATTTTTCAAAACTTGCACTCAAAAAATTATGTCATTTATATATATATTTCATTTTTAAAAGAAAAACATTTGTTTAACGTTCAGGTTTTTTTAAATGACTATTTCGGTTCTTTGTTTCAAAAATAACAATATAAAAAGCAAAGACTTTCATTAGCATTCAATTTTTAAATTCATTTATTTTTCTTCTCTAAGTAAAAATAAGTAACTCTTCTTTTATTTTTAATGATTTGCGTACGTTTTTAATTGTTGGCATTTTTAAGGAGAAATCTAAAGTTTTAACCTACTTGTGTGGGTTATTTTTTGCAGTCAAAAAATTCAAAAAACTATTTATAGAAATATAAAAACATGTTTGTGTCAAGTGACTTTGGCTCGATGGGTAGAGTGTCTGGCCAGAATGTAGTTGATTGCGGGATTGATTCCCCAAAATTTTATTAAAAATTTTTGAAAAAATAATTTAATAGAAAAATTGTAAAAAATAACTACGAAATCATTAATTTTCAATGTTTTCGTAGGTATTTTTTTTAATTTGTTGGTAAAAATAACGCACCAATCATTAATTTTTAATGTTTTCGAAGGTTATTTCTTCGAATTTATTGGTAAAAAAAAATAAAGTGACGTTATTTTTAAATGTTTAATGTTATTTATTTTAGAAAATTTTATGAACAGTAAAAAAACAATGTTTGTTAAAACAAATGAAGAATTACTGGGATGGTTTTCAAGTGTTTTATCACTTGTTTTACATATGTTTTTCAAGTGCTTTTGCCTACAAAATATTTTCAGTGTGGGTTTAGGAGGCATGGTTAAATAGCAAAATAATTTAAAAATTTGTGTTGAATTGTCCTGAATTGTGTTGTCCACTATCCCAAAAATTTACTTTTTTGCATATTTTTTTTTTTTTTGATTAAATTTTTTTTTTTATACCCTCCACTCTAGTGATAGAGGGTATATATAAGTTTGTCATTCCGTTTGTAACACATCGAAATATTGGTCTAGGACCCCATAAAGTATATATATTCATGATCCTTAATCGATTTTAAGTCAATCTAGCGATGTCCGTCCGTCCGTCCGTCCGTCCGTCCGTCTGTCTGTCTGTCCGTTGAAAACACGCTAACTTTTGAAAGACTTTACGGAGGCTCCTGAAGTTTGACATATATGTTTGCCATTTACCGGGTCAGGTTGGTATTGCAATCCAGCGAAATCGGTTCAGTGGTTCAAAAGTTATGAGCAAAAGTGTAAATTTCGGCAAGGGTATTTTGCGAATGTACGAGATTAAAACCACTCTAACTTTCGAAAGACAATTCTGAGGGTGCTGAAGCTTGGCATATATATTTGTCGTTCCCCAAATCTGTTTGGTTTTGAATTTCAGTAAAATTGGTTTAGTGGTTCAAAAGTTATAAGCAAGGCTCTGAATTTCGGATTTGTTTCACCTTAAACTGTTGAAAACTCTTTAAACAAGTTTTATAAGCATGGTGAAATAGAACTTGTTGTTGTTTGTTGTTGTTTGTTTTCCTGCCGTGGGGTGCAGTTTAGTTGGTAGATAACTAAATATTTGTTATTGTTTTGTTATTGTTAGTGTAACTGTATGTAACGGTGAATAGTAAGTATTTTTGGAAAAAAAATCAAATAAAGTATGGGTATGATTGAATGTTAGTTTGTTTTTGGTTTTTAAAGAAGAGTTAAAATAAAGAAGAGGTAAAATAAAAAGAGGGGAATTTGTGAAATAGTTTTTTTTTTTTGTATTACATATATGTATGTAGGTATTAAACAACAAAAATATTTTACAAAGTAATTTTGTTACTCAAAGAAATTGTACACTAAAAAATATTTACACACAAAAAAAATGTTACACTCAAAAAAAAATGTACACATTATTTTTTTTTTAATGAAATTTCACACTCAAAAAAATGTTGACAGTCAAAAAAATTTTACACTCAAAAAAATTGGATTGATTAAAAAAAGTTTTACTCAAAATAATATATTTTTTATAAAAAATTTGTAATGCAATTTTTTTACATTTTTTTTAGAAAATTACTATCAGATAACATTGTGGAGGGTATTCATAGATTCGACCAAGTCGAATTTAATTTTTCTACTTGTTTAATTTTCTAAAATTTTTAATTTTTTTAAAAAGGCAATTTATTAAAAATCCGGACACTTTTTTCCTTTTTATTACACTGTGCAACAAGAAAAATGAGCCTCAACGGCTTCAACGCCATTTGAAAGTAGACCATCAAATGGATAAAATCACCAAAGGGTTTTGCAAAGTCAGTTCGGATTTCTTGTTTATAGCCCACTGAAATTTTTATCTTTTTATCAAAAGCGTTTGGAAAACGTCAAAAATACTATAATAAGAACACATCTGAGCTTCAAAATATGATTTGATGTCTTCAGTGAAATTTTATGGCGGTAATTTTCTTAGAAGATTTTAACCCTCTAACTGCCATTTTAAGGGGTCATTTCAGTCCTTTTTCAAAAACTAAACACAGAAGTATAATAAAACGTCCATTTAGAGGGTTAAAATGTTCTACAAATATTTTCCTCATAAAATTTCACTAGGGGTTGTCAAATGGTCAAAGTTTGTGCGACATGCACAAAGTGCTTAAAAAGGGTCAAGTATAAATAATCAATGTTTGTTATTTTTTTTTACCAAAGCAGTGTTAAAAAATATCGACAAAAAACAGTGCAAATATACTTTTGCGCTAAAAATGATGTTCTGATGTGTTTTATAAAATTTTATGATGATTCTTTTCTATGACCAAATTAACCCTCTAGCTCCTGTTTTAAAGGGTAATTTTTGTCCTTTTTTAAAAGAAATACAAAAAAAGTCTATAAAAAAGGCAGTTAGAGGGTTAAAATGTGTTACAAATATTTTCTGCATCAAATTTTACTAGGGCACGTATAAGACAGAAAGTTCGCCCAGCATATAGAAAATGCTTAAAAATTTTAAGGTATTAAAATTTTTTTTTATATATTTTTTTTGGGCCGAAATATAAAAAAAAAAAACAAGTAACAAAAATAAATTCGACTTTGTCGAATGTATTAGTACCCTCCACGATGTAAAAAAGTTTATTTGCAAAAAAAAACAAAAAAAAAAATAAAAAAAAAATCCGCAAAAAAAATTTTTGATAAAAAAAAAAAATCTACGATATGTTTTTTTTTTTTTTTTAAATATGTTTGTACTTGTTTAAATACCATTCGATGATCAATTCTGTTCACATGTGTCAACCAGCAGCCGAATTAAAGCATTTTGTGTTTTTAGGTTATGTTGAATGTACCACAATTTTCGAGGTATTTTGTATTTTCGTTCATAACTTTTGAAACGCTGAACCGATTTCGCTCAAATGCAATACCAAACAACTTAGGGCAAAAACAAGTAAATATGCTAAGTCTTAGTTATATCTGTTTAATACTTTGGTCGTGATCACCATTTCCACAGACGGACATGCATAGCTAGAATGCCTTAAAATCGATCACTGATCAATAATATATATGGGGGTTTTCGTGTCAACTGAACCAACTTTTGATCCCGATCTACTATCCTATTGGATAGCAGTGCAGACACAATTTTTCAACGAGATCTGTCAAGGCCTCTCTGAGTTACATGGAGTCGAAATTTTACATTTTGGCCAAAGATGTGTTTATTCTCATCCATGTAACTTCTTACCAATTGTTTTTAGCAAAATGTGTCCCAAACAGTTTAGATAGCTATTTCTTCAATCTTGCGAAAAAAAATTATAAAAAAATAGTTTGATTTTTGTTTTAAATCCAAAACTTGTTTGACTTTTTTTGTCAAATCGGGTCCTTTTTTTTGACTCAAAAACAAGCTTAGGTGTTTTCCCCACCTAATTCTTTTTCGCCTCAAATATATTTTTGCTCCACCAACAAATTTCCGCTAGAACGGCATCACTCGACTTCTTCCCAAGATATCTGATATGGTGATCACGGCCAAAGTATACCAATACCAAAACAAACTAAGCAGTTTGGTATTGCATTTGAGCGAAATCGGTTCAAAAGTTATGAACAAAAATGTAAGAACACCTCGAAAATTGTGGTACATTCAACATAACCTAAAAACACAAAATGCTTTCATTCGGCTGCTGATTGACACATGTGAACAGAATTGATCACCAAATGGTATTTAAACAAGTACAAACATATTTTTTTACAAAAAAAAATATTTTCGTCGATTTTTTTTTTACCAAAAATTTTTTTTTGTCGATTTTTCTTTTTAAATGTTTGTTTTGTTTTTTAGCAAATAAACTTTTTTACATTGTGGAGGGTATCAATACATTCGACAAAGTCGAATTTAAATTTTTTACTTCTTTTTTTTTATTTCGGCCCAAAAAAAAAATTTAATACTTTAAAATTTTTAAGCATTTTCTATATGCTGGACGAACTTTCTGTCTTAGACGTGCCCTAGTAAGATTTGATGCAGAAAATATTTGTAAAACATTTTAACCCTCTAACTGCCTTCTTTTTATAGACTTTTTTGTATTTATTTTAAAAAAGGACAAAAATGACCCTTTAAAACGGGAGCTAGAGGGTTAATTTGGTCAAAGAAAAGAATCATCATAAAATTTTATAAAACACATCAGAACATAATTTTTAGCTCAAAAGTATATTTGCACTGTTTTTTGTCGATATTTTTTAACACTGTTTTGGAAAAAAAAATAAGCAAACATTGATTATTTATACTTGACCCTTTTTAAGCATTTTGCGCATGTCGCACAAACTTTGACCATTTGACCACCCCTAGTGAAATTTTATGAGGAAAATATTTGTAGAACATTTTAACCCTCTAAATGGACGTTTTATTAGACTTCTGTGTTTAGTTTTTGAAAAAGAACTAAAATGACCCCTTAAAATGGCAGTTAGAGGGTTAAAATGTTCTAAGAAAAGAACCGCCATAAAATTTCACTGAAGACATCAAATCATATTTTGAAGCTCAGATGTGTTCTTATTATAGTATTTTTGACGTTTTCCAAACACCTTTGATAAAAAAATGAAAACTTCAGTGGGCTATAAAAAAGAAATCCGAACTGACTTTGCAAAACCCTTTGGTGATTTTGTCCACTTGATGGTCTACTTTTATATGGCGTTGAAGGCATTGAGGCTCAATGCGATGACCCAGAATTTGTTGCACAGTGTTATTTATTTTTAAGTTTAGAGGCGGTTTTTTTTTTTTTTTTTTTTTTTTTGAGAAAATCGCATTTTAATATTGGGTTTCATAACAATGTTGTAATTTGCTTGTAGTTCCTTGTTTCAACATAGCGTATGTTAAAAATTTTTGCAATAATTTGTTACTCATCCGCTATGTTTAAACAACAAACCACAAGCAAATGCAATTTTCTCGAAAAAAATAGAAAAACGAAAAATTTTCTTGTACTTAACAAAAAATTAAAAAAAAAGTGACCGGATTTTTGGATAAATTGCCTCTTTTACAAAATTAAAAATTTTAGAACGAGTTCTGAAAATTTTCAGAAAAAAAAATCTAATCAAAATTCAATTAAAAATAATACAAGAATGTAAATTTTTAAGATTGTGGTGCATTCCGTTTTAAATTGATAATTATTTAATCAAGCGAACTCGATACAAATTTTACCATTTTATTTAACAACGCCTCCAAAGTCCAGTTTTGAAAAATAAAAAAAAAACAAAGTGCTTCAAATGCTATTTTAGGGATGTCATTTCCATGCAAATGCATGTTTTTTGTCGATAGTCTAAAAACGATATCGACCAATTATCTTGCCGAATTAGGAAATTTTCGTCGATTTGTTTTTGCATATTTTAGTAAAATTGCATAATTTTGCATATTTTAGTTTTAAGTGCATATTTTGTGTATATTTCTAACTTTTAAGATTTAATTTAAGCTTGATAGCTTCCAGATTGAGTAAATAATAGTGTACTACGAGGGTCATTAAAAATGTATATTTATGAATAGGGGTGAGATTTCCATGCAAATACATGTTTTTCGTCGATAGTCTTAAAACGATATCGACCAATTATCTTTCCGAATCAAGGAATTTGATTTAAAATGGCATTGATTTGTTTTTGTATATTTTTGTGAAAATGCATATTTTTGCATATTTTGATTTTAAATGCATATTTTGTGCATATTTCCAACTTTTAAGTGCATATTTTGGCATATTATGGCTTAAATTAGCAAAAACAAAAATTCAAATTTATTTTTTTCAAAAACTATTTTAAATTTTAAAAATTTATTTGGAAAATAAGAAAAACATTTTTTTTTGAATTATTGTTTCTGTAAAGACAGTCGAGCTCAGGCTCTAATTATAATTATGTATTATAATTTTTTGATTTGTTATATATGGTTTTGAATTGAGAAAAGTGTGTAATTTTTTTTATAGATTTTCTTCATTTTTAAAAAAATTTTGCTTACATAAGGTTTTAAATGTTACTATTTAAATCCAGCGCTATTTTTTTTTCCTTTTAAGGAGTTTTTCATATGAAAACAAGATTTTTAATACACACATTTTATTTTAAGTGCATATTTTAAGGCTTTTTGGTGCATATTTTGAATTTTTTAGCGCATATTTTCAATTTTTTAGTGCATGAAAATCTCATCCCTATTATGAAAAATGTTTATTTGTGGACATTTTTCATAGTTTTTGAAATAAAATAAATAAATCTAAATTTGTGGTTTTGCTTATTTATTCCAAAATATGTACCTAAAAGTGAGAAATATGCACAAAATATGCATTTAAAACTAAAATATGCAGAAATATGGATTTTTACCAAAATATTCAAAAACATGTAGAAAAAAATCGATGCTATTTTAACGCAAATTTCTTGATTCGGAAAGATAATTGGTCGATATCGTTTTTAAACTATCGACAAAAAACATGCATTTGCATGGAAACCACATCCCTAGTAATGAGATATTAAAATTTTTATTTTTTTACTGAAAATTGGTAGTCAAAAGAATTGGGATCAAAATATGTGGATTTTTCTACGTTACTTAAGAAACTTTGTTGTGTCTTTGGGTTATTGGAAAAATTACGTGATCACTGAAAAAAATGCCTGCGAATTTTGTAGTCTTGCCAAAAATATTAAATCATGATAATGTTTTGCTGAAGATTTGAGTGTACTTGCCAAAGCAAAGTTTTTCTTAGAAAAAATTATGTTATATTCATCTGCCATTTCATGTAAAACGAATCAAAATATCGGTCGAGTACCCCATGAAGTTTATTTATTAATGACCCATTTCTAAGACACTCTAGATATATACATCCATCCATCTGTCTGTGGAAAGCAAGGTGCAATCCAAACCAAAAGAGCTGTACATTTGGTAAATGTTTGTATTACTTAAGTGCAAAAAAGGGTTTTTACATTATGGAGTGTATAAAAGATTTGCCACCGAAGAATTTAACACTATCACTTCTATTTTGTACATTTGTTAAACAAATGGATGGACAACAATAAAAATTTGATGAAAAAAAAAAATATTATAAAACAAAAAAAAAAATTTATGAAAAAAAAATTGATAAAAAACAAGTGAGAGTGTTAAATTCGGCTGTGTCGAATCTTTGATACCCTCCAACATGTTAAAAAATATATAAAAAAAATTCAGAGGCATTTTTTGTTGGGGGGCTCTGTATGGGGGTGGTGGGGGAACCGTCCCCATCGCGATAAATGTTTACTAATTTATTTATTTTGCTTTTTTAACTTTAGTAATACCATTTTCTCATAATGCTTATGATTTTTTAAATTCACGCCCACAAAAGGGGGCGGGCCGAAAAAAAACTAAATTTTGTAGCCCTCGGGGTCTAAGTGCAGGACTTCGAACTCCTTCTGATATAAAAAGGTTTCATTTGTTTAACAAAAATGCAAAAAAGGTGTAAAAATTTTCGTTTTTTTTAGAGTTTTTTTAGTTCTTTAAGGGGGAACTTTTTTCGCCTGGTCCGATTTTACCCATATCCGAACTTAACCGGCCTATGAGCATGAGACACATTCGTGCCAATTTTCAGGAGTCTAGCTCTTTTATTTTGGACTGAATCGTGTTTTATACAGACGGACGGACGGACGGACATTCATAGAATGACTTTGAATCGATCATAGATCAATAATATATATACTTTATGGAGTCCCCGACCGATATTTTTATGCGTTACAAACGGAATGACAAAGTGAGTATACACCAGACATGTGCACGGATGGTGTTAAAATGCGTTTAGAGACATTCTAAAAAATTTAGAATGTGGACAATATTCTATTCTTATCGTTCAACACGAATGAGTTTTTCATTCTATGCTCACGGTGCAAGAGAAAGCTACACACACTAGTGTAACGACATTCGTAACACGAATGAACCAATTAGGGAGTACATAGACAGCCAATGATTTGAAAATACTGTACTCTGAAGCGTGTAAATAGAATGATTTTTATAAAAAAAAAAAAATATTGTTTGGCTATTTGGGGGAATACTTTTATAAAAAAAATATATGTATGTATGCAAGTGCGAATTAAAATAAACATTTTGTTATGCAGCATAAATGAAGAGGTAAATAAAAAATAAGTATGGGGAAAATTAATTTATAAATAAGAGTGGATAAAAAAAATTTTAATACATAAAAATAAATATTGGGGTGGATTGAAAAATTCTTTTTCTATTTCGAAAAATAATGTTCATTGTGGGAAAAAAAAATGTTTTGCTTTATGGCAGAAAATGTTAGTACCTATAATGATGAAATATGTAGTGTGTGACCAAATACATTTTTTTTACAAAATTTTCAACTGTTCTGCTAATACCGAAAGTTTGTCTATTTTTTGTATGTGCATTAGGGTGGAGCAAATTATGCTTTTTTTGAATTTCGAAAACGTCGGTGAAAA
The DNA here is from genome assembly GCA_963921195.1 of Pegoplata infirma. Classification (NCBI taxonomy): domain Eukaryota; kingdom Metazoa; phylum Arthropoda; class Insecta; order Diptera; family Anthomyiidae; genus Pegoplata; species Pegoplata infirma. The sequence goes on from OY992540.1 coordinate 153,661,976, forward strand.
AAAATTGTTTAATTTTTTTTTTAAATATTTAGGCTAATAAAATATTATGCACCCTAGCGCAGAGAGATTTTCGTTATATAAGAACAAATGAGTGCAATTATTTTTCTTTGCAGACTGTGATTTTCTATTTGATTTTGATCACTATGCTACGTAGGGGGTTTATATTCGGACATTACTGAAATGTGTTTTTATGGTAAACATTTTTTTTTTTTCTGTAAAGAAATTAAAAAGATGTTCTTTAAAAACAACTTATTTTCTTAAAATTAATTTCAAATTGCATTAAAGGCCAAGTTAAATAAAACGACAAATAAAAATAAACAGATTCTCAAAACTGAGCCAACATGACGTTATATTTTCAGCAAAAAACGAATTAAAAATATTTTTTGCAAAACAAGAAATAATAAAATAATTGTTTGCAAAACAAGAAAAAAATTTACAGACAAAAACAAATTTTTACAGACAAAAAAAAAATTACCATAAAAACACTTTTTAAGTAATGTCCGAATATTAAATAATTTAAGAAAAAAAAAATATTTTTTTACTTTGTTCGGAACTCTCCGATTTTGAAGCCAAGGCTATTGTCTCACAGGATCAATATTTTAATGTGTTAATGTCAACCCTAAAAGGCAACTTTACCGACCCGACGTTTTCGAAATAGATCTAATTAGCTCCACCCTAATGTATATATATGGAGATTTTTCACTACGCTACTCTTTTTTTTATTTCTCTTCAGCCTAACATATTTGCAAAAAACATATTTTAAAAACTTTAAAGCGGTACTTACTGTTGTTGGAAATACTTTTAGTTAAAAAAAAAAACACAATGTTTATGATTTGTTTCAACGACACAATAAGATTGTGCGTGTGCGTCTACGAGCAAGTGTAAAACGACAAACAAAAAACTAACAGCATTATTTTGCATATTTTTCTTATACATACATACATCCTAATACATTTTTTCACAAAGCATAATTTACTTTTTCATCAAAACGTTTTTTTTACTACCCCCATATTTATAATAAGTTTTCCAACAATTTTTTTAAAACATTTTTTTACAAAAACATTCTAAGCGATCAGTGTATGTTAAAAATATTCTATAACACGGTGTTATTTTTATAATCTCTACTATGTTTGTTATTCTAAAAACGAACGTTTGTTTCATTCTAATCGTTCAAACACGACATTTTTCGTATTCGTTTAAACAAGCACAGCTAATTTTTTAATTTGTTGTTTAGCATCATAGTAAACATTCTCATTCGCAAACACTGTACTCTAAAAATAGTGTACTCTGAAGCGAATGATTTGGTGTAAGCGAAGAAGGGAATACATTTGAGCTCATGTCTGGTATACACCCATACTGTGGTTGGAGGGTATAAAAATTGATGAAAAAAAAATTGATAAAAAAAAATGATGAAAAAAAAATTATAACAAAAAAAAAATTTGATGAAAAAAAAATTTGATGAAAAAAAAAATTGTGAAAAAAATTTGATGAAAAAAATGTTGAAGAAAAAAAATTTATTGTTCAATAATAATTATGTTACGTTTTATTCACTGTTAAAACCGTTTTTCACCAGCTGGTGAATTATTATCCGGGTTACAAATCGAAGTTACAAACCTTTTTGGTTTTAAGGAAATGAAAACAGTAATTCTAATTTTCTTTTTTGTTAGTCGGTAGCTTATATAAACAAACTAAGGTGGCGTCCTGCATCATTTTTTAAAATTAGACACCAGCCTAAAAACATTATCATGTTAAAACTTTTGAACAATTTTTTTAAATTTTAAAATGTTTCAACTTGGAAAAAATCGACTTTCGAATTTTCTGAAAAATTTCTATAAATAATTCATTTTTCCAGATCGACCCTCGTAGCATATTTCTTATTTTAAATTAAAGCTTTATAAATTACCTACATAAGATTTTTAAAATAAAACACGTTTAATAATATTGTTAACTTTGTCTTTAAGAAATTACATCTACTTAAGAAAATTTTTCATTGTATTGTCACTAGGGCTTCCAATCGGGATATCCCGATCCCGGAAATCCCGGGAATTTCGGGATTAGGCAAATCCCGAATCTCGGGATTTCTGATTTTCAATCCCGGGATTTTCGGGATCCCGAATTTTTTTATTTTTTTTCAATATTTTTTTATTATTTTTAGATTTTTTTTTAGATAATTTGAATAAAATATGAATTTTGTGGAACAAAATAAAAAAAAAATCGACAAAAGTTCCGTCAGGTACCATGTTTTTGTTATAGAAAAAGGTGAAATGTTTGCGAAATGTAAAGAAATTCTAAAAACTAGTGGGGGTTCGACATAAGGGCTTTTATATTTATTGCTTTTACTCTTACAAGAAGAATATTGACGTAAATGGCACATCTTAACTCCTTAAGTTGTAAATTTTGTAATTTTATGTTTTACTAAAACATTTTTTTAAAGGCGTAAGTGGGTTCTGACTCACACTTAGTCACGCTCACTCAAACAATAATGGAATCAGTTACTTATCATTTACGCTCACGCGTGAGTCATGCAAACTCTACTCTCGCACTCTCGCCAACAAATTTTTTACCAAAAAAAAAAACATTGCTAAAAAATATTTGTTTTTTTGCAAGAAAAAAAAACAAATAAATTAAAAAAAAATCAAATAAAATTAAAAATAAAAAAATTAGCAAAAAATGAATCACTTATGCAAAAATTTGAAAATTAATTTATTTTTTTTTCAACTCACGCTCACTAAAAGTTGATAACGATGAGCCACGACGAAAGATAACCGAATACGGATATTCTTCACAGAAGGAATTCCGACCTTTTTTTGAAATTCACAACATCAACAAAACTTTGCTAATTTTTACGAACGTGTAAATTTTCTTAAAGTGACAAAAAATACTAAAAATTTTCGAAAATCCCGAAAAATCCCGAAAATTTACAAAAAATCCCGTGAATCCCGGGATTCAAAATATCCCGAAAATCCCGGGATCCCGAAATCGGGATCCCGAAAATTTTTCTTCAATCCCGAATCCCGGGATTCAGAAAAACCAATCCCGATTGGAAGCCCTAATTGTCACCCACTGAAATATTGTATATTTTGTCAGTTTCCTGTGGTGGCTATTTAGCAATATTTTCATTAATGTTTTTGACATTTTGTCCATCATATTTATATATAAAAATTCTTACAATCATATGTCACACATCGACAAACAGTGACACTCATACAGTGACTCTCAAAATTTTTCATTTTTAATTTTTTTATTTTAACTCATCGTACAATTTACATAATCATTATTTTATACCTTCAACTACAGTATGGGGTATACTCACTTTGTCATTCAGTTTGTAACGCATCGAAATATCGGTCTGGGACCCCATAAAGTATATGTCTTATTGATTATGATCGATTCTAAGACTTTTCTAGAATGTCCGTCCGTCCGTCCATCCGTCTGCATAAGACACGATGCAGTCCAAAATAAAAGAGATAGGTTCGTCAAGTTTGTCAGAAATATGTGTTTTGGTCCTATTCAGTTTAAGTTCGTAAATGGGCAAAATCGGACCGGGGGGAAAAAAGTTCCCCCTTGAAGAACTTAACTAACCTCTGAAAAACGCCATATTTTCACAGTTTTTTTTGTATTTTTGTTAAGCAAATGAAACAATTTGATATCAGAAAAAGTTCAAGGTCCTGCACTTAGACCCAGGAAATAAAAAAAAAATATTTTTTTGTCTGCCCCCCTTTTGTGAGCGTGGATATTAAAAATGTTTTTAGATAATGATAAAATTGTATTACTTAAGCATCAAAAGCATAATAAATGAATTTTTATACATTTACCGTATGGGTTTATGTGTCCCCAATGACCTCTACTGACCCCCCCTCCCCCCAAAAAAAAAACGGCCCTGCAACTTTTTTTATATGTTGGAGGATATTCAAGATTCGGCACAGCCGAATTTAACACTATTACTTGTTTTTTGTTATGTTTTAAAAATGAGTAAATATTGTGTGTAATTTTGAACAGAACTGTTAATGCATGCACCTCATACAATGTATAATTATGGAATATATGCAAAATGCTTTCTGTTTTTGAAAAGATTAAGGTGGCAGTTGTAAGATTAAAAATTTTTCCTTTGACTTCATAACTGCAGGAATCAAAAGTGGTAAGTAAAATATCGATGAAAACAACAACCAAAAAAAAAAAAAACTGTTAAAATTAGGTTGTTCTTAAATAGATAATGCAAAAAATTTTCCAAATTAAGCTATTTTTAATTTTGACACGTAGACCACGAATATCAAATACTTTGAAATCCTTCACCATTTGAACTTTTGAAAAAAATATCAGTTTAAATATCTCGTTACCCATTTAATCGATTTCATAATGTTTGACATTCGTGGTCAACGCGTTAAAATTCAGAAAAGAGCTAAAGCTTGGAAAAATTTTCATCTGAACAAAGTCATAAATCCAAAAAAAATCATTAAATGCACGATCTGCGTGTAAAAATTAATAAAATTATGAAACCAAGAAACCTGGCGCGGATCAGTGTCTTGGGTTGGGGGGGAGGGGTTGTTAATTTTGTTTTTTTTTACAGGGAACTTCAGGTCGAATTAGAATCATTGCTTAAAGTTTTTTACTGTTCAACTCTTATTTATTGTGGTTTTTTTCTATAGAAACGTTTTAAAATTTTAACCTTCAAATTCATAAAAATTAAAAATGGATAATAAGAGGTTTATAAAACAAATTTTGTATGGAAATTGTATTAATAAACCTGTTATTAAACGCTTTTATTTTTTATGAATTTGGACGTAAAAATGTATTCCTGCAATTCTCACAACACAAATTTGTATATAAAGAAAAATTCTCAGATTTAGTAAGTTTTTTCACCGTTGAAAACTTCTTAGGTTCTGAAATATTAAAAATTTTTTCTGTTCTATTTTTCTACAGAAATGGTTTAAGATACCGAAGCGATCTTTCTGCACCAAAATTTTTAGGGTTTGAAAAAATATTTCGTAGAAAGTATTGTTTTAGTTTCTCAGTCATTTTCCCATAGAAAAAGTCTCAGAGTCTGAGTCTCCGAAATTTTTCCTACAAAAAAAGTCAAATAAAAAAAGAATTCGGAATCTAAGACCTTTTTTAGATTCTGTGATATTTTTTTCTAAAATTCTCAGAGTATTTTTTCTAAAATTCTCAAAGTCTAAGGCAATTTTTATAGAAAGAGACTTGAATTCTGAGTTATTTTTTCTATCGAAAAAGTCATAGATTTTAGAAAAATTTTTAATATTAAAACTCAAAAATTCTGAGATATTTTTAATATCAAAAAAATCGGAAATTTGTTCTAGAATTCTACACAGAAAAAAATGAATTGTTATATTGACCCCCATATTTGTGAATACAATTATCTTTTTCACTGAAAGTGCTCCTATACGGAAATTTGTGATATCAACTAACGTTTGTAAATATTGATTGTTGAAAAAAAAATTTTAAAAAAATTGATAAACGAGTTTGTAATAGTTCTCTAAAAATATTATTTGAATTGACAAACGTACAAAATCTTAAATTTTTTTTCAACAAAGAAATTCAACAAACACAAACTCAATTTGTTGATCTGACCAATCCTAAATTTTGTTTTCAACAAAGAATTTCAATAAACACAAACGCCATTTGTTGATATGATAAAGTCATTCAACAAAGGAATTTGTGAAATAAACTAAAAGTATTAGTTGTATTGACAAATTAAATCAATATTTTGTTGTATCAACAAAATATGTACTTTATCTGATAAAACTTTTTTATAATATTTTTTATCGATACTAGTTTAAATGAAAGAGCAATTAAGTGAATGTATGTATTTAAAATTATTTTACTATTGTTTTTGGCAATATTATTTTTTATATAAGTACGCATTTTATGTTTGCTTTGTATTCCACATTCTTTTTTTGTTTTCTTTCATTTCAATAAACATACAAACACATTTTTCTGTTCAACATTATTTTTTTTTTCTTCTTTCATTTCAATAAACATACACTCAACCAAAAATCATTGTATTCCCAAAGAAAATCGCTGTAAATTCAACAGAAATCATTGTTGATTTTGACCCTACAAATATTTATGTTGATTTCAATAAAAATTGTTGTCAGTTTTTGTAAAAGTAGATCAACTCGGTTTTTTGTAAATCAACTCGTATTTTTTGTAAACTCAACTCATATTTTTGTTGATATAAGAAATTTTATTAATAAAAAAAAGCTTGTTGTTGTTTGTAAATAATTCTTTTATTAAGTATAAATCACAATATTTTTTAGAATTATCACCGGCTTTTTAAGCTGCGATATTTAAACAATATTTTCACACACACTTCGTTTATTTATGTTATGCACTCGTAAGCCATTATCCAGTTTTCTAATGACACCAAATCAAAAACCTTAAAAAAACAAAAAAAATATAATATAGTATGAATACATAAATACATAAAGTAACCAATGTATTTTATTACTTACCAAATATTTACAGATCAGAATCTGATCATCAGATCCTATTTTTATTTATTTTTATAATATTAAATATTTTTATAAGAAACAAACACATAAAATAATTTTATAAGAGACAAACAAATTTCACATTGCAATGCATTGCTACCAACTTGATAATACAAAATTGAACGAACAGGGTTGTTTTTTCTTTTTTGGTTTTATCTATTGAATTCTGTATAAGCGTTGTAAATAGTTGATTCAAATTTACTGATTATTCAACGACATCAACATTAATTTTTGTTGAATACGGCAATATTCTGTAAAACTTGATCTACAATGGGTTTACTAATTTTTCTACTAAGATATTTCTATGAGTGTACACATAAACACATTTTTCTGTTTCGATTTATTCAAAACTAACAAAAGGTAAGGCAAATAATAAAGCAAATGTTTTAAAATATTATTAGCAAAATTAGACGAATATTTTAAAAGATTATTTTTTAGCATTTAAATTTTTTAATAACATTAACTTTATTATAATTTAAATTCCTTCCTTACGCTTTGCTGGATCCGATAAAACTAAATCATGATCGTTTTTAAAAGTTTTCTTGTATTTTTTTTTTTTCTTCTTTGTATACCAAGAAGAAAGTACAGCAACATATAAAAAACAAAATACAAAAAAAAAATCACACAATACCACACGACAACAGCACACAAGCTGCCTACAGAATGTTTTTGTTTTTTCTTTTACAAAAGTTACCAATTTCCTTATTGAAGGTATTTGTTAAAAAAAATTGCCGATATTGTTAGATTGACAAAATTAAAAATTAGACTTTTATTTGACAAAGTCGTTTATTGACATAAATTGTTGAAAAAAGTGGGTTTTATTTACAAATTATTGAACATTATTAACAAACGGGTTATTTGAGTTTTAAAAAAATATGTTTTTTTGTCTTCTTGACAAACTGCCACCAACTATTTGTTGAAATTTGACTTTTATTTTGAAATAAATTTATTTGACTTGGTTTGTTAAAAACAAAATCGATGTGTTGTTATATAGGCTAACTGGCGGCTGTTTTAACTAAATGTTTAGTTGATATCAGCTTAAGACATTTACAATTGTAGTTTGCTGACTTTGATTTTATGATTTTATTTTCTGTGTAGGCTTTTTTCCTATAGAAACGGTCTCTAACAATAACAAAGGTCTTAGATTCTGAGGCATCTTTCTAATAAAAATAATATCAGATTCTGAGACATTTTTCCTTAGATTCCGAGACATTTTTTCCTATACAAGTTCCAGATTCTGTATAATTTTTCATATAAAAAAGTCTATGATTTTATTGCATTGTTTGTATAAAAAATTCTCAAATTTTCCCTGAAGAAAATTTTGTTAGTTTTCCTATTGAAAATTTTAATTTTAATTTTACTTCTAAATAAAACTTCTGAGATTCTTGAAAATTCTAAAAAAAAATCTCACTCATGATTCAATTTCCTCTTTTCTTTTAACCCGGAAGAATTGTCGAATTTTCATTATAGGTTAGGTTAGGTTGGATGGGCGTCCGCCAATTTGGCGAATTCACTCGGAGGTCATAAGGCCCATTGTGATTCCCCTAAAGTTGTCACCCTACTCCCCTCTGAAATACAAAATTCTACGTCTCAAACCACCCCGATTCTCTAAGGTATTCTGCTAGAGATGACAATGGGACACTGTTTAGGCAGTCTAGGTCATCAAAAAATCTGTCCTCTTAGGATTTGGCAGTGGCCACATAGTTCGTGATATCCTGCACGTGGTCAGCGATATCCACCTATCCCTCATCCTATTCTCTGATATCCTATCAATTTCATTCATCAACTCCACTATAGGAACCGAGATATCAGGTTCGACACGTTCCCCCACCGACTCGGAGCCATTTCCTGCACATTCATCAGCTAATTCGTTACCATCGACCCCACTATGTCCAGGGACCCAGATTAGCTTGACTGTGTGCTGACTGATTCGATGAAGGGATTGTATACAATTACTAACAATTCTAGATTTTACAGTGTTTGACCCTAAGGCCTTCAGAGCTGCAATACTGTTCACAAAAATGTTGATGGCGCAAGGACTTAGGTCCTTTGTCATAATCAATATATCAATATAGAAAATTCTCAGATTTTTCCTATAAAAAACTCTCAGATTTTTCCTATAGAAAAACTGTTAGATTTTTCATATAAAAATTGTCAAAATTATAAGATTTTTCCTATAAAAAGGTTTTAAGAAAAATTCGTAACTTTTTTCTATAAATTCCCAAATTATTCATTTAAGTGCGTATGATACTTGCTTGTTTCAAGTTACTTGTTGCTGCATTTATTAGGGTTTTTCTATAAAAATTTCGATAACTTAAACCAAAAATTTTGAATTTATCGAAATTCCCATAGAAAAACCCTAATAAATGCAGCAACAAGTAACTTGAAACAAGCAAGTATCATAAAGGCATTAGAAAACTTTAAAAATTTTTTGTCTGGAAAAATTCCCAAATATTTTGTCTAAAAAAATTTTTGTATGTTTTATAAAGAAAAGTTTTAATTTTTTGACACTTTTATCACATAGAAAAATTCGAACATTTAGAAACATTTAAGGATTCTTAGACATTTTTCAAACAAAAATTTCTATGAAAGAAATGTCTCCTATGCAAAAATTCCCCAATTTTTCCTATAGAAAACTTTTAAGGACTTTCCTATAGAAAAATTGTAAATTTTTCCTTTTAAAAAAATTCTAAAAATTTTTTTATATAGAAAAATTTTAACATTCCGCAACATTTTTCCTCTAGAAAAATATTAAGATTCTTTAAAATTTTGCATAGAAAATTTTTTCAGATCCTTGGACATTTTTTTTCTGATTATTTCCTTTTCTCTCTCCTTCTTCCCTCTTCTTTTCTTTTCTTTTCTTTTCTTTTCTTTTCTTTTCTTTTCTTTTCTTTTCTCTTCTTTTCTTTTCTTTTCTTTTCTTTTCTTTTCTTTTCTTTTCTTTTCTTTTCTTTTCTTTTCTTTTCTTTTCTTTTCTTTTCTTTTCTTTTCTTTTCTTTTCTTTTCTTTTCTTTTCTTTTCTTTTCTTTTCTTTTCTTTTCTTTTCTTCTATTTCTTTTCTTTCCTTTCTTTATTTTTTCTTTTTTTCCTTTTTTTCTTTCGAATTCGGTGGGGGGGAGGGGGAATTTCCTTTCCCCCCGTGGAACCGCGCCAAGAAACGCTTTGATTAAAGTTGCTATGGGTTAAAATTTTTTTAATTTGTTTCAAATCAAGCTCAAATTAAAGTTTTTTGTAGGCTTTAGTTAAATGACAAACTTGTAGATTTTTTTAAAGATTTCTTGAACATTGGAAAAAAGCGCCATTTTCCCCATTTTTAAATGGCGATACCCTGACACAGAGCTTTGTGAAAGTAATAAAAATCAACCGAAGCCAGTTGTGCGATCTAGTTACTTTTGTTAACAATATTACACCGTCCGACAAAAATTAAAAAAAAGTTGTTAAACACGAACTGGATAATATAAATTTCAAACTAGAGACTAAATATAGTAAAAGTGCATTTACAGTTTTTCCTTTCGAGATCCTGTTTCCTTTAAAAAGGACTTCAAAGTTTTAGAGGATTAAATTTTAGAAAAAAAAAATATTAAAATATTATATTAAAATATTATTATATTTATTCGAATAAATATAGGATTAAATAAATTTATTTTTTATTTTTGAACTGTCCTAGGATGCCACTAGATAGCAAATGCATTAGGACGATCTCCCCTAATTTTCCTATTTTATTATTTTAACATATCAGGAAAAAGGAGGTAAGTTACGTTCTTTTAAAAATTGATCCTTCAATATTATTCAAAATTTTTAATAAAATATTTTGATAAAGTTTTCAAATGACTTTATTCACATCCTTTTTTCCTGACATGGCAAAATTAGGGGAGATCCTTCTCTTTAATTTGGCATCACCATTGTCATCCTAGGTCAAGTACAAGTATTCCTAAAATGTTTTACAAAATGTATCCCTTAAAACTTTGAAGTCCTTAAAAAAGAAAACCGGATCACGAAATGAAAAACTGTAAATGCAGTCTTACTCCATTTGATCTCTACTTTCAGACGTATATCACCCGGTTCATGTTTAATATTGGCGGTCGGACGGTGTTATCGACATACATTTGAAGTTGGTTAACTATTATTACAATTATAATTACTTAAAAATTGTAAAAGAGGCGTATACTAAATATTGTAATTGACTTTAAATAACAATCATACGCAACGTTGCATAGTGATTTGTTTCTAATAAATTCGTCCAGTAAGTACTGGACGGATTCCAGAGAAATTAAAACCGGTTATAGCTTATGTACCCGTAATTTAGAGCTTAAGTTTGGACGCTAAACCCCTCATGTCCAATAAGGGTACCACCAGAGATCGCTGTGTAATCAAAATATAAGTTAAAATTTAAAATCCACAATTTACTTGCCACCCTTATGTAAAAAAATTATTAAAACTTTGTTATCAGTATAGGATTTTCAACTGACATCCCCAACATTCAGCCAGCTATCGTATTATGCAGCTGAAACCAACGTCAAATCAACGCGATTTGAATTCATTCATGTAAAAACTCATTTTCGTATATATATGAGGAGCCAACACTATTGTGCTGTCAAACACTATCATCATCATTATTGTCAACCTCATCATCATTGTCGTCATCGTCGTCATCGTCGTCGTCGTCGTAGTCATCAGCAACCAGTTGGAGTAGTTAACGCTTGAAATATTTTTCATATAAAGTTCAGTTATGCGGTTGAATATAACCCATTCATTCATTTCATTCTATACAAAATTGGATTGAAAAGTAGCTAATCGAAAATAAGTAGAGTAGATATTCGTACAAAAACATGCGAGGACAATTGCAACGCATAAAGTTGAATTAATGCAATGAATATTAGACTAGAATTTAATAAGTGTGCAAAAAGTGGAAAGAATTTTCATACACGCGTTTTAAGAAATAAATTTAAATTTTTGGGTAAAATATTTTCAACAATAAAATTTAATATAAACAAGAGAAAAAGTTAAATTTGGCATTACCGGATATATTAATAACCTCCACAATGTAAAATAGAAATAATTTTGATAACCTAAAATTTAGCGGAAAAAAAAACTTAAAACATACGTATATAAAAGGGACGATTTTAAGGTTGGGGTGTATAGGCTTATCGTCCATATAAGCATGCGCTTATATGGGGACAAGGGGAGAAAAATTCAGACAAATTTAAAAAAAAAAAAAGGGAAAAAAAAGAAAAAAAAAACCAAAGGAAAAAGAAAGAAAAAGAAGAAAAACATAAGAAAGAAGGAAAATTTCTAAAAAAAATTTCCGAAAGAAAAAAATCTCGCATGCGCTTATATGGACAAGGGGGGGGGGGGGGGGGAAATTCAGACCGAATTTCAAAAAAAAAAAAAATGAAAAAAAGAAAAAATAAAAGAAAAAGAAGCAAAACATAAGAAAGAAGGAAAATTTCTAAAAAATTTTCCGACAGAAAAAAATCTTGAAATCCGAAAATTTATCGTAGAAAATAATCTAAAAATGTTTATAGGGGAAATTTTAAAAATTTTAAACGAAAATGTGACATAATCTGAAAATTTTTTATGAAAAAATATCTGACAATCTTTTTATGAATTTTGGTATAAACTAATGACTTAGAATATTTTTTTTTATAAAAAAATGTTACAGGATCTTAATTTGATTTGCATAAAAAATGTTTATCTACTACATAGGAATAGAAAAAATATCTTAAAATCTTAAAAATGTTTGTAGCCTAACGTATGTTAAACTATTTTGGACATTTTTTTCAGAATGTCTTAGAATCACAGAATCTGAGAAAAATTACATTTTGGACAGTATACAATAAATGATTCGGCACCAAAGAATATAACACTCTCACTTGTTTTATGTACATTTGATAAACAAATAGAAAATTTTTATGCGAAAAGCTTAGACTTGGTGAAAAAGAAGTTTTGGTGAAAAAAAAGGATTTTTTTTTTACGAAAAACAAAATTATGTTAAAACAAGTAGAAAAGTTAAATTCGACTTGGCCGAATCTATGAATACCCTCCACAATGCCCATTTTAAGTGATAATAAATTTTCTAACGTGAAAAAAATAACAGTTTTGATTAGAAATATTTTATTTTGTTTAAAAAACGTTTTTTTTATTATTTTTTGAAAAAAAAAAAAATAATTTACTAATTTTTTTTTGGGTGTAAAATTTTTTTCGAGTGTATTTTTTTTTTGTTTTGGTATAAAAATATTTTTGAGTGACAAAAATACGTTGTAAAATATTTTTGTGACTTACCAATGTTTTTAAAACAGGTTTAACGGGTTTTCAACACGAGAATTTTAGGTGAAGCTAATCTGAAATTCACGGTTTTGTTAATAACCAGGGAAACCAAAAATATGCTCTAAAAAACACGTTTTATGCGCTTTAAAAATGCCCTTAAAAACGGAAAATATGCTCTAAAAACAATAAAAATATGCTCTTAAAAAAAATTATGTCCCCTTTTTTGTTGTGTTTTTTACAATTTGTTAGAGAATAGACCCTCCAGATACCTCTATGTGCGATAGTAAGAGGGTTAAATATGTTCTACAAAAATATTTTCCTTAATGTTTTCTGCCAAGTTGCTGAATCTAAAGAAAACATAGTTTCATATACCGATATGAATCAAGAACAGACCAAATGGGAATCAATCGTCACAATTCCGTAATTGTTGAAAAAAAAACATTCTTGTTGGATAAAAAATTTAAAAATACATGTTGTCATAAAAAAAAATGGAAAAGAATGCTCTAAAAATGTAAAAATATGCTCTAAAAAGTGGAAATATGCTCTAAAAATTGAAAATATGCTCTAAAAATATGCTCTTAAACCTAAAATATGCAAAAATATGCTCTTAATGCTAAAATATGCAAAAATATGCTCTAACAAATCGATGCCAGATTTCTTAAAAACTTCTGAAACGGATAAATAGTTTACCTATTTATCAATAAAATGCACAGGAAAAAACATGATACTGCATATTTTTGGTTTCCCTGCTAATAACTTTTGAACCACTGGACCGATTTGCCTGAAATTCAATACGAACGAGGCCGGAGGAGCGCAAAATATATGTGCCAAGCTTCAGCATCCTAAGAATAGCTTTTTGAATTCGCTGGATTGCAGTACCAACCTGACCAGGTAAATGCCCAACATATATGCCAAACTTCAGGAGCCTCCGTTAAGTCTTTCAAAAGTTAGCGTGTTTTCAACAGACAGACGGACAGACGGACGGACGGACGGACGGACATCGCTAGATCGTCTTAAAATCGATCGAGGATCATGAATATATATACTTTATGGGGTCCTAGACTAATATTTCGAGGTGTTACAAACGGAATGACAAACTTATATACACCCTCTATCACTAGAGTGGAGGGTATAAAAAAATTTAATGAACCCAAAATTTTTGGTGAAAAAAATTTTGATGAAAAAAAGTTTTTGATGAGAAGAAAAATTTTTTGATGTAAAAAAAAATTATGAAAAAAAAAACTTTTGTTGTTGAAAAAATTGACAATAAAAAATTTGATATAAAAAAAATTTGATGAAAAAAAATTGATGAAAAAAATTATGATAAAAAAAAAATTTATGAAAAAAAAAATTTTGATGAAAAAAAAATTTGATAAAAAAAAAAAATAATGAAAAAAAAAATTGATGAAAAAAAAAAAATTGATTAAAAAAAAATTTGATGAAAAAAAAATTGATGAAAAAAAATTTGATAAAAAAAAAAATTTAAAAAAAAAAATTTGATGAAAAAAAAAAATTTTAATAAAAAACAAGTGAGAGTGTTACATTCGGCTGTGCCGAATCTTTTATACCCTCCAAAATGTCGAAAAACTATATTAAAAAAATCCAGAGGCGTCTATTTTTTTTTGGGGGGGGGGGGTTGGTGGGAGACGTTAGGGGGCCCTTCCCCCTGCGATTTTTAACTTCTTCTGAGATAAGAATGTTGCATTTCCTTAGCAAAAGTGCAAAAAACCCTGCAAAAAATGCGTTTTTTCTTGGGTTGGTTTAGTTCTCCAAGGGGGAACTTTTTTCCCCTTGGACCGATTTTGCCCATTTCCGAACTTAACCTGCCTAGGAATATAAGACATATTCGTACCAAACTTCGGAAGTCTAGCTCGTTTATTTTGGACTGTATCGTGTCTTCTACAGACGGACAGACGGACAGACGGACAGACGGACAGACGGACAGACGGACGGACGGACGGACGGACGGACATCGCTAGAATGTCTTAGAATCGATCACTGATCAATAATATATATACTTTATGGGGTCCTAGACCGATATTTCGATGCGTTACACACGGAATGACAAAGTGAGTATACCCCCATACTGTGGTTGGAGGGTATAAAAAAAATTTAATCGAAAAAAAGTTTTATGAAAAAAAATTTGATGGCAAAAAAAAAATTGATGGAAAAAAATATGATGAAAAAAAAAATTTGATGAAAAAAAAATAATAAAAATAAAATTTGACGAAAAAAAAAATTTGATGAAAAAAAAATTGGATGAAAAAAAAATTTAATAAAAAATTTTATAAAAAAAATGATGAAAAAAAAATTGACGAAAAAAAAAGTTTGATGAAAAAAAAATTGATGAAAAAAAAAAAATTGATGAAAAAAAAAAATTTGATGAAAAAAAAAAAAAAAATGATGAAAAAAAAAAAAAATTGATGAAAAAAAAAAAATTTATGGTTGAAAAATAATTATGTTACTTTTTATTCACCAGCTGGTGAAAAACGGTTTTATTCACTACGAGGTGAATTATTATCCAAGTTACAAACCCAAGTTATTAAAATTTTTGGTTTTAAGAAAATGAAAATAGTAATTCTTGTTTTCTTTTTCGTTAATTGTTAGCTTATATAGTCAAACTGAGGTGGCGTCCTGCAACTTTTTTAAAATGAGACACCAGCCTAATAATATTATCATGTTAAAAAGTACAAGAAACCTCTAAAATTTTTCGCATCCTCAAACATTTTTTTTCCGATTTTTGTAGAAGAATTCTCGAATTCTGAAAGTCTTAGAATCTGAGACTTTCTTTTAAGAAAAAATATCTCAGAATCTGAGACTTTTTCTACGAGAAAAAAGGTAGCAGAATCTGATACTTTTTTGATAGGAAAAGGTTCTAACAATCTGAGACTTTTTTCTTTTGAAAAAAGGTCCCAGAATCTCTAAATTTGAGACTTATTTTAAGGAAAAAGTTTCAAAATCTGAATCTTTTTTTTTAAAAAAAGGTTTAAAAGTCTAATACTTTTTATTGTTGAAAAAACGTCTCAGAAGTTAAAACTTTCTCAATTGGAAGAAGGTCGCAGAGTCTGATACTTTTTCTTTAAGAAAAAGGTCTCAGAATCTGAGATTTTTTATATAGGACAAAGATCTGAAAATTTTTCTATAAAAAAAAGGTCTCAGAATCTAAATTTTTTCAGTACGAGCAAATCTAATATCATGAGACCTTTTTTATAGTAAAAATATCTCAAAAATGCTTTAAAATATGAGATTTTTTCTGTAGTAAAAGGTCTCAGAATCTGAGACTTTTTCTGTGAAAAAAATTCTTAGAATCTAACAATTTTTCTATGCGAAAAAAGTCTCAGATTCATAGACATTTTTCGTAAAGATGAAGTCTTAGATTCTGAGACATTTGAAAAATTCTCAGATTTAGAAAAACTAAAAAAAAAGGTGAACAAACTCCTTCGGTAAAAACTAATAAATTTGATGATTTTATAGCATTCTTATCACTTTTTTGCAAAAGAAACGTATAACAGTTTTTGCTCGGCCGTCAAATCATATGCACTTTTTTTATTCAAGTAAAAAAAAAAAAAAAAATTAACCCCCCCCCCACCCAAACCCTAAAGCTGTAACCGCCACTGATATTAGTGTTTAAAAATTTTGTTGTCTCCTTATGAAACAATGCGAACCTTCGGAGAAATTTCGATAACTCCCGAACTAACAGGCTTTTCGTCTAATAGGGCAAAAATATTTATTGACTCAAATGTCGCCACCTAAATACTCCACAAAATTTAAACATTTTCATGAAAAAAATAATATAATAAAAAAACCTTAATTCTCAAATGGAAACATCATATAGTTTCTTGAAAAAAACCCCGATATGGCCGATAACCGAGACACCCCAACCTCTAAACTGTCTCATTTTTAAATATTTTCAGTTCATAAGGGTAGAGATTAGGGGTTTTCCCGGAAATTCCCGGTATTTCCAGGGATTTTTAAAAATCAGTAAAAATACTGAAAAAAACGGTAAAATCTGATGAATTGAGCTGAAAAATCTGATGATTTAAGCAGAAAAATCTACTGATTTTAGCATACAAATATGCTGATTTCAGATAAACAATCTAAGCATCTAAAATGTATTTTATTGATGTAAAAAAGACTTAAAAAGATTTTAAGCATAAAGTTTTTTTTTCAACTTATTCGAAAGCGATTGAAATTTTTTCAAAAATATTTTTTAATATATGTTAAAAGTAATAAATTTTCAAGCTCGAGGTCTTAATTTCTGGACATAAATCTGACCAACGCATAATAAATATTTCTTCACAAAAAACTGCACTATCAGCCCATTGTGCCAGTACAAATCATTCGCCAAACTTCGATAATGTACACATATTACAACAAGAAACAAATTACACTGTGCAACAAGAAAAATGAGCCTCAATGGCTTCAACGCCATATGAAAGTAGACCATCAAGTGGACAAAATCACCAAAGGGTTTTGCAAAGTCAGTTCGGATTTCTTTTTTATAGCCCACTGAAGTTTTTATTTTTTTTATCAAAGGCGTTTGGAAAACGTCAAAAATACTATAATAAGAACACATCTGAGCTTCAAAATATGATTTGATGTCTTCAGTGAAATTTTATGGTGGTTCTTTTCTTAAAACATTTTAACCCTCTAACTGCCATTTTAAGGGGTCATTTTAGTCCTTTTTCAAAAACTAAACACAGAAGTCTAATAAAACGTCCATTTAGAGGGTTAAAATGTTCTACAAATATTTTCCTCATAAAATTTCACTAGGGGTTGTCAAATGTTCAAAGTTTGTGTGACATCTGAAAAGTGCTTAAAAAGGGTCAAGTATAAATAATCAATGTTTGTTATTTTTTTTTTACCAAAGCAGTTTTAAAAAATATCGACAAAAAACAGTGCAAATATACTTTTGACCTAAAAATGATGTTCTGATGTGTTTTATAAAATTTTATGATGATTCTTTTCTTGGACCAAATTAACCCTCTAGCTCCCGTTTTAAAGGGTCATTTTTGTCCTTTTTTTTGAAGAAATACAAAAAAGTCTATAAAAAAGGCAGTTAGAGGGTTAAAATGTTTTACAAATATTTTCTGCATCAAATTTTACTAGGGCACGTCTAAGACAGAAAGTTCGCCCAGCATATAGGAAATGCTTAAAAATTTTAAAGTATTCAAATTTTTTTTTAATATTTTTTTTGGGCCGAAATATAAAAAAAAAAACAAGTCGAATGTCGAATGAACAAAAATGTAAGAACACCTCGAAAATTGTGGTACATTCAACATAACCTAAAAACACAAAATGCTTTCATTCGGCTGCTGGTTGACACATGTGAACAGAATTGATCACCGAATGGTATTTAAACAAGTGCAAAAATATTTTTTTACAAAAAAAAAATATTTTCGTCGAATTTTTTTTTTTACCATAAATTTTTTTTTTGTCGATTTTTTTTTTTTAATGTTTGTTTAGTTTTCTAGCAAGTAAACTTTTTTACATTGTGGAGGGTATCAGCACATTCGACAAAGTCGAATATAACTTTTTTATTTGTTTTTTTTTTTATTTCGGCCCAAAAAAAATAAAAAAAAAATTGAATACTTTAAAATTTTTAAGCATTTTCTATATGCTGGACGAACTTTCTGTCTTAGACGTGCCCTAGTTAAATTTGATTCAGAAAATATTTGTAAAACATTTTAACCCTCTAACTGCCTTTTTTTATAGACTTTTTTTGTATTTCTTTAAAAAAAGGACAAAAACGACCCTTTAAAACGGGAGCTAGAGGGTTAATTTGGGCAAAGATAGAATCATCATAAAATTTTCTAAAACACATCAGAACACCATTTTTAGCTCAAAAGTATATTTGCACTGTTTTTTGTCGATATTTTTTAACACTGCTTTGGTAAAAAAAATAACAAACATTGATTATTTATACTTGACCCTTTTTAAGCACTTTGCGCATGTCGCACAAACTTTTACCATTTGACAACCCCTAGTGAAATTTTATGAGGAAAATATTTGTAGAACATTTTAACCCTCTAAATTGACGTTTTATTAGAGTTCTGTGTTTAGTTTTTGAAAAAGGACTAAAATGACCCCTTAAAATGGCAGTTAGAGGGTTAAAATGTTCTAAGAAAAGAACCGCCATAAAATTTCACTGAAGACATCAAACCATATTTTGAAGCTCAGATGTGTTCTTATTATAGTATTTTTGACGTTTTCCAAACGCCTTTGATAAAAAAATGAAAACTTCAGTGGGCTATAAAAAAGAAATCCGAACTGACTTTGCAAAACCCTTTGGTGATTTTGTTCACTTGATGGTCTACTTTTATATGGTGTTGAAGGCATTGAGGCTCAATGCGATGACCCAAAATTTGTTGCACAGTGTTATAAACGACGGTATATGTTGGAGATGTTGAATATTATAAATATACCAACAACAATGAATTTTAAGAGCGATGTGGAGAGTGGCTGTGCTAGGCGTTATAGATATTTAGTAAATAAGTCAAAACAATATTAAACCAGTGCAATTTTTTAATTTAAGCTCTTAGTGCAATAACGACGATGGTAGTGAACACTACATTACGTATTAGAATTTTTATGTGATTTTATTTACAAATTTAAGTAAGTTTTTGTTATTGTTATTAATGTTTGAGTTTTTTGCAATGTTGGCAATCGATACCTTTTCAATACCGTTATCCGTTTCAAAACCCTTTAAATTGAATACCGGTACCAATACCAATACCGAAACCCAGTTTTGGTATCGGATACCGGTATCCAAAAACCTTTTCCTTCGGTATCGGTACGTACCGGTATTGAAACGGTTTTTCTTAAAAACCATATTTTTTACAAAAAAAAAAATAATAGAAAGTTTGTAAATTTTTTGGTTTTTGTAAATGAAAAATCGTACTCCAAATGCCTCACCGAAGTCTCATAAAAATCAAAAAAGTATAGTAGTATAGTTTTTTGGGGATTTTTATTTAATCCGAGATGTGGGTGTCCAAGGATTTGTTTGATATATACAGGACTTCGGGGAAGGCATATGGAATACTAGCAGGAGGTTTTCCACCATAGCATAATTTTTTGAAGTGGCTTAACTCGTAGAAATCGTCCATAAAAGTCCCATAATTCGCGAAAAAAATAGTTTGCAATATTTTTGAATGTGATCTTGTCTAGACAGGGAATACCTATTTTTCCAAATAGGTAACACCAACAAAAAAAACTTGGTTGCCTAGAAATAAGATGAAATATGTAATTTGTTGGGGTTTTTACTTTAACCTCGATGCGGGAGGGAAATAAATTTTACGGAGTCATTTTGACACCCAATAGAAACTTATTGGACCTTTTTCAGCTCAAACAAAAAAGAAAGGTAAAAACCGATTCGGCCTTATATTTATGTACTAAAGACATAGGAAAATGTCCAGCAAAACCGGTCCAGTGCTTCAAAAGTTATGAGCAACAGACTGAATTTCGGAAACGGGTTTTCGTGAATTTTCGAGATAAAAAACCACGCCAACTTTCGAAAGGCATCCTGAGGATGCTAAAGCTTGGCATATACAGCTGCGAAAGAAAAAATAGCACCAGTGGTATTTTCTTCAGTTTTATGATTGGGGTTGTAATGTTATAAATATCCAAAAAAAAACAGTCCAACGGTTACCACAAAAACAAAAAATGTTAAGAAAACTATGCCAAGAAAACACACTTTTGCTTTTTGGTATGACGCCCTTCGTTTTTAGTGGGCGTGGTTTTTAGCTTGAATTGGGCAGATTTATCATCTCAGGAAATTCATATCATATCTCAAAAACTACTCACCAGATCGGCATGAAATTCACAAAATTGGAAAGCTTATTAAAATTTGTTATAAAAAACATTCATAGCCCATTTAAATGCTCACCAGAATATCAGTGAGAGCATCAAATACAAAAACAAAATTTTCGTAATTTTTGATATCGTTAAAATTTGGCTTATTTCTCAGAGTCTAAGTTATAAAAGGGTTCATAAAATACATTAAATTAAATCTGTATTGGGGATGAATATAAATGGCAATATACTGCTATGCCTTCGCTTGTGAAACATCGGAGTTATTAACAAAATTTTATTTTTATTAAAAATTGTGTGATTTAAACTTTTGTTCCAAGCTATGTCATTGTAAATTCAGTGACCTATTAGGACCACTGTGTACTAAGAATAAAAGCCATTTTTACAAGCTTTCGATTACTTTTTATTTCGTTTAGATCGGATCAGTAACTTTGCAGATATGCTATGTTGTTTCAGAGGTGATGGATAAGGCTGATTTTGGCTTTAAAGCCACGCCCACTATAAACAGAATACTGCATAGAAAAAACAGGCTGGTATTTTTATTCTGTGTTATTTTTTTAACGTATTCTTTTTATGAAATGACCGTTAGACACTTCTGTAAATGTTATCGGATAAAACCCGAAAGGCATAAGATTTAGAAATTTCCCTTTGGTACTATTTTTTCTTTCGCAACTGTATATTTGCCGTTCCCCTGGCCTAGTTCGTATTGAATTTCAGTCAAATCGGTCGAGTGGTTCAAAAGTTATTAAGAAAACCGTGAATTTCAGATTGGTTTCACCTTAAATTCACTTGTTGAAAAAACCGTTAAACCAGCTTTAAAAAAATTGATGAGTCACGAAAATATTTTACAAAGTTTTCTTGTCACTCACAAAAATTTTTATACTAAAACAAAAAAAACTTACACTCGAAAAAAAATTTACAATTAAAAAAAAAATGTCGTCAATTTTTTTTTTTTTCAAAAATGACTAAAAAAAGTTTTTTACCCAAAATAAAATATTTCTAATCAAAATTGTTAATTCTATCACTTCCCAGCAAAAAAAGAGCTTACCATTCACTACAAAATTCACCACAACTTATGAACCAGATGTACTTCTTCTTCAGCTGAAACACTGATGAATTTTATATGGGCGTGACACACAATATCACTAGTGTTTAGTATGTACATTAGAGTGTCCCTTATTTTGGAAATGTTGGAAATCTTGAGACGGTACCCGCTCATTTTTTTCCTTTTGACTTAAAAATAACTCAGGAAAAATTTTACGCCCCTAGGACCACGCCTTCCCTACGCGACGGGGCCTTAAAGAGCGGGGCCTAAAAAATCATTTTTCCATACAAACCAAAAAAATTTTTTTTTTATTTTTAATTTTTTTGTTATTAATTATTATATTACTTGGTTTGCTTATTCACGACAAAAAATTTGATTTTGGAGGGATAAGTCTTTCAGCGCTAAAAAATTTTTCGCAAAAAAAAAATTTGGGCGGCCGGGGTCCTACAGTAAAAAATTTTTAAAAAATATTTTTTTTTAGTTTTGACCAGCAACGGTTTTAGTTGCTATGTTGCTTTAAATGATATATATTCCAAAAAAAAAATTATTCATATCTGTGACATCTTTATCTTTTTCGAAAAAAAAAATTTTGAGCCGTAGGAATCCTACGGTAAAAAATTTTTAAAAAATATTTTTTTTTAGTTTTGAAAAGCAATGGTTTTAGTTTTTATGTTGTTTTTAATGATATATATTCCAAAAAAAATATTATTCATATTTGTGACATTTTTATCGTGTATCGAAAAAAATCATCAATGCATTTTTTACCCTTTTTTAGAACACGATTAAGATGTCACAGATACAAAAAATATTTTTTATGAATATATATCATTTAAAGCAACATAGCAACTAAAACCGTTGCTGGTCAAAACTAAAAAAAAATATTTTTTAAAAATTTTTTACTGTAGGACCCCGGCCGCCCAAATTTTTTTTTTTGCGAAAAATTTTTTAGCGCTGAAAGACTTATCCCTCCAAAATCAAATTTTTTGTCGTGAATAAGCAAACCAAGTAATATAATAATTAATAACAAAAAAATTAAAAATAAAAAAAAAATTTTTTTGGTTTGTATGGAAAAATGATTTTTTAGGCCCCGCTCTTTAAGGGCGTAAAATTTTTCCTGAGTTATTTTTAAGTCAAAAGGAAAAAAATGAGCGGGTACCGTCTCAAGATTTCCAACATTTCCAAAATAAGGGACACTCTAATGTACATATATATTAACATCTTTATCACAACTTCTGAAGTAGTGATCGGGATGTTAATATAACTTGACCTTTTGGAAGTGCTTTTTTCATCACTTCTTTAGAAGTATATATTTCCTGGCATTTTGGATGTGATTATGTAATTTTTATATGGTGATTTACAAGTGATTTTTTCATCACTTCTTGATAAGTACATATTTCATGACTTTTTGAGATTGATTTTAAGAGTTTTTTTTTAGTATTTACACTAATAATAATTAAAACCAAAACGATATGTTTAACAATGTATAATATTTATTATGTAATATTTAGACTTGAAATTGTTAAGATTAAATCGATATTTTTAATAATTTAGTTTAGCTAATAGGAATTATTAATTAAATGTGGATGTATATTAGGGTTATGACTTTTTTTTTGCGACATCCTCCATTCACGGAATTTTGTAGGGCATGGAAAAATACTAAGAAATATGCTTATGATTTTTCCCGATCGTGAAAAAAGTTCACGCACCAAACGCATTGAAGTTTTATGTAAACAATTTTTTTTTTTTAAATTAATAAAAGTGATAACTAACTAAAATTTTTGTTGTTTTTTATTATAATAGCGCGAATTGGTCAAACTTTCATCTCCAAAATTGTGGGTAACGGTTTTGTAAGCAGTGAACCACAAAAACTTGGTTATTAAGAGAAAAGTGAAACTTTAATAAAAAAAAATAAAAAAATCGTATATACAAAACTTCAATGCATTTGGTGCGTGAAGTTTTTTCACGATCCCGAAAAACTAAACTAACAGTTTTTAGTTATTTTCCATGCCCAACACGATTCTGAGGATGGAGGTTGCATATTTGCAAAAAATGCAAAAAGTACTAACCCTAATGTATATATTTTTCTAATAGTTTTTCATGCGCTTAATCCGAATCTGGCCTTAGAAGTGATTTATCTTATTTTGAGATATTTAGATTTTCGATTGACAGTACTGCATAAACTCAGATATTCGCAATGTTCGGGACCTTATAAAACCGAGAATTATTTTATGATGTATAATTAGTTCAGCACATCTAAAAATACTTCACTTATTCTTCAAATTACTTTTGCAATCCTTAAGATATCTTTTTTCATTACGGAGATATCGACCGATAAAATTATTGCAATTTCGGCCCTAAAAAATAAAAGAAAACAAATTTGAAAAGCAACCAATTTGTCTTGTTGATATATAATAGTACCGAATTCGAAACTCTATTGAGGTGCATCTAAGCCCGGCATCAATTTGGGTATCAATTTTAGGGTAAATTTTCAGGGTGCCATACAAAAAATCTTTATTTGGGCTAACATTATAGAGCTTCGCCATATCGGATAAAGATTTATTTTAAATAAAATTAATAAAATTCTTAAAAGTACATAGAGTTCTTAGTTTTATATTCAATTGAAATTTTTATTATTCGGTTAACCGAATAATTCAAATTTATCCAATTATTAACCGATTAAATCTCAACCCCGCACTCAGAAAATTATGTAAGTTACTACATGTTAGTTATTTGTATATTTTACAGTAGTTAGTTGTTTTCAACTACAAAGTCAGTTGTTTTTGTATGAAAAATATCAAACAACTATTTCTGTTAGTTATTTTAAATCGTTTTTTTGAACTAATAAAAAAGTACTGTGATGTAGTAACAGTTATTTAAAGTAGTTAATTTTATTTATTTTATCTCTGAAAAGTTTTAAAGTTTTTTTTCCAAAAAAAAAAAATTTTTGTTATTTTTATTTTTCACAACTTTTTTAAAAAAAAACAAGTGAGAGTGTTACATTCGGCTGTGCCGAATCTTTTATACCCTCCAAAATGTCGAAAAACTATATTAAAAAAATCCAGAGGCGTCTATTTTTTTTTGGGGGGGGGGGGTTGGTGGGAGACGTTAGGGGGCCCTTCCCCCTGCGATTTTTAACTTCTTCTGAGATAAGAATGTTGCATTTCCTTAGCAAAAGTGCAAAAAACCCTGCAAAAAATGCGTTTTTTCTTGGGTTGGTTTAGTTCTCCAAGGGGGAACTTTTTTCCCCTTGGACCGATTTTGCCCATTTCCGAACTTAACCTGCCTAGGAATATAAGACATATTCGTACCAAACTTCGGAAGTCTAGCTCGTTTATTTTGGACTGTATCGTGTCTTCTACAGACGGACAGACGGACAGACGGACAGACGGACAGACGGACAGACGGACGGACGGACGGACATCGCTAGAATGTCTTAGAATCGATCACTGATCAATAATATATATACTTTATGGGGTCCTAGACCGATATTTCGATGCGTTACACACGGAATGACAAAGTGAGTATACCCCCATACTGTGGTTGGAGGGTATAAAAAACTTGGAAAAAATTTGGTCTTCAATTTTTTTTTCTGAAAAATGTTTTGAAAAAAAAAATTATATATTGATTTTTTTATTTTACTACATTTTAGTTGTTTTGACTACAAATGTAAGTAGTTTTTACTACATAAATCAGTTGTTTTTTTTGTCAGTTAAAATAACTAACATTGTTAGTTGATTTAACTGAAAAAGTAGTTGACCCCAAAACAACTTACAAAGTAGTTATTTTAACTGACATTTTCAGTTGATATTACTAACATAATTTTTTAAGTGCGATTAATTATTTGCCCGATTAGCCGATTAAACCAAAACCTCGATTAATTGAATACCCTAATGTTTAGAAGAGTTTTTATACCTTTCAACAGCGATACCAACTTACAAGGGAAGTCTCCCTAGTGTCACCCGCGGATCTTTATGGAATTGATTTTATTTTGTAGATCAGAAAAAATAAAGGGACACGTATTTTTTTTTAGCGGCCCAAATTCATATTTAGGGGGTAAAAAGGAGGGGGGAAGACAGACCATTTTTCAGTTTTTTTCGTTTATCTCCTATATTATAGTCATATATATATTATAGTCATATATATATTATAGTCATGTTACATACCAAATGAAAGGTCTTTGGAAAACCTATCTAAGTGTGCTAAGAACGTGTCCAAACAAGCACAACTTTTCGTCATATTGAGTAAAATACCAAAATTTTAGGACATTTTTGTTAATAAGTCGAAAAATATTAACTTCTTTGGCCCGTTATTAGCACCACGAGATAGGTATGTTTAATACCTTTAATCTGATATCACACATGCCTATATTAATTTTGTTTAAATAGTCGTAAATCGTAAAAAACTGAAAAAGGTAAATTTCCCCCCATACAAATCGACCACCCCTAAAAATGAGTTTGGGCCGCTATAACAAAATACGTGTCGAATTAAATTTCGTTCTTAACAACATATCTAAATTTCATGAAGATCGGAGGGTGACACCAGGGAGACTTCCCTTGTTAGTCATTTTGTGGCTATAATTCAGCCCTTTTTTTTAAAGGCTACCACCTTTTTTTGGTTATCTTTTTTAGCCCTTTAAGCACTGTTTAAGTCATTTGATTTTTACCATAATCTGGAAACTTTTTATTGTTTTTTTTGTACATAATTTACAAAACAACTCCAAAAATTATAAAAAAAAAATGTTTTTATACATGTAGTTAAAAAAAACATCCAATAAATAAAATGAAGAGATAAAAAAAGTAATTCTCTCATTTTAAATCAGATATCGTATATTTTTAGAAGAGTTTTTATACCTTTAAACGGCAATACCAACTTAGCTCTTTTTTGGTTATATTTAACCCTTGTCTTTTTTAAGGGCCAACAGTTTTTTTGTTATCTTTTTAGCACTTCTTGAGGCATTTGGTAATTTTAACAAAAATTTGGAAACTGTATTTTTTTATAACATAATTTATACAACAAATTCGCTTTTGCGGCATATCAAGTTAATTCATTTATAAAATTTAACTTTTTATTAAATCAGAGAAAATTATAAAAAAAAATGTTCAACAAAACAAATCCAATACTTAACATAAGTGCCACAAATTTGTACTTTTCAATTGCATTTGTAAACACATATGAAAATGGTACTTATAAATCATTGAGGAAAGAACTGGTGAAAGTTGTTATTATTGGCATTTTTTTAGCAGTTTTGGAAGTGCTTATAAAAGTACTTCTTATGGAATATGAAGATCGGCACATATAGCTACTATGTATGTAGTGAATCACTTATTCTTTTTGCACCACTTCAATTTTTTTTTGCTGGGTTAAGAAGGGCATTGGATTCGTCCAAGTCGAATTTAACTTTTCTACTTGTTTTTACAATTTTTTTTAAAGTTTTTATACGCTTTTTTTATACTTTTATCATTTTTTCGATAATACCGGTACGTACCGGTATTGACGTTTCGGTATCGGTAATACCGTAACCGATTCAACTGAAATACCGTAACCGATACCGATACCGAAATAAATAAAAAAACAATACCAATACCGATATCGATACCGTTATTCGTTTCGATTGCCAACCTTGGTTTTTTGTAATTATTGTGTGGTATTGATGTTTTGATTTATATTGTTCTCTTGCTTATATTGTTTTTCTTATTATTATTTTTTGTATTTCTGTCATACATTAGACCGTCCCTGAAGATGCAATTCAAAGAATTGCGAAATATAAAAAAAAAAAAAAAAAAAAAAAAAAAAGACCTCGAGCTTGAAAATTTATTACTTTTAACATATATTAAAAGAAATTCGAATAAAAACAAAATTTATTAATATTTTTTAATATTATTATAAGCAAGCAATCGTACTTCTAATTGATATTTTAAAACTATTAAAACAGTGTTGTTTTGTATTTTGATTGATTTAACCAAAAAAAAAAATATATTTAAAATATTATATTTTATAGTTAAAATAATAACAAAACAAACTAAAAAAATAATATACATATGACAACCACAATAATTACAATTACTAAAACAAATATTTTCTACAGTAAATTGTTCTTATAATGGGCACAAATAAGTAGCATAGTCTTTATTATGTCAAAAATCTAAAAAATATTACAAATATATTAATGAAAAAACAATTTCCACAAAAACTGTCAAAGATTTAATCAAAGACGTCAAATCAATCACAAATGAAGTCGCCAAAGAACCACAATCCGGAAAAATACACAAATCCACGAACTACATAAACGGATTGTCTGAAAGATTCAGATATTCAGACTTGGACAATAAGAACATTTTTTTTACACAATTTTTTTTTTTAAGGAACGTCAGGTCGGATTTGAAAGATTAGATAAGGTTTTTTCGCAGTATTTGTTTATTATGATTTTCTCTATAGAAACATTTCAAAATTTTACAAATTTATTCTTTAAGAAATTCTTAGGTTCGAAAGCATTTTTCTGTCAGCAAATCACCCAGATCCTTCCGATAGAAAATATATCAAATTTAAGATATCTTTATTCCAAAAAAGTTTCCTGATTTTGAAATTTTACTTTTTAATTTCTTAAAGAGAAACTTTGTGATTTCGAAACATTATTCCAAAAGAAAAATTAAAGACTTTTTTAGATTTTTTGGGGCAATTTTCTGGATTCTGAAACATTTTTTATAGAAACACATTTATCTTTAGAAAATTCTTAAACATTTTCTGAGAAATATTTCAATTAAAAAGTCTGTAAATCTAACAATAAGACATTTTTCCTACAACACTGTCTCAGATTCTGACATATTTCCCCCATAGAAAATGTCTCAGTTTCTAAGATAATTTTCTATACAAAAAGTCTCAGAATCTTAGTCTCATGTATTTGCCTACAGAAAAAGTATTACATTCTGAAACATTTTCCAATAAGAAAAATCCTCAGGATCTGAGTTATTTTCTCAGGTTCTTGGACTTTTTTCTAATTGTCTCAGATTCTGAGACATTTTTTCCACAGAAAATGTGTCACATTCTGAGTAATTTTTCCTTTTACACACAACACCAAGTAGAAAAGTTAAATTCGACTTGGCCGAATCTATGAATACCCTCCACAATATTAACCAAGGTAGAGATAAATATAATGGCCCGTACCACAGAAAAAGTCTATTTTAACATAAGTTTTATTTTAAATTTAAAATTTTCCATGCATTTTAAAAATAAAAACAATCTGTATGAAAATATAATTAAAAGCTACACTCAAAAAAAAAAAACTGTAATGTTAGCAAAAAAAGCTTGTAAACCTACAAGAAAATTTGCTGATTTTGAACCCACAATTTTTTTTGCTTAAGTTATCAAAAATGTTTTGCCAATAATTAGTTAACTATTTTTTTTTTTTTAACTTAGTTCATACACATCTGAGGACCCCATTGGGTTCGGACCCGATAGGTCCAGACCCCGATGGGCCTAGACCTAGTTGGGTTCCTTAAGAATTGTCATAGTTTTTGATCCAAAAATTGTGTCCGTTTCGCTCTACCTTGCTTAGTTTTTGAGATACGTGATTATAGGGGACCACTGGGGTCTTGAGAATTAAAAAACTCGATAACTTCAAAAATATTACTCGGAGAGCTTTTGACTATTTTGAGAATTAAAAAACTCGATAACTTCAAAAATATTACTCGGAGAGCTTTTGACTATTTTGCGGTCTTGTTCTATGTGTTGAGAGCTACAAAAATGATTTTAGACTTTTTGTTGTGTCGGCAATATTTACCGATATATGAGCATTTTAAAATTTTGCTAACTTTTTTGGATCCAAAGTTAGGGCCCATTAGGGTCCACACATGTGAAGAGGACCGGCGATACTGTGGAGATTTTAAGAACCAAAAATGGCCTCCATTTTGCTCTATCTGGCTTAGTTTCCGAGATAGCGCCATTTTAAGTTTTCTGAAAATAAAAAAAAATTTACCATCTATTTTGCTAATATTAGCAAAAAAGCTTGTAAAAATGTTGTCAACGCAATTTCAAATTTAGCAAAAGAAATTAGTTCAAAGTTTGTTTAAAATTGCTAATGTGCTAAATGAAGTTTACAAGAATTTTTTGCTAACATGCTAATCTCAACTAAAAATTTGCTAAAAGTTAGCTAACTAGCATTAGCAAAAAAAAAATAGTAAATCTACTAACGTATTTTTTTGAGTGTAATTTTAAATATATTTTATTTTCCTGTGGTAAGGCTGAATGTATTCATTTGCATAACCACATGTACGAATGAATACATACAAAGAGTTTTTTACTCATATTAATATAAAAAGCAACAAAAACAACAACAAACAAACATAAGTATGACAATGCATTTTGTCCTAAGAGCGTATTCCTGGATGTATAGGTCCAAAGATGGTAAATCCAGAATCCTACACAGCGCATGTGTATATGTCGTCCTGCGTGCACCAGTAATACTCAAGGCAGCTACTCTATTCACCTTGTTCAGATACGCAGCGTGTGTGGCCGTTTTTACAATAGGCCACCACACTAGTGCACCATGTGCCAGCGTTGGTCTTACAATTGCCGTGAAAATCCAGTGTATGAGCTTCGGTTTAAGACTCCATGTGTTCCCAATCATTTTCTGGCATCCATACATAGCTGCATACGCCTTTTTGACTCTCTCCTTTAGATTCTCAAGCCAATTTAATTTCCTGTCAAAGATTATACCTAGGAACTTAGCACTGTCCGAAAGTGTCAGACATGTTTCCCCAATGCGCGGTAGTCGAAATTCAGCAATTTTTCTCCTTCTTGTGAAGAGGACTGTTTCCGTTTTTAGAGGATTTATACCTAGCCCGCAGGCCGTAGCCCACTTGTGGAGCGATGAGAGAGCACGTTGCATAATGTCGGATATGGTGTCCAGTGATATCCCTCTTGCCAAAATCACCAGGTCATCAGCATAAGCTATTACTCTAACTCCGTGCCTTCTGAGTTCTAGCAAAGCCTCATTTAGAACCAGAATCCATAGGGTCGGTGAGATGACGCCACCTTGGGGAGTGCCTCTAGTTGCCATCGCTCTCACTGATGCCCCTCCAATTTCCGCCTCAATTATACGGTTCGTGACAACTTTCATTATCCAATGATTCGCCATTGGTTCATTGCCTGACTGTGTTAACGCTTCCTCTATTGCCTGAGATTTTATGTTATTAAATGCTAAGTTACCACCAATGCTTTTTAAATTTGTTTACCACGTGGCAATTAAGATGAACCCAATCTGAAATTAGGGGTTTTGCTTATTACTTTTGAACCACTGTCTTTCGAAAGTTATCATGTTTTTTATCTCGTAAATTCGCGAAAAACCCTTGCCGAAATTTACTCTTTTGCTCATAACTTTTGAACCACTGGACCGATTTGGCTGGATTGCAATACCAACCTGACCAGGTAAATTACCAACATATGTGCCAAACTTCAGTAGCCTCTGTAAAGTCTTTCAAAAGTTAGCGTGTTTTCTACGGACGGACAGACAGACGGACTGACGGACGGACGGACGGACGGACTGACGGACGGACGGACATCGCTAGATCGACTTAAAATCGATCGAGGATCATGAATATATATACTTTATGGGGTCCTAGACCAATATTTTGATGTGTTACAAACGGAATGACAAACTAATATATACCCTCTATCACTAGAGTGGAGGGTATAAAAAAATATAAATTTCGATCGAATTTTTTTTGTTAAAAAATGAGAAAACTGTCAAATATTTTTAAAATGGGATTACGAGACTTTTTATAGTAATTTGACAAGTTTTTTTTTGTGTGTAAAAAATCTTAAAATTAATTTTTCATAAATAGATTTAACATTTGCGAAGATAAAACTTTACCAAACTATATAAGGTAAATGTTTTAAATTCTTGGAAGTTTACTGTGCAAACCATTTACTACCCTCAACAAATTGATTTATAACCCGACTGATGTATAAACTGCATTTCAATTTATGAATTGATATTTTTCAGAAAATTTTACACTTAATCAACCATTTCACTGTAAAATTTCATGGTATTTTAAATAAATTTAATTTATTTTTTATTTTTTTTTGTTTTTCATCAGAAAATCAAACTAACAAAACAAAAGATATATAATCTAAATTTAATTGAAAACTAATTACAGCAGACACTTGTGTATAATTAGTAAAATGTGGTCTATGATGTTTTCCAAACCAAAAAAATATTGTATGTTATTTGAAATTTTTCAACTCGCACATACAAACATGCATTAAATATAAATTTAATAGTATTTTGATTTATGTATGTATACACAATAATAATGAGACTGGGTGCATCAAAACGTGTAAAATGCAATTGTCTGTGGGCAAAATAATGTTGTATTGTAAAATTTGGTTTGTAAAGTAAAGTATTAAAATATATATTTATGTTGAATACACACACACAAAAATTGGCAAGGTTTAATAAATAATTAAAAATTACACTGTAAAAAACAATTATGAATTTTCAATAGAACGGAAATTTATCAAAAATTCACACGTTTATATTTCTGGTAAGAAATGGGTTAAGAAGACCTTTGGCTTAAAGAAGATAGCCCAAATCTTCGGGATCTTGTTATTTTTATACCCTCCAACCACAGTATGGTGGTATACTCACTTTGTCATTCCGTGTGTAACGCATCGAGATATCGGTCTAGGACCCCATAAAGTATATATTTTATTAATCAGTGATCGATTCTAAGACATTCTAGCGATATCCTTCCGTCCGTCCGTCTGTCTGTCCGTCTGTAGAGGACACGATACAGTCCAAAATAAAAGAGCTAGACTTCCGAAGTTTGGCACGAGTATGTCTTATATTCCTAGGCAGGTCAAGTTCGGAAATGGGCAAAATCGGACTAATGGGAAAAAAGTTCCCGCTTGGAGAACTAAACCTACCTAAAGAAATCCGCAGTTTTTGTACTTTTGCTAAGCAAATGCAACATTCTTATCTCAGAAGAAGTTTAAAATCGCAAGGGGAAGGTGCCCCCTTATGTCACCCACCAAACCCTCCCCCCAAAAACAAGACGCCCCTGAATTTTTTTTATATTGTTTTTTACATTTTGAAGGGTATAAAAGATTCGGCACAGAATCTCACACTCTCACTTGTTTTTAGGTAACACAGTGATACAAAATCGAACATTTCGAATCGGAGTAGGAGGAAACCAAAAGCAAATATAAGTTGACATTTTAAACAACAAAACCCTCGGGAGTTTTTATACCCTCCAACTACAGTATGGGGGTATACTTACTTTGTCATTCCGTGTGTAACGCATCGAAATATCGGTCGGGGACCCCATAAAGTACATATATTATTGATCAGTGATCGATTCTAAGACATTCTAGCTATGTCCGTCCGTCCGTCTGTAGTTAACACGATGCAGTCCAAAATAAAAGAGCTAGACCACTCAAGTTTGGCATAAATATGTCTTATGGTCCTAGGCAGGTTAAGTTCGGAAATAGGCCAAATCGGACAAGGGGGAAAAAAGTTCCCCTTGAAGAACTAAACCAACCTCTTAAAAATGCAAATTTTTTTAACGTTTTTTTGTATTTTTGTGAACCAAATGAGACATTTTTATGTTCGTAGAAGTTTATAGTCCTGGACCCAGGGGATTAAAAAATTTCGCTTTTTTTGCCCCGCCCCTCTTTTAAGGGCGTGGATAAAAAAAATATTTAAATAATTATGAAACTATAATACTTAAGTGCACAAAGCAGACAAAAATGGACTTGTAAACATATCCCGTGAGGGCCAAGGAGTCACCATAGCTCACTGACCCCTCCCCCTACCTTGCCCCCCTTAAAACAACGCCCCTGACAAGTTTTTTTTTAATTTTTTTACATGTTGGAGGGTATAATAGAGGAATTCGGCACAGCCGAATTTAACACTCTTACTTGTTTTTTTTTTTAGTTCAGCGCTAGATTATTTTTTACACGCATTTAAAGTTGGTGATTTTGAAGCATTTAAAGGTTTTTGTGTATTAAACATGTCCTACTGTAGGGTTCCTGAATGTGCTCTTATTGGACATGTGGTGCCCAGCGTCCAAACTAAATGATATTTTATAAAAAAACAAGTAAGAAAATTATAGTGGGTCAAGACCGACCATATAATACCCTACACCAGAATTTCCCGGAAAATGGGTCCCGTGGATCGATTACATCTATATTTTGTAAAATCGTTAATAAGTGTAAAACACAATCACAAATCCAATTTGAGTGAAATAGGCTTCCATTTGTTGACAATAACCCGCTTTAACTGAATATCGGGCGAAATTTTCCCAAGGGGCCTAAGTCCAAAACTAGTCCGATGATTATCATATTTGATAAGGTTATTTAAGTACGCGTTTAACATACACAAACAAAATTTTAAATTAATATTTTCTGTATTCATGAAATTTGAGAGATTTATGTGAAAATCTGGAAGGTGGTTTGTATGGGGGCTACAAGAAGAACTGATCTGATTTCTGTAAAATTCGGAATGGTGATTTGTGAAGACCAAACACGTTTACCTACCAAATTTTGAAAAGATACCTATTATAATACGGTTGTTAGAGTCATTTTAGCCAAAACTAAAAAGGACCTTTTTATGGGGGCTACACTAAAAATATTTTGTAAGTAAATTCAACTGAAAAAACGTTTAAAACAATCGTTTTTCCTTTTAAAAAACGGACTACTTATATTTCATTTAAAACAACATACTTTTTCAGTTATTTTTAAACGTTAATAAATGACTAGACATTCCGTAAAAACAAACGATATTTCAGTTATTTTAACTGTTTACAATTTTTCATTTTGTGGAGTAAAAATTAAATTTTTTGAATAACAAACTACAAAAACCGTTCTTCTGTAAAATTATACGGTATAATCAGTCACAAATAATTTAACTGATAAAAATATTTTTCCGTAACTTTTGTAGTTTATTGTTTTAACAACTGTGTAAATCATTCAATATTTTATTGTCTTTGAAAAACAAACGATAAAACGTTTAAAACAACTTTAACTAAAAACTTTTTGAATAACCGTAAAAAAGTTACTGTAAAACTTTTCTGGGTGTAGGTCTAAATATGGAACGATTTTTTTCCAAATTCAATAGCCTTCGTACACACAGAAAAAAAATTTGCTAATTTCCAACTGAAATTCAGTTGTTGCAACAAAAAATCGGTGATTGCATTTGAATTAAGGTTGAAACAACTAAATATCGGTAGTTACAACAAAATGTTGTTATTACAACTGTCTTTTAATTGAAACAACTATAAAATTCGTTAGCCACATCAAAATGTAGTAGCAGCAACCGAATTTTGAGTTAATACAACTGAAAAATTCAGTTGGAAATTTATTTTTCTCTGTGTACTTGGGCCAAGAGAGGCTTAAGTTTCAAATTTCAAGTCAATTGATTAAAAATTGCGACCTGTATCGTGTTTACACCGTTTACATGGACAGACAGCCATACGGACGGACGGACGGAGTCGCTAAATCGACTTAAAAGTGATTCTGAGGCGATCAGTATACTTTAAGGTGGGTCTAGGACCAATATTTCGGGTGCTTGTAACTACCAGCACAAACTCATTATACCCTGTACCACTGTGTAGTGTAGGGTATAAATAACAAATAATTGGCTCTAGACATTTGTTGTGTTGTTTGTTACTCGGAAACCCTCGAGTAACCCTTTGTTACTCGGAAACCCGAAAAAACATTATGCGACAAAATTGGTGATAAAGATTTAAAATTTAGAAAAAAAAAATTAAAAAATTTCAACAAAAAATTAAAAAAAATTGGAATGTGCTTTTTTTCTGGCAAGGACACCATGGAGTTCCAAAAATAAAATGTTGCTTTAAAGTTTAAAATCTCCTTTTGATAATGTTAAAATTTCAGAAAGGTGTTTTTCGAGTTGTCGAGCACTAAAGTTTCCAAGTGGGTTCGACTAAATGCTTGAAATTTTGGAAAATTTAAAAAAAATCAAATATTTAGCACTATTTTAAAATTTGTCTTTAAAATTTTTACGGCGATAGAATGGCATTTTTAGATTTAATACAAAATTTTGATTTTGAAAATCCATGGTGCCCTAGCCAGGAAAAAAGGATATTACAATATTGCTTTTAAAATTTGTTGTTAAAATTTTTATGATTTTTTTTTTTTTTGATATTTATAGCTTTTATACAATACACCACTCTGTGGTACAGGGTATAATGAGACTCAGAATTACTTTTTGAGTCGATATAGCGATGTCTGTCTGTCCATCTATCGGTTTAAGCACGGCACAGGTCGCAATTTTCAATCAATTGACTTGAAATTTGAAACTTAAGCTTAAGGCCCAAGGGAGAAGCCTATTGAAATTGGAAAAAATCGGTATATGTTAAGACCTAGCCCCCATACAAACGCCCCCTTTAAATTTTGCTTAAATGACACTAATAGCCGTATTAAAGTAGATATCGTTTTGAAATTTTACAGGTAATAAAATTTTATGTGCACAAACTCCCATACCAAATTTTAAAGGAATGGGTTCAGTCCTTCTGGTAGTCCCCATACAAACCACCATCCCGATATTCACATAATTTCCTCAAAATTCATAAAAATTAAAATATTTGATTAAAATTTTATTTGTAAGTGTTAAACGTGTACTTTGGTAACCAAATCAAATCGGAATACATTTGGACCATTTTTGGACTTAGTCCCCCATACACAAATTTCGACCGATATTCAGTTAATTCGGTCTATTGGCAAAAAAAAATAAACCAACTCCACTAAAATTTGGTCTGTGTGTGTTTTCTACACTAAATAAACATCTAACAAAAGATTGGTCCAATCGGTCGGGGCCCATTTTCCGGAAAACAGTGGTGTAGGGTATCATATGGTTGGTCTTAACCGACTATAACTTTCTAACCTGTTTCTACTGCATTAGGGTTTTCCTTAAAACTTACGGTTTCCGAGTAAGCAAATTATAAAAAAAAAACTTTCTTAAACTCAATATTGACAAAGAAGAGCTTTTTGAACTTCCATATCTTCCAAGGTATTGATCCAAAAAAAAAATATATATAAAACTGTATCAAATAACTAAAAATAACAGAATCGGTGATCTGAAAGTTAAATTTCTTAAGGACTTTCACAAACGTTCATTTTCTTAATTTGTGTGATGTTAGTTAATTTTTAAACTTAATCGACGAATTTTTTATTGCAAAATAATCAGTTATTTCAGTCATTGCATAAGCACTGCTTATAAAGAAGTCAAAAATGCCGTTTTTTTTTTAAATCCAATTCTTAAAATAAAACAAACATTTTTCTTTAGGTATATTTTTGTTTGCATATTTATAGTTGATGTCGAAATGTTGTTGAATATTTCAAAATACATAAATTAATATGAAAATAATTGTAATTGATGCTCCTAAATGAAATTCAAATGCAATGTTCGGTCATCCACAGAATTGTTTTACGTTTTTTTTTTTTTTGTATTTTTAATTTAAACTAAACATTATTAAATATTCAATTGATGAGATATAAAATGAACAGAAAATGTTAAAATAAAAATTATACAAAAAAAGGCGGTCGATAGGGAAACAAAAATATGGTCAGTAAATCAAATTTTCGGGGAGACAATATTTTGTTCATTACACAGTGATACAAAATCGATCTCTTCGAATCGGAATAAGATGAAACAAAAGGAAAATAAAAGTTGACATTCTACATAACAGAACCCTGAAGGTTTTTTTAGTTCAGCGCTAGATTTTTTTTACATGCATTTAAAGTTGATGATTTTAGAGGAGCCCCTGGATATACCCATATTGGACATGTGGGGTTCAACGTCCAAACTTAAGCTCGAAATTACTTTAGCTGTAACCGGTATGAATTACGCTACAACTCAGCAAACTTACTTTCTCAGCTTACGATTAGGGAGTTGATATTATACTATAAATAAGTACCTTTGTTACATCTTTTAAGTCACTAGGTGCTTTTGAGATTACAACTCATTATCAAAATTTTGCTGGGAATCGGTCCAGTACCTACTTACTGAATAGCCTAATTATTAAAAACAAATCACTCTGCACCGTTGCGTATGATTGTTATTTAAAGGCAATTACAAAGTTAAGCATACGCCACTTATGCATTACGCATTACGTAATTTACATCCATTATTTTAAATCTCATAAAAATGTTATTTTATGTAAAACCACTTCCCGGAACTGCATTTATCATTTAACCCGCATTTCTGTAGGGTACCAAATGACCAAACTTGACCCAACAAAATTTTTTTATTTGTTTTTAAATGAATTAAAAAACACATTTATTTCATTTTAAAAAAATACATAATATTTTTTTAATAAATTAATTTGTTATTTAATGGTTATAATAAT
The DNA here is from genome assembly GCA_963921195.1 of Pegoplata infirma. Taxonomy (NCBI): domain Eukaryota; kingdom Metazoa; phylum Arthropoda; class Insecta; order Diptera; family Anthomyiidae; genus Pegoplata; species Pegoplata infirma. Next base: position 153,699,973 of record OY992540.1, read on the forward strand.
ACTATGAAAATTTAATATAAATTGTTTCAAATGATTATTTTACTTGTATGTCATATGGTTCAGTGGACTGCGTAAAATTATTTAATGTCAACAATTAAAGCAGACAGATTTATATTAACATGGACATTTTTTGTCCTTTTTTTAAAACAGTGGAATTAACGGTAGTGTTTCCAAAAAGCCAACATTTTGGAAAACCAGTTTCTTGATTAACCGAAAAGTAACTTTTTCGGTTAATCGGTTTTCTCGGTTGAACCGGAATTAAAAAAAAACGGTTTCATGTTGTTTAAATATTTATCAAATTAAAGCGGAATGCACCACAATCCCAAAAAATTAAATTTTTGGTTACACCACACTGTGGTACACTTACAAAAAAACTGTAATGTTAGAAAAAAGCTTGTAAACCTACAAGAAAATTTGCTGATTTTGAACACACAATTTTTTTGGTAAAGTTAGCAAAAATGTTTTGCCAAAACTTAGTTAACTGAAATTTTTTTATTTCAACTTAGTTTATACACATTTGAGGACCCCATTTGGTTTGGTCCCGATATGTTCAGACCCCGATGGGCCTAGAGCTAGTTGGGTTCCTCAAAAATCGTCATAGTTGTTGATCCAAAATTTGTGTCCGTTTCGCTCTACCTTGCTTAGTTTTAGAGATACGTGATTTTAGGAGACCACCGTTTTGAGAATTACAAAACTCGATAATGAGCATTTTAAAATTTTCGGGAATGCTAACTTTTTTGGATCAAAAGTTAGGACCCATTAGAGTCCACACATGTGAAGAGGACCGGCGATACTATGAATGAGCCCGAGAACCAAAAATGGCCTCCATTTTGCTCTAACTGGCTTAGTTTCCGAGATAGCGCCATTTTAAGTTTTCTGAAAATAAAAATAAAATTACCATTTATTTTTGATAATATTAGCAAAAAATCTTGTAAAAATTTGATCAACTCAATTTTAAATTTAGCAAAAAAAAAATTTGTTAAAATTTTGTTTAAAATTGCTAATGCACTAAATGAAGTTTACAAGATATTTTTGCTAACATGGTAATCTCAACTAAAAATTTGCTAAAAGTTAGCTAACCAGCATATGCAAAAAAAAAAATAGTAAATCTACAAATGTTCTATTGTGAGTGTACAGGGTATAATGAGTTTGTGCTGATGATGACCCACTTTTAATCGGTATACGATCGACTTAGAATCACCTTTTGAGTCGATTTAGCGATGTCCGTCCGTCTGTCCGTCCGTCCGTCCGTCTGTCTGTCTGTCCATGTAAACGGTGTTAACACGATACAGGTCGCAATTTTTAATCAATTGACTTGAAATTTGAAACTTAAGCCTCTTTTGGCCCAAAAACGAAGCCTATTGAAATTGGAAAAAAATCGGTCCATATTTAGACCTAGCCCCCATACAAAGGTCTTCTTTAGTTTTGGCTCAAATGACTCTAATAGCTGCATTTTAATAGGTATCTTTTCGAAATTAAGCAGGTAATCATGTTTTATCCACACAAATCACCGTTCCAAGTTTTAAAGAAATCGGACCAGTTCTTATTGTAGCCCCTATACAAACCACCTTTCCGATTTTCACATAAATCTCTCAAATTTCATGAAAATAGAAAACATTTAATTAAAATTCTGTTTGTGTGTGTTAAACTTTAACAACCATATCAAATTTGATTATAATCGGATCATTTTTGGACTTAGGTCCCATGTGAAAATTTCGCCAGAAATTCAGTTGAAGCTGTTTACTGTCAACAAAAAGAAGCCTATTCCACTCAAATTTGATTTGTGAGTGCTTTTTACACTTATAAAAGATTTGACAAAATATAGATCTAATCAGTCCATGTTTGAACTTGGGACCCATTTTCCGGGAAACTCTGGTGTAATGTATTATATGGCCGGTCTTGAACGACTGTAATTTTCTTACTTGTTTTTTATTGGCTATTGATTAAATTTTTTTTTTTGGAATTTTGTTGATGTTTATCCTAGAGATGGGTGCGTGAGTGATTTTTGACTCACACTAGCTCACGCTCACGACAGGAATTTTTGAATCACGCACACTCACTCACGATCATATTTTTTCTACTCACACTCACTCACAATCACGTGAGTAAATTTAATACAACTCACACTCACGTACACTCACGCAAGCGTTACTCACACTCACGTTGACTCACACTCACAAAACTCTTATTTATACAAAAAAAGATTTTAAAAACTAAAATTTCATAAATCTTTCAAAATTTTGAGCAAAATTTAAAGTTCAGCAAAATTTTACATTTTTCTTTGCTTTTTTCGAGATGAAATCTTAAGTTAAGCCAATTTTCACAATTTTTTTGCAGCTTTTTTTGTACGAAAGGAAATATGAAGAGAAAAAAAATCACGCAAACTCACGAAAAAAAAAATCGACTCACGCGCACTCACTCACCCAAAAATCTTACTCACGCGCACTCACTCACGCAATTTTTTTCTCCACTCACACTCACTCACAATCACGTGAGTAAAAATGAATTCAGTCACACTCACACGTGATCAAGCGTGAATCACTTGAACCACACTCTAATCTGCTCATGTGCCCATCTCTAGTTTATCCACACAAAAAAAACAAGAATTTTGTTTTTCCGAGAAAACCGCATTTGAATAATGAATTTCATAACAATGCACTATGGCCAAAAAATCCCAAGCCGCGGCAAAAAATATTTCTCGACAAGCTAGCCTCACCTAAATTGGTGTGCAGTCTTCTACTGTCAAAATATTCATAAGGGGTATTTTCGAAATGAATTAATATCCACAAAACTGTATTTACTAAAAATCTCCCTTTATAATTTGTAGTGTCTGACCGAATATTCGGTAGGCAAAAAAGCACTATTTTTGCATTAATTTTTTTTTTAATGCAAAAAATTTTCCTTTTTTCTTTTAATTTTTTTCTTACTTTCTTACTCTTTTGGTTAAGACTACATTTAGATTTCCACAGACAGATGGACGGATGTATATAACAGCACTGTCTAACAAACGGATCAACAATATATATGGGTCATTCAATGTCAGATCGGACACTTTGAAATTTTTTTTTAGATTTTCCCAATTTGCTTACAGTTTTTAGTACCCTTCGAAAACTCCTTCGTGGTAAATTTTCAGATTTTTTTGACGACCCGTTCAAAAGATATCGAATTTTTAAAAATCGGTAGTTTGTTCCTTTACTCAAACTTCTTTGCTCCAACCGCTCTAACTGCCCAATAGTGCCCTTAGAGCAACAAAATGTATGACCGACCCACAATATTTTTTTAGTCCAAACGTTTTCTCTGAACACACCTACCCTCTATCTTTAACTGTTAAGACGGTCCCCATACAATTTTTTTTATTTTTTGTAAATTTGTTTTATTTAATCAGCTTCTACCGGTCCAATGGTGCGTCCGAGAGGGGTCATTAGTGAGACCGACCACCATTTATTTTTACCCTACAAATTTTTTTTAAAACATACCTACGCCCTATCTCCACTCCCTAAGTAGGCTCCCATACAAATAACAGTTGAAGCAAATTTTATAAAAATGTAATTTTGTATGGGAGCCCACTTAGGGAGTGGAGATAGGGCGTAGTTATGTTTTAAAAAAATGTTGTAGGGTAAAAATAAATGGGGGTCGGTCCCACTAATGACCACTCTCGGACGCACCATGGGACCGGTAGAAGCTGATTTAGTAAAACAAATTTACAAAAAATAAAAAAAAATTGTATAGGGACTGCCTTTACAGTTAAAGATAGAGGGAAGGTGTGTTCAGAGAAAATGTTTGGACTAAAAAAATATTGTGGGTCTGTCATACAACTTGTTGCTCTAAGTGCACTATTAGGGCAGTTAGAGCGGTTGGAGCAAATTTTAAAAAATGTCGTTTTGTGTGGGAGCCCGCTTAGAAATAGGAGATAGGGTATTAGTTTGTTCCAAAGAAATGTTAAGACGTAAAAAATAATGGGGGTCGGTCTTATAAAGGATCCCTCTATGACGCACCATTGGAGCAGTAGAAATGATTTTAAGATTGGAAAATTACAATAAAATTTTTTTAAAAAATTTAAAAAAATAGTAATAATCGTTATCCCACGATCCTCCTGAGCAAAAAATTTGTAGAATCGATGTAAGTTTTACACAAAAAAAATTCAAAAAAATCGAATAGTACAAAAATTTTCAAAAATGAGATTTAAATTTTAAAACTTAAAAATCGCATGCTAGAGCGCTTTTAAAAATCTTTTGGGATTTTTTTTTGTTAAAGTACGTAAAAAAACAAAAATTTTGAAAAAAAATTTGAAATTTGGACCAGTATTGAAGAAGTTATGAGTAAAAGAAGTTTGAGTAAAGGAACAAACTAACAATTTTTAAAAATTTCATATCTTTTGAACGGGTCATCAAAAAAATCTGAAAATTTACTACGAAGGAGTTTTCGAAGGGTACTAAAAACTGTTAACAAATTGGGAAAATCTAAAAAAAAAAAATTTTCAAAGTGTCCGATTTGACATGGAATGCCCCATATACTTAATGGGATCCTCGACCGATATTATAATTTTGGAATAGCAAATAACACACTTTTTTCTAAAAAAAACGTTGCTTTGTCAAGTACTCCCAAATCCTTAACAAAGCATTATCTTGATTTAATGTTTTGGGCTAGAGTACAAAATTTGCAGGCATTTTGTTTCGTCATGCGAGTTTTTACATTCAGACAGACGGATATCGTTAGAATGTCTGGGGTCCACGTTGGGTTGCCAGACGGGCTTGATTTGGATTGATTGTCAAGCTTTTTCAGTACGTGTCAAGAATCATGCTAAAATGTCATTTCCCGAGTAAAAATAATTTAATATGATCTTATATACTTTTATATAGTCATATTATTTGATATATGATCATGTGTGACACTATGTATTGCAAGATAAATTTATATAATAAATTTTGATGTGGGATTTTTTTAAGATATCGCCATACATAACTATATGTTGTAACATGTAGTCCCATGCATCATTTAAAATTTCTAAGTGTTTTATATAAAATTTTATATGCCTCCATTATTTTTTAATTTTTTTAAAGGTTTTCCAAGAACATATTTTTGTCGTAAATATTTTCAAAGTGTTTTATATAAAATTTCATATGACTTCTTTTTTTTTATTTTTCTAAGATTTTTCCAAGCACCACTTTTTTATCACGAATATTTTCTAAGTGTTTTATATAAAATTTTATATGACTCCATCTTTTAAATTTTTTCTAAGTTTTTTTCAAGGAACATTTTTTTTATCGCAAATATTTTCTAAGTGTTTTTTATAAAATTTTATATAACTCAATTTTTTCAAATTTTTCTAAGTTTTTTCCAAGGACAAATTTTTTTGAAAATATTTTCTAAGTATTTTATATAAAATTTAACATGACTCCATTTTTTGAAATTTTTGTAAGTTTTTTTCAAAGAACAACTTATTTTTATTATTTTAATTTTTCAACTTTTTATTAAAAACTAAAAAAAAAACATCCGATTTATAAAATTGTATAAATTTTAATATAATTGGATATAATTTTATGTCATTGGATTAGACCAAAACTCGTATCAAAGTCGATATAAAGTTATATAAACTGATATTATTAGATATTATTCGATCAAATCTTATGAAACCATTTTTCGTATAAGATTATATCAAAATAGACACGAACCCATATTAAATTATATATTGTGTCATATCAATGTTTTTACTCGGGTTGTCAAGCTAAAATCCAATTTAACAAAATTTTCTACTAATTTGTCAAGAAAAATCAAGAAGAATTTATTTTCAAATCTTTAAATGTAAATGATTTAAAATCAAAGATTGTTTTCAAAAATACTACTAAGTGTTCCAATGTCACTTTTATTTCACAAATAACTCTGTAACACGTAAACTTAAGGGCAAAATGAAGAGATATTTTGTTTTAAAGTTTTCGATTTTCAAGGAAAATTCTTGAAAAAAATATTTTAAAATTACATTATTTAGTATTAATTAGTCGAAACTTTATTCTAACAATGATGGCCGATCACTTAAGGCGAGTAAAATAATTTATTTTTCTTCAATTTGCTTAAAAAACAACAAAAAATCGCTTGAAAATTACAAACTTAAAAATTAAATATCTCATGATCTGTCAAAACGGCGAATGCCACTGTGTCCCACAAGCCAAAATTAAGTTCACGTGTCTCGGCGTTTTAGTGAGTCAATTTCACTCACCTACAGTATAATAAGCGAGAATTCTGATTCTTTATAAACATTCACTCAAAATAATTACTCTGTTAAATACTCTGTAAAATGACTGTAATCTCAATTCGACAGATATTTGACAAAGATATCTGTCGAAATACAGATTTTAAGAAAATACTTTGTATTTTCTTGTGACCGAAAAACAAAATTTTATCTGTAATTTTACTTTTTTCTTTGTAATCTCTATTTTACAGATAATAAACAGTTTTTTTTGTTAAAATACGTATTTTAGAAACAATTTTTTGTTTTTTTCTCGCAACCATAATACTAAATTAAATTTGTCAAAAAAAAAAAAAAAAAAAAAAATCACTTCAAAAGACTTCCAAATATGACCGATAAACCCCTCTTTAAAAAGTGTCTTGAATTACAATAAAAACTGGTAAATTTTACGAGGACGACGTAAAATTTGGAGTTACTTTTTAAAAACTCGTAATATTGACAAAAATAAAAAAAGGAAATTTACAATTTGGAAGCATTTAAGCGGGAAAATTTAACAAAATAATACTTTTAATTTTTTTTATTTTAAGTAATGTTTTTGATGCAGAGAAGTTTAAAATGGATTTAACTAAAACTTTGTAAATTTACAGATTTTTTTTTGTAAAATTTTGAACTCATAAAAGGCATTTAACTAAAACTTTGTAAATTTACAGAGTTTTTTTTGGTAAAATTCTTTTCGGTTTTATCAATATTTTACAGATAATTCTATAAATTTACAGTTTTTTTTTATCGAAATCATTTTACAGAGTTTACTTCGTAAAATAACAAAAAATCTTGCTGGTTGGAAATCTATGGTATTTTCTGCTGGCTCAGCAGAGTATCTCTGTAATTTAACAGAGTGATTATTTTGAGTGTTCTGTAAAAAGTATGTTTTTAAAACGCGCCTTAAAAAATCTTTAAATTAACTCGAAAATTTACTGATTAATTTATTTTATTATGATTATTAAAAAAATTTTTAACTGAAATCAACAAAAAAATTTAGTCTTACTAAAAATTTAGAAAACTTTGGTAACACGCATTTTAAATTTGCTGAAATTAACAACATTTTTTGTTAATTCTTCGAAGAACACCGATTTTTTTTTCATGTCGATTTTTTTTAATTATCTTAAAATTACTTTTGTAACTTTTTTTTAGTAAAGTTTAAGATTTTTTTTGTTTTTTTTTTTTTTTTTTTTGAAAATTGCCTTTTTGATTCCCCGAATTTTTTGGTGCACAGATCAAAAATGCTTTAAAAACAACTAAAATTTGTCCACGTTCCGACACTTTTTTTGTTAAGTTTTCGAAGCCCACTTTAGTATTTTTAATTTAAATCAAATTGGTTTAAAAAAGAACTTTTTTTTTTTTTAAATACCTAAATTTCAAATGTCAAGAAAAATCAAGCTTTTTTTTCTAGATGTCAAGAAAAATCAAGCTTTTTTGTCTAAATGTCAAGCTTTTTGCCATTTTCGATCTGGCAAGCCTACGTTATATTCATTTGTCATTCCATACAGCCATATCTTCATGGAATGACAACATTATCATGTTTTAATGTTTTGAGTAAGAACACAAAATTCTTCTTTTATTATCAAAACATTATTGTTCCCAGATTTTTCTTAACTATCACGCATTTCCATTCAATGACCTACCTCAATTGTTTTTAATCATTTAATAATTTGTTTGCTCACATTTCTCAATATTTTATGATAGCAAGTTCATGGATTTGTTCTTATCTTGAGAAAGATAAATAATGTATGAACAAATAAATTTATGTACTTGGTATTAAGTAGAGATAGGCACATGAGCAGATTAGAGTGTGATTCACGCGTGATCACGCGTTAGTGTGGCTGAATTCAATTTAACTTACTTGATTGTGAGTGAATGTGAGTGGAGAAAATATTGCGTGAGTGAGTGTGCGTGAGTAAGATTTTTACGTAAGTGAGTGTGCGTGAGTTTGCGTGATTTATTTTCTCTTCATATTTCCTTTCGTACTAAAAAAGCAACAAACAAATTTTAAAATTTGGCTAAACTTAAGATTTCGTCTCAAAATAAGCAAAAAAAAAAGTAAAATTTCTCTGCACACAAAAAAAAAATTCAATAAAAAAATTCACGATTTCAATAAATAAATTAACTAAAAAAGCCGTGGTGAAGATTTTCACGAATTCAATAAACGCATTTGTAAGTCGTTTGCTGAAAATAATTTCAATTAAAAAATTTCTAGATTCAATAATAAAGTTAATTGATTTTTGTAGATTAATAACTTTTTATAGAAATAAAGAAAAATATTTTTTTTATTTTTATTTATTTTTTTACTTTTTTTATTTTTATTTATTTTATTTATTACTTTTTCTTAATTGTTCTTCATCAGCTTTGAACCGCATACGTTTTGGTTTCTACCCCTGCCGTCTAACCAAATGAGCTACTTATGATGTAACGAGTAACATCGCTTAAAATCAATTTCACTTACATAAATTGTGTGTGACTATGAGTGCTGTATACTTAACCTGACCAACTGTTTTTGGCTGAAAAGCGGGATGGAATGGTTAAAAAAGCGGGATTTTGACCTAAAAAGCGGGACTTTTTTATATACTTCAATTAGCTATAGGGGATATATATTAGTTTGTCATTCCGTTTGTAACTGATCGGAAATAGGTCCTAGGACCCCATAAAGTATATAAATTAATGATGATTCAATCGAATCGACATAGCGATGTCCTTTCGTCTATCTGACTGTATGTCTGTTGAAAATATACTTGCTTTCGAAAGATAACTATGAAGCATATAAAGCTTTTTATTTCAAACGTACCAAGAAAAAAAAATTAATGAATCAAAGTCATACTTACGGATCTTATTGTCCTATATGGAAACCGTGGAACAAAAGTTTAAGCTTTTCGGAAAAATGGACGAGATGGGCGTGGTCAAACATGTTAAAATTGAGCAATTCGCTTTAAATAATTTTTTCTACTTTTTTCGAAATACATTTATTTTATATTTTGTTTATGCTAACGATTGGCACTATCTGTTTTTGGACAAAACTCCGAACTAAGTCTGAATTTAAAAATTTTAACCTAAAAATCAATGTAGCAAAAAACATGTCATTGCTTTTTTTTTTAAATTAAATGAAACTCCATTAAATTCTCTCGAAAATGTCACATTTTTAGAAGGCAGTTATTTTTAGTTTTCGAGAAAAATTTTGAAACATATTTATTTATAGAGTTTTATATGGGCTATCGATTGGCATTATTTGTTTCTGGAAAAAACCCGGTTCTATGTCGAAATTGTCCAAATTTAACGTTAAAATTGATGTAGCAAAAAAAACACCATTTTATTTTTTAATTTTAAATAAAAGTTCTTTAAATTCTCTAGAAAATGTAAAATTTTCAGACATCAATTAATTTTTGTTTTAAAGAAAATGACTTTGAACTTCAAGTTTCGTAAAATTTGGTAAAATTTAGCAATTTTCGCATGACATCGCTTTTCAACAATTTTGAAGTTTCCGAAATAAAACTAATAGAGTTTTGTACGGGCTATAGATGGGCACTATTTGTTTTTGGAAAAAATTCAGAACTGACTCTGAACTTTTCAAATATTGGATTAATTTTTTTTTGATTATTTTTAATATATTTAAATGAAAGTTCATTATGTTCTTTACAAAATGTCAAAATTTAAGACAGCAGTTACTTTTTGTTTTTGAGAAAAATTAAAGAAAGTAAGTTAAAAAAAGTAAGACTGGAGTGTTTTGAAAAAATATATTTTTATCAAAAATTTGAACAATTCAGAACCAGTTCTGATATCCCGATACAAAACAATTTAATTAATGTGTTTGGAAACTACAGAAATGTTTAGTTACAGTAGAAAAAATTAAATATAAAGCGATGTCATGCAAAAATTGCTCAATTTTACCATTTTCTACGATACCTGGAAGTTCAAAGTCATTTTCTTTAAAACAAAAATTAATTGCTCTATGAAAATTTTACATTTTCTAGAGAATTTAAAGAACTTTCATTTAACCCTGCTGTTAGGTTAGAAAAAACTTACGAATGTTAGGTTAATGGACCATTTGGTCCATACTTCAATATTCAAACAAAATAACAACTTAATATTATATTTGTGTATATTTTGGATCATTCTCCCTAAATACTATTATTTTAAGCTTAACTCAACGTTAGAGATGGGTGCGTGAGTGAATTTTGACTCACGCTCACGCAAGAAATATTATAATCGCTTATGAAACACTCACTCGATTTTTTTCTTTACTTACGCTCACGTCAGTAAAACTAATATAAGTTACGCTCACGTGTGACTCACGTGATGCATAACTACGCTAACCCCCAATTCACGCAATATTCACTTACAAATACACAATTTTAAGAAAATTTAAAAAAAGTGTTTTTCATATATGTATTAGCAGACCGTTAATTTGAATTTTAACTGATTGCAAAACGAAAAATAAAACTAAAAACTATAAATAAAACTGAAAACAATACAAACAAATTATGTTAAATCACGCAAAAAAAATGCCACATACGCAAAAATTGGGTTCGCTTTCTAATCACTCATACATAAAAGTTTTGGAATCACACTCACTCAAGCATGATTATCGTAATTACCTAGACTTTCGCTCGAGCGTTAGTCACGTGTGATTCACGTAAACCACGCAAATCACGTGACCAGCACCCACTTTACTAAATACAGATAATGTAAAAAAATTTTGAGGGATTTCCTTTTTCATTTTCTTTACTTTAGAGATTGTTTTATATTACAATTCAACGAAAGGTATGTTGGTTTTGTGTTCTCCTAGAATTTAAAATGATTCATCTCATTTAGGTGGCGTGGATATTGCTGATCAAATGGTGGGTTCCTACAGCAAACAAATCGATGGCCTAACATTGTATTTGCAAACATACTTGATATCCCAACAAAACCTTAAAAATGGTAACGGTTATGTAATGCATAGCCGAAAAAAATGAGAAAATGTGCATTAATTTTCGCCTACCGCTTACCATAGGCATTCCCTTTTTGTATTTTTCATGCATTATGTAAAACTCATGCATTATTTTGAGTGTCATCCCAAACAAAAGCATCAATCCAGTATAGGGTATTGTAAGGTTGCTTTACTCACTGGATTAATGATATTTGATTGGAAAAAGACTCAGAGTAGTGTATGGGGTTTACATAATGCTTGAAAAATACAAAAAAAATTTATTCCTATAGTATGCCATAGGGAAAAAATTAATATTTTTTGTATTTTTGGTATGCTATGCATTACATGGTAATGCATCACATAGCCGTGATCATTTTAAAAGTTTTGCCGAGATACTCGATTTGAATGCGTGCACCCTAATTTCTGAAATCGACATTTCATGGGCTCCAGCTATCGAAATCGCAGGAGACCATAGTTTTTGCGGCAACTAGCACTTTCTCTGTCTAAGGCGTATATGTAGAAACGGACTAGATTACCTCAACTAGAGTTCTCAGGAGAGTTATTGACTGAAATATGATCATGCATAGTTCCAGTAGCCTCATCAAATAATAATACTTCTAATTCAGGTGCTCAAAAGAGTAGAATTTGTAGTTGCTGCGAGTCTAAGTCTGACATAAAATGCTTCATTTGCAGCAAGATTATTTGCAAAACTAACCGAAAAACATTTTGCTCACCATGCAATGACAATTATTATAAAACAAACTAATAAATATTTATTTTTTTTTAAATAAATGTAAAAAAATCGAAGAAAACCAAAGAAAATATACTATGGACCAAATGGTCCCTTAACCTATGATATGTAACTTTTTATTTTTCTCAGTCCTGGATTAGGTCAGAGCCTAGATTTTTTGTAAATAACATTGTTTTATAAAAAGACCACATGAGCAAAAAAACTAAGCTAGTATATATCACCGTTCAAAAGTTACAAAGGAAACAATCCAAAAATTCACTCAAAAAATTATGTCATTAACTGATTGTAGTTTATTTAAAAAGTTTTCCGTTTAGTCGTTTTTAAAAGAAAAAACATTTGTTTGATGTTCAGTTTTTATTAATGACTACTTCTGTCCTTTGTTTCAAAAATAACACACTAAAAAATAAAGACTTTCATTAACATTTAATTTTTAAAGTCATTTATTTTTGTTCTGTAAGTAAAAACTACTGATTATTCTTTTGATTTTTAATGATTTGTGTAAGTAATTTTTTTTAAATTGTTGGTATTTTTTAATGAAATATCATTAGTTTTTACCTACACAAGTCAGTTATTTTTTTGTAGCAAAAAAAAATCAAAAAATTATTTATAGAAATATAAAAACATGTTTGTATGAAGTGACTTTGGCACGATGGGTAGAGTGTCTGCCCAGAATGTAGTTGATTGCGGGATCGATTCCCCAAAAATTTTATTAAAAATTTTTAAAAAAATATTTCAATAAAAAATTGTAAAAAATTACCTACGAAATCATTAATTTTTATTGTTTTCGTTGGTTATTTTTTTGGAATTTGTTGGTAAAAATAACAGAACTATCATTAATTTTTAATGTTTTCGTAGGTTATTTTTTTCGAATTTGTTGGTAAAAAAGAATGAAGAAACCGTAATTTTTTAATGTTTAATGTTATTTATTTTAGAAAATTTTGTCAACAGTAAAAAATAAATGTTGATGTTTGTTAAAACAAATGAATAATTACTGGGATGGTTTTCAATTGTTTATTCACTGGTTTTAAGTGTATTTTTCATTTGTTTTTGCCTACAAAATATTTTGAGTGTTGGACCAAATGGGCTTAACCTAACAGCAGGGTTAAAATTAAAAAATGTAATGGCGTTTTTTTTGCTACATCAATTTTAACGGTTAATTTGGCAATTTCGACATAGTTCCGATTTTTTGCTAGAAACAAATATAGCCAACCGATAGCCCATATAAAACTCTATAAATGTGTTTCGAAAATTTCAGAATTGTTGAGTTACTCTAGAAACAATATATATAAAGCGATGTCATGCAAAATTTTTTTAATTTGGCCACACCTATAAACCATTTATGGCCACGCCTAAAAACTTAATTTTTTTTTTAGAGTTCTAAAAAAATAATACAAAAAAAAATATATTTTTTTTTTCAAAAATTAACATTTAAAAAGTTTTTGGAAATTTTTCCGAATTCCAACACGATTTAAGAATTTCCTTTAATTTTTTTTTAACACGGTAAAAAAATCTAAATTTTACTTAATTTTTATGATCAAAAATAAATTCTAAAAAAACTCAAAATACTGTTTGAAAAATTATAAATTCTAATTTGCTATTCTAAAAGTCAAAAAGCGGGATAAAGCGGATGAAGCGGGACTTTTGCTTAAAAAGCGGGATGTAAAATCAAGGCGGGATGGGACATCAAAAAGCGGGATAATCCCGCCAAAAGCGGGATGGTTGGTCAGGTTATGTATACTATACACACAACAAAACAAATAAATAAAAATACAAATTGTGTGTGACTATGTGTGTTTGTGATTTTATTTGAGTCTGTTTTGTTGTTACTATACACACACATATAGTAACACACAATTTGTATTTTTATTTGATTCTATTCTTGTGAGCATATGATGGAATTTATGCCCTGATTCAGTATGTCGTACAAAGTGAGTGACTAGAAATTTTGTACGTAAAGCAAAAACAAATTTGAGTTTTTCGTTTTTGTTTTACGTACAAATTTTGTATTCACTCACTTCGACCGAGACAGCGAATCGCACAGTTAGTAAACAAGATTAAAATAGCTCTTTGGTGTTGTAGGCTAAGCGGTTGGTAAACCAAGCAATGCATTTTTTTTGGAGTCGTTGGTTCAAACCCCCCTCCGGACACAACTTTTTTTTTTTTTTTTATTTTTTTAATTATTATTTTATGGATTTTTTCTAAAAATTAATATTATTTTTCTTAAAATTTAAAAATTTGTATTTTTTTAATTTCAATAAATTTTTTAATTGGTTCAATGAAAAATTTTATTGAAAATATTTTTATTTTTAATAAACTTGTTTATTAAAATGTTTCTTTGATATTTTTTTCTGTGTGAACTTTAAATTTTGCTGAAAATTTTGAAAGATTTTTGAAATTTTAGTTTTTGAGTTTTTTTTTTATAAATACGAGTTTCATGAGTGTGACTCAACGTGAGTGCGAGTGAAGCTTGCGTGAGTGCACGTGAGTGTGAGTTGTATTAAATTTACTCACGTGATTGTGAGTGAGTGTGAGTCGAATAAATATGCTCGTGAGTGAGTGTGCGTGATTAAAAAATTCCTGTCGTGAGCGTGAGTAAGTGTGAGTAAAAAATCACTCACGCGCTCATCTCTAGTATTAAGTCATTAACTATTTAAATATTCTTAGAATCTGAGAATTCTTTTTTTTTGATATTTCCTATTAAAAATATTCTAAAATTTTGAAAAAAAAGAAACTCATAAGAAAAATTACCAAATTCTGAAACATTTTTTCGGCTGTAGGAAAAACCGTCCAAAGAAAAAAAGCTTAAAAAATTTTATGAAAAATCGACCAACTGCAAAATATGAAAAATAACGCAAAAAATAAACGAAAAAGACCAAGAAAGAAATAAAAAATAACCTAAAATAAATCATGTAAAAGTGCTAAATTCGGCTGTGCCGAATCTTTTATACCCTCCAACACGTTAAAAAATTAGAAAACGGTGGAGTCTGTGGGGGACACCTTTACCACCGCTATAAATGGTTACAATTTTTTTTATGATATTTACGCTTAAATAATACATTGGTATCGTTATTTTTAATTATTTTCTGTAACCACGCCCCCAAAATGGGGGCGGCCTGAAAAAATCGAGTTTACTTATCCTCTTGGTCCGAGTGCAGATCTATGAACATTACGGTGGTAGTGAAATTTCAACTTTGATTTTTAACCTTGTTGGCGTCGGAATATTGTGCCACATTGTCTAAAACTGATGTGGACAAAATTTTACCCAAATCGGATAACGTTAACCCGTGCCCCTTTGAGGTCAAAGTTCAGAAGGTTAGGTTAGGGGTGGCGGAGTTCAAATTATTGAACTCCTCGCATAGACTGGCTGGTCCATAGCAATACCACATGTTCCTTCAGCGACGAGGATAAAATGCGTTAGTCCCTGGCAAACAATTTAACGGACATTAGGTCCATAAATGCGATTTCATCCAGATTCTCGAGTTCTGCTTTGCCTAAAATTCGCTCGCGATGCCTGGATAATGCGGGGCATTTCCGTTATATTATCAATTAATTACACAGGCCAACAAAATTTAAAAAAAGTCTTAACCTGAGGACTAGCAGTGATGCCATTTTAGCACTTTTAGTGCTAGATCTAGCACTTTTTTTTTGGACTTAGCACTAAAGTTTTGGAAAAAAGTGCCAAGTGCTAAGTTAGCTCTTTTTTAAAATTTTTTAGCATTTTTAGCATTTGTTTTTACATTTTAATTTGTTTTTTTAAATCTCTTTTAAAAATTTTTTGCCTGCGGCGCTTTCTTGGCACCTGTATAATAACTCCCAAATCGTATAGAATTTATTTAATGCTTTTTTTGCGACTTATTTGATGGCGCCCAATTAAAATCAGGAATCCTAAGAAATTAAGAATTGAAATTCAAAAATTTAGAAAATATAAGTTAAAATTCAAAAATTAAAAAAATATAAATTAAAAATTTAGAAATCCCAGTTAAAATTCAGAAAATCCAATTGAAATTTAAAAATCCAGATAGTAATTAAGAAAAGATTAATTGAAATTCAAAAATACCAATTGAAATTCAGAAAACCCAATTGAAATTTAGAAAACCTAGTCGAAATTCAGAAAAATTAAATAGAGAAAAACTTAAATATAGAAAACCCAATTGAAAAACAGAAAACCTTTTTGAAATTCAGAAAATCCAATCAAAATCAAGAAAACCATAGGATATTCAGAAATCCATATTGTAAGTAAGAAGATTTTAGTTGAAATTCAAAAATCCAAATTGAAATTCAGAAAACCCAGTTTAAATTAAGAAAACGCTAACAAAAAAATTTGGATTGGGTTTTTTTAAGCCTGATCCTTAACTAAGATAACTTTTTATATGAAAATACCCACAAAAAACACATAGTATTTAACCAAGTTTTTATTCTTGTATTTTAATTACAAAAAAATTTAAGGAAATTTTTATGCGTAGTTTCAAAAAATTCATTATAACTTTGGTGATTGCCCATAGATTTTTATGAAACCCTTTGTTATATTTGTATAGATTCAGGCTTTTAAGGTAAATAAAAAACTTCTTAATTTGCAACGATTCGTTCAAAAAAAATTAAAAATTAGTTTTTTGATCAACAAATGAATTTTTTTGATCAACAAATTATTTTTTACAATATATTTGTCTGTCAGGCGTAAACTATTGAACTAATGGGAAAGTAACGTGTGTAAAATTTGTTGCACATTTGATTTACTTAAATTTGGTTTTTATCACGTGTAGATCGGAGGTACATTACTCAAGATATAGGGAAAACAGTAAAAATAGCTCCAAAAACGCTAAAAAATGTATTAGAAATATTTTTTTCGATAAAATTTTTAAGTTTGGGTGTGTGTGAAATGGTAGCAAAGTGCCATGGTAAAAAATATTTTTACTATGGTGAAAAAATTTCCTATTTGTGCTGTGTGAAATGATATCTTTTTTGACAACAGTAAAATTTTGATAGTTGTTAAAAAAACAAAAAATATCAGCAATTACCACATATTTTTGGGACCATTTTCTTTGCAAATCTACAACAAATGCAATATGTTCAACAAATGTATGAGTTTTTTTTTTGTGTTATAAAAAGGTCTGGAACATTTTTCTATACAAGAAAACTGAAATAAATATAACAGACTCTGGGATATAGAGTATCCGGAGGAAAAATGTCTCAAAAAATAGTTTTCCATGGAAAAATTTTTACGTTCTACATATTCCTTTAAACAATTCTCTGGTCATCCAGTTACCTTTTTTAATAAAAATAATAACAATTTAATTAAAAAACTTTTTTATTCTTTATAAAAAACAATATTTTATAGATGGGTTCCACTCATTTCTAACCCGTCAACATGTTTATTTGCACCATTTTCTTGTAGCACGTGTTTTTCCAACAATTAACCGGCTAAATTCCGCTCCTTGGCTGCTAATTGCCATTCTTGGCGGAATATACATGGATTTTTAATAAAATGCCAAGTCCATCGCCTCTTTAAACATCGACTTTTTTCCAGTCCCATCACCAAAAGGATAAGCATTTGTATATTTTGCCTTATAAAAATTAAAAATAAAACAATCGTTTTGTTTATTTTAAAAGTTTCTTGGTATTTTTTTTTTTTTTTTTTGTTTTGAAATTATTTTACGAATTTTCTTTATTATTTTGAATTATCAAATATTTTTATGCTTGTGTCAAAAATTTCACTAGCCCCTAGGGCTAGTGAAATTTTATTCACCTCAAGTCTGTCAAAAATTTACTGACAAGCATACTTTGCTACCGTTTCACACACGCCCTTTAGCGTAAAAAAAAATATATCGCTCATTTACTTGTATAGTGTCATAACTCAAAAAATTTGATTTTTGAGTTAATAATGCAGCATTTTTCGTTATATCATGCTTTATATTGTGTCAAAAATTCGTATTTATATCTTTAAAACTCATCATTTGAGAGGAAAATACGTAATTATTACATTTTTATGTACCGGCCATTTTCAATGAACAACCAGTTTCAATTGTAAACTTTAAACGCGTTTTCTAAAAAATGAAACATTTTGAGTTATGACACTATACAAGTAAATGAGCGATATGTAGATGCAGTTAGTGCGCATTTTCGTCGTAAACTAGAGTTATTCTTAAAAATCATTACTTGTTAATTTAATAAAAGAAAAAAAAAATCTAGCACTTTTTTTTTGGTCTATAGAGCATTTTAGCACTTTTTTTTCTGCCATTTAGCATTTTTTCAAAATTCTCTTATGGCAACACTGAGGACTAGAGTATACTTTCCTAAGGATTAGAGTTGCGCTGAATCAGAATCTGTAATCAGAAATTATACATCACATCAGGTTTTCGAGATATCTTAGCTTAAAGTTACAAAAAAAAAACAGTTTTTCGCAATATTCGAGACGTTATAAAAGGTGAATTTACCTTTATTTTTAAAACCTGATATCTCGTCTGAAATACAAAAAATAATCTGGTTTTACTTTTTTTTATTGTTGGCAATACATTGGAAAGCAAAAAAGATGAATTTTTTGATAATTTTGTTATAAGCTTACAATTCATTTGTTAAATCAATCATTATTTTGATTGACTGTAAATAAAAAATTGATTAATTTTTTGATCAAAATCGAACAAATGTTTGATTGAAAAATTGTCAATCAATCACCTACAATTTGATGATTATATAACAATTGTTTTAATTGGAGGAATTTCAATCAAAAAATTTATTGAATCCGCGTTTTTGTTGATTGAAATTCGTTTAAAATTTTTGTATCCTCGCTATATATGTTTACAAATTATTTGTTTATGATATTTACGCTTAAATAATACATTTTTATCGTTATTTTTAATTAATTTCTATAACCACGCCCCCAAAGGGGCGGCCTGAAAAAAATCGAATTTTCTAACCCCCTTGGTCCAAGCGCAGGATATGAACATAATATGGCATACAAATGTTACATTTGTTGAGCAAAAATTAAAAAAAAATCCCAAAAATATCGTATTTTCAGGGGTCGTCTTAGTTCTTCCAGGGGGAACTTTTTTCCCCATTTTCCGATTTTACCCATCTTCGAACTTAACCTTACCAGTTACATAAGAGATATTCTTGCCCAATTTCTAGCTCTTTTTGTTTGGACTGCATCGTTATTTCTACAGACGGACGGACGGACATCGCTAGAATGTCTTAGATTCTATCATGGATCAATATTATATACACTTTGTGGGGTCCCCGACCGATATTTCGATGTGTTACACACGGAATGACAAAGTGAGTATACCCCCATACCGTGGTTGGAGAGTATAAAAATCAGAGTTTCTGAAGCATGATCGAAAATTCATGTTTTGTTACTTTATTATTTTATAGTTTTTACGGTTTTTTTTGGAAACGAGCAGGTAGGAGCAGCTGAATTTTTTTAACTTTTAGCTGAGACTTCAAGCTGTAAGTTGACATCTTTCGTTAAACAACGCTTCACAGCGCTAAAAAGATGCAGTCCACTGAAATTGATGAACATTGAAATTTTGATGTTGTTTAAATTTTGTTCTACGAATTTTTTTTATGGCACTTTTTACAACTTTTTTTAATGCAAATCTCATCCATGACATCCATGACAATTTATCATTTACGAAAATATACAACAAAGTCAAATGATAAGTTTATAATGATTGTAACAAAAGATTGAATATACAGTAAATTTGCATGCCATTTTAAACAAGCAAACATATATGAACTTTGAGCGTGTCTGTCCAAACAACAAAATACCAAAAAATTATCCAAATCGGCGTACATGAAAAAAATGAATTTCGGGCACTCTTCAACCAATGTGCGCCTTAAGGGTTGCAGATAGACGGTAGATAGAAAAATATTAGGGGTCGGATATGCATTTGTCTAGTCTAGGAGTGTTTTTGGGACAGTTAGATCAATGGGAGCTAGTTTCATACAAATTTAATTTTGGTAGGTTTGTTCAGAAATAAATTTTGGAGGACTTTTGTTTGTTTTTTACCACCACAATTGCTTCGCTTAGAAACCATTTGCCCCACAATTGCCTCAGAGTCATTCTGGAAAAATTCTTTTTGAAAATTGTGTTTCTAAAGGAGGTAAAAATACTTTCGGTATTTTTATATTTTCTGAGATAAGGGTTCAAGAAATTTGGAATGTAGGATCCTTCGTTGAAAAAAAAAACCTTTTTGAAAAAGTGGTTTTTGGAAAATCTGTTTCTAAGCGGGGCTAAAAAGCGTACATTTGGTATTTTTAATATTTTCTGAAATAATTTTCCATACATAAAATTTGGAATTTAGGATTCTTTGGAAAAATACTTTTTATTTTTTTTATTTTAGCATTACATTTTTTTATTTTTTAATAAAAAACAAAATTTTAATAAAAAAATGGGTTTGATAAAAACAAATTTTTGATTAAAACAAAATTTTTGATGAAAAAAAAAATTTTTTGATGAAAAAACATTTTTGATGAAAAAAAAAAAATTTGATGAAAAAAAAAATTTGATAAAAAAAAAAAATTAATGAAAACAAAAATAAAAATTGATGAAAAAAAAAACGAAATTAATAAAAAAATTGATAAAAAAATTTTTATAAAAAAAAAAAATTATGGAAAAAAATATAAAAAAAAAATATGAAAAAAAATTGATAAAAAAAAATGATGAGGGAAAAAAAAAAAATTTTGATGAAAAATAATTATGTTACGTTTTTACGGTGAGTTATTATCCAAGTTACAAATCGAAGTGACAAACCTTTTTGGTTTTATGAAAATGAAAACAGTAATTCTTATTTTATTTTTTGTCGTTAGCTTAAAATCAAACTTGGCGTCCTGCATCATTTTTAAAATTAGACACCAGCTTAAAAACATTATCATGTTAAAAAAAATGTATCATAAAAATACTGATAAACTTAATTCGGTTAAGCTGAATTCAATGGTGCGAGACGTTTTTTCGAAGTTAGCGCTCGTATTCACTATATTCGCGATTTAAAATTTTTAAGCCTAGGTACTATAAAATTTAATTTTTATGCTTTTGGGATAGTTTATAAATATAAATTTAGAAAATCTGTTGTCTTTTTTCGCGAAAAAAAAATTTTACGCAAAAAAAACAATTTCCGCGAGAAAAAAAAATCCGCGAAAAATTTTTTTTTTTTTTAATTTTTTTTTGTGTCGTATTCTACTCATTTTCATAACTTAATAGCAAAATAAAAAAAAAAATTGAGGAAAAAATTCGCGAAAAAAAAATTCAGCGAAATTTTTTTTTTTATATTCAATAGAGTTTAGATTATAAAAATTCAGCAATTGTCTAAATAATGTGAAAAAAATAGTTTTTTTTACTTAAAAATAAAAAAAATAATAATCGCGAATATCTCTAATACTTACGCTAACTTTGAAAAAAACTGATATTACAATGGCGTTTAGTGTACACGTACTAGCTTTACCAGATGGCTGTCGTAAATTCAAAGCAAACTAAAAATATTTGTTATATATCGTGAACCTATATTCAAAATATTCCAACTCAAATTTGACCGAAATGAGTTTCCGATGGCAAATAGCTCCCCTATGTAATACCTATCTGTCATAAAAATTTCAGAGCAAAAAAATAATTTGTTGTCGTTTTACATCCATTTTTGTTATTCTGCTAACTCAAAGTACATATTTTTTTTTGGTGAAAATAAATGCCAACTCCCATTGTAAATTTCCACAAATTTTTTAAAATTTTTTTTAAAAAAACTAGACCACATATCTTATTGCATTTGCCATTCTAAACACGAATCTTGTAAAGATTTTAATATTAAATGACTGGTTCTCGAGATATTGCTATTTTTAAAATATCGGTAAATAGTGTTTGCAAAAAAAATTGCTTATATTTATGTAACTTTCAAACTATTTATCAGATTGAAACATTATGAGTGAGGAAAATAAAGTCAATGATATAATCTTTCAAAATAGCTAGTTTGGAGTGACCCTATTACAATACAGCGTGAGTTACCGAGCGCCAAAGTTGACCACCCTGAGATTAAAAGGCTTTCGGAGCTAGTAACTTTTAAAATTATGCAACCATTTTTAATTTTTTTTTCAGTTTTTGCAATTACCGTACTAAGGATAACAAAAATCAAAAAAAAAATATATAAAAATTTTTCAAAAAAAAAAATATTTTTATTTTCCGATAAAATATGCCAACTCTAAAAAAATATTTGTTTTTTGTCATAGTAATAAATGCCATCTCTGAAAAATACGCAAACAAGTGCAAAATAATAAATTTTTGGCATAGGTAAAAATTATTTAGAATATTTAAACCATCTTATGGAAGGTACATTGTTGTTTGTTACAAATATATGCGAAATAACTAGTTTGTTAGCTCTCCTGAACAGCAAGCTTTTTCGAGTTGGCATTTATTGAATATAGTTCGACGATATGGTTTTGAATTGAGAAAATTGTGAAAGAAAAATTTTAATTTTTCTAAAAATTTAAGACATTCTGGTTTGTTTCTTACTGATTTCATATTATCCAGTTATAATAATCTTCAGAAAAACTTTTAATGTCAAATTTATTCAGTTAATAGTCAATAGAACTCTATATTTGTATTGAACCAATTTTTTCACAAAAATAAAGATTTTTCGCGAACAAAAATTTTTTTTCGCAAACAAAATTCACAGTTTTATGGTTTGTTGTGTTAGTTTACAGACTTGAATGGGTTTAAATGTTAAAATTATAGCAAAAGTTTAAAAATATCGTTTTTATTGTACTAAAGCATCAAAATTTTAAATCGCGAATATCGCAAATAAGAGCGCTAACTTTGAAAAATGGCTAGCACCATTGAATTCAGCGTACCCGAATTAACTTTACCAGTAGGGTGCCCAGCTTGTTAAAAAAAGTGTAAAATTTACATTGTAAATTCACAGTGTAATTTTCACATTTAGAATATAATTGACTATAAACTGAATAAATTTTACATTAAACAGTTTTTCTGATGATTATAATAACTGGATTATATGAAACTAGTAAAAAACGAAAATTTTGATAATTTAAAATTTTTGGGTAATTCCAAAAATTTTCGCCCCACTGCACAGTGGTAAATTCCGGCCAAAACCCTATAACTTCTTTAATTTTTTATGTAAACTTATAAAATGTTGTAGGTATGTTAAGAATATAATAATAAACCAATTTCGCGAAAAAAAAAAAAAATTTCCGCGGAATTTTTTTTTCCGCGAAAAATTTTTTTTTTTGTTCGCGAAAAAAATTTTTTTTAGGGTGTTTTAAGATTTTGTGTCTTAATTGTCAGATTTCATCCATCTTAATTTTTTTATGTGATTTCCATAGCTCAAAAAGCTCTTTATTTGATAAAAATTACCCAAATTTAACAGGCTCTAACTGAAAGACTTGGTTAAACTTGGTACTGATGTTAATTAGTACTTACTTGGGAACACTTGCACTAATTTGTGGTATAGCGACTTAAGAGCAATTTTGAGCAAAAAGTACTTTTTTGGGCTTTCTAAAGTTTGTATTTTTCATAAATTTTTTATTTTTTTAGATTTATTTTCACCACCACTGTTTAAATTGATCCACGCACTCGAAATTAGCGAAATGCATATGACATGTAAAAATAATCCTAAATTTTCAAAATATATCAATTTCAAGGCAAAAATTTTTTTTTTAAGTTTACAGCCTACATGTATTTCAAAGTTGCAAATCACAACTTTTAAATTAAAAAAAAAATAAATACAAATATTCAACTTTGCTTCGTTACAAAACCTAAACTAGTCAAGGGATTGACACAAAACTTTGTAATCGCATGTTTTGAACCGTTAGCTTTCATTTGGCATCAATTTGGAAAAAAAGAAAAAAAATTTTTTTTTTTTAGTTTTGGCCGGTTTTTACCTCTGTGCACTGTTCGGAAACATGCCTTTGGACGCCACTGAGAATTTGGCTTATAGATATCCACGTTTATATGAGATATATTGCATTTTTGGATTTTCAAAATTTGCTGTAGTTTTCAAATTATCGCGGGTCAAAGTTCGACTTTTTTAGCAAAAGTCAGAAAAATACATGACGTTTAACGTGCTCTAACTTTTTAACTAGTAATCCGATTATCACAAGTAATGGCTCATATGAAAGCTTAATTCTTCTTATTTTAGGAAATATTTTGAAAAGCATACGGTTTTTTTTCAGAAGTGTTGCAAAAATTCAAAAACTTTTTTTTTTTTGCGAATATTTAAAAAAACACATCTTCGATTTTTTTAAAAAAAAGTTTGGTGATAAACAATACTGTTTTGTACAACATATCCAAAATTCAGAGTGGGATCCCAATGGGATCAAAAAATATTCTGGTTTTAGTACGAAGTTCTTAAATTTTACCTTAGAAAAATTTAAATTTTCAAAGAAAATTATACTATTAAAATTTTGAAAACATTCAAAACATTAGAAATTTAAATTTTCTACGGGAAAAATATGAGAACCTCGTACTTAAAACAGAATATTATTTGATCCCATGGAGATCCCACTCTGAATTTTGAACATGTTATACAAAACATTGTTATTTTTCACCAGAATTTTTTAAAAAAAATCAAAGATGTGTTTTTTTAAATATTCGAAAAGAAAAAATGATTTTGCATTTTTGCATAATTTCTGTAAAAAAAACTGTGTTATTTTAAAAATATTTTCTAAAAGAAGAACCCCAGCTTTCACTTGAGCCTAAATTTGTGAAAATCGGGTCATTGGTTAAGAAGTTACAGCTCTTTAAACGTGATGTATTTTTCTTACTTTTGCTTAAAAAGTCAATCTTTGACCCGCCATAATTCGTTAAATACACCAAATGTAAAAAAACGATATATGGTACATATATCATAATTATGAGGGCTATCTATGTGTCAAGGTTCAAATTAATCTGAGACACCATTTCCAAAAATGACTAAAATTTGAGCTAAATTTTCTGGAATGACCCTTTTAGAAAAATAAATTTTTCTTTCACTCCTCTCTCAATTTAAACCATATATAACAGGATTAAAAAATTATACTACATAATTATAATTAGAGCTGGTCAGCCGTTATTTAAACGGATTGTTGGTGCCCTCCGATACTGGCGGGCACTGCTGACATGTCATTGTGAACATTTTTAAAAATTGTATGAAGATGTCAGCGATTTGATAAAGGGAGAGTCAGCAGTATGTCAGGGTGATTTTATTTTACCAACTGGGTAGATATTTTGAGACTTTTTCTGTAGGAAAGTTTTTCAAGAATGTAAAAATAATTTTATATTAGCCAAATGTTCCTTAATCTGAGACTTTTTCAGCATCTGAAACAAATGTTTCACAATATCAAAATTTTTTAATAGGAAAAAGTCTCATAATCTTAAACTTTTCTATAGGAAAAAAGTTTCAGATTCTGAGAGTTTTCCAATATAAAAATGTCTCAGATTCTCAGGCTTTTTCTATAAACAAATGTCAGCGAATCTTATAATTTTCAGTAATAATAATAATTTTCTGTATAGAAAATGTCTCACAAGGAAGGTCTTTCACTGGGCACCCACCGATTGTCCTGAAACTTGCATATGAGAAAGAAGGGAGCCAAATAAGAGCTAGCGGGGTTTTTTAGCTGCCAAATCTCACATTTAGCGGGTCAAAAGGTAGGGGGAAAACGGTATTTTTTTAGTTTTTTCAGGATTTTTCCCATTTCATCAAAAGAAACTATATAAACTTTTTATACAGGTCGAAAGGTTTTTTGAATGCCTATCCAATGGCTTATCAGTCATGTTCAAATTCGGCTTCCTTAAGTTCGTTATTGCCGATAAAGTATAAACGTTGGGTTAGTTTCTATGAAGATGTGTATACCGACGACCACCAAAAAAATGTGTAATAATCTCTATTAAAATTTAGTTGACCAGTATTTTTTCGGTTGCTGAAATTCCTACAAGTTAGGCTATTATTCGGATTTTTCTGAGAGCACATATTTTTCTTAAAGTGGCAACTTTTTTAAATTTGAGATTGGGCTGCTGAAAAAAACAGGTAACTCTTATTTTTCTCCCGTTATTTTCATATTTTACTTAATTGTTAGTCGTTTATTAACGCGTACGTCCAAAAGGTAAAAATGTGCTACAAACATTTTCTGTGTTAAATTTCACTAGGGTTGCCAAAAGTTCGTGCGATATAAGCAAAATGCTTAAAAAGTAAAATTGTAAATTTCAGTGTTTGAAGCAGTGAAATAATTTAATTAAGTCGTGCACTCACAAAATTTTATGAAAATCGAAAACTATCGCTTTAAATAATTTGTTATTTTTATACCCTCCACTTAGTGATAGAGGGTATATATAAGTTTGTCATTCTGTTTGTAACTCATCGAAATATCGATCTGGGACCCCATAAAGTATATATATTCATGATGCCCGATCGATTTTAAGACATTCTAGCGATGTCCGTCTGTCCGTCTGTCTGTCTGTGGAAAATGCTCTCGCGGACAAAATATTGCACAGCGATGACTGAAACTTAACATATTTATTGGAAGTTCTCCCGAGAAGTTTGGTATTGCAATTGAGCGATATCGGTTCAGCGGTTCAAAAGTTATGAACGAAAATGTTAGCACACCTCAAAAATTTCAGTACATTCAACATAACCTAAAAATACAAAATGCTTTAATTCGGCTTCTGGTTGACATATGTAAACATAATTAAACACCAAATTCTATTTAAACAAGTACGAACATATTTTTTGACAAAAAAAAGAAAAAAATCGCGGATTTTTTTTTACCAAAATTTTTTTTTCAAAAGTAATTTTCTTTTAAATAAAGTTTTTTGCAATAATCTTTTTGAAATTGTGGAGGGTATCACTACATTCGGCAAGGCCGAATTTTACTTTTTTACTTGTTTTATTATTGCTAATATATTTTAAATCATTTTTAATTTTATTATGTTAGCAAATGATTTGGTTCTAGCAATTTGTTTATACAAATTTTATATATAAATCGATTGATAAGCTATTTCCGTTAAGATCTGTTTTTCACACACAGAAAACGCTTTCATTAAGACGATTTTCTTTTATTAAATCCGGTTCAAAAATAAGGAAACATTTTAAGATGTTGATTTTTAAACACTTAACATATTTTAAAGCTAAATTTGTTTCACACGTTTTAAAAATGGCTAGAGTACTTGAAGTAGGGTTTTTCTAGCTCGAGGTAATTTTGCTCTACTAATTCTGCATTTTTTAACTTAAACCCCTTAAAACAAACTGAATTTTAGCCTGTGCTCGATCTGTCCCAGAAAATCTTTCGGCTGAAAGAACCAATTCTAAGAATTGTCCTAGAAGCAGCTGGTGTTGAATATATTTTTGGTTTTCAAAATCGCTAGAAGTAAAATTTGTAACAGAAATGGGACTTAAAAGATATTTAAAATTGCGATAACACTAGTTTACATAAAGTATATATGGGGCATTCCATGTGAAATCGGACACTTTGAAATTTTTTTTTTTAGATTTTCCCAATTTGCTTACAGTTTTTAGTACCCTTCGAAAACTCCTTTGTGGTAAATTTTCAGATTTTTTTGATGACCCGTTCAAAAGATATCGAATTTTTAAAAATTGGTTGTTTGTTCCTTTACTCAAACTTCTTTTAACCATAACTTCTTCAATAATGGTCCAAATTTCATGTTTTTTTTTCAAAATTTTTGTTTTTTTTACGTACTTTTTAAAAAAAAATCCCAAAAAATTCTAAAAAGCGCTCTAGTATGCGATTTTTAAATTTTAAAATTTTAATCTTACTTTTGAAAATGTTTGTACTCTTCGATTTTTTTGAAATTTTTTTGTGTAAAACTTCTATCAATTCTACAAATTTTTTTGCCCAGGAGGATCGTGGGATAATGATTATTACTATTTTTAAAAAATTTTTGAAAATTTTTTTTGTAATTTTCCAATCTTAAAATCATTTCTACTGCTCCAATGGTGCGTCATATAGGGGTCCTTTTTAAGACCGACCCCCATTAATTTTTACGTCTTATCATTTCTTTGGAACAAACTAATACCCTATCTCCAATTTCTAAGGGGGCTCCCACACAAAACGACATTTTTTAAAATTTGTTCCAACCGCTTTAACTGCCCTAATAATGCCCTTAGATCAACAAAATGTATGACCGACCCACAATATTTTTTTAGTCCAAACATTTTCTCTGAACACACCTACCCTCTATCTTTAACTGTTAAGGCGGTCCCCACACATTTTTTTTTATTTTTTGTAAATTTGTTTTATTTAATCAGCTTCTACTGGTCCAATGGTGAGTCCGAGAGGGGTCATTAGTGAGACCGACCCCCATTTATTTTTACCCTACAACAGTTTTTCAAAATATACCTACGCCCTATCTCCACTCCCTAAGTAGGCTCCTATACAAAATTACATTTTTATAAAATTTGCTCCAACTGTTATTTGTATGGGAGCCTACTTAGGGAGTGGAGATAGGGCGTAGGTATGTTTTGAAAAAATGTTGTAGGCTAAAAATAAATGGGGGTCGGTCTCACTAATGACCTCTCTCGAACGCACCATTGGACCGGTAAAAGCTGATTAAATAAAACAAATTTTCAAAAATTAAAAAAAATTGTAAGGGGACCGCCTTAACAGTTAAAGATAGAGGATAAGTGTGTTCAGAGAAAATGTTTGGACTAAAAAAATATTGTGGGTCGGTCATAGATTTTGTTGCTCTAAGGGCACTATTAGGGCAGTTAGAGCGGTTGGAACAAATTTTAAAAAATGTCGTTTTGTGTGGGAGCCCTCTTAGAAATTGGAGATAGGGTTTTAGTTTGTTCCAAAGAAATGTTAAGACGTAAAAATTAATGGGGGTCGGTCTTATAACGGACCCCTCTATGACGCACCATTGGAGCAGTAGAAATGATTTTAAGATTGGAAAATTACAAGAAAATTTTTTAAGAAAATTTTAAAAAATAATAATAATCGTTATCCCACGATCTTCCTGGGCAAAAAATTTGTAGAATTGATAGAGGTTTTACACAAAAAAATTTCAAAAAAATCGAAGAGTACAAACGTTTTCAAAAATGAGATTTAAATTTTAAAACTTAAAAATCGCATACTAGAGCGCTTTTAAGAATTTTTTGGGATTTTTTTAGAAAGTAGGTAAAAAAAACAAAAATTAAAAAAAAAAAAATTTAAATTTGGACCATTATTGAAGAAGTTATGATTAAAAGAAGTTTGAGTAAGGGAACAAACTACCAATTTTTAAAAATTCGATATCTTTTGAACGGGTCATCAAAAAAATCTGAAAATTTACCACGAAGGAGTTTTCGAAGGGTACTAAAAACTGTAAACAAATTGGGAAAATCTAAAAAAAAAGTTTTTCAAAGTGTCCGATTTCACATGGAATGCCCCATATATAATTGATCAGTGATCGATTCAAAGACATTCTAGCGATGTCCGTCTGTCTGTGGAAATGGTGATCATGGCTAAAATATTACACGGAGATGACTGAAACTAAACATATTTATTGAAAGTTCTCCTAAGCAGTTTGGTATTGCATTTGAGCGATATCGGTTCAGCGGTTCAAAAGTTATGAACGAAAATGTAAGTACACCTCCAAAAATTTGGTACATTCAATATAACCTAAAAATACGAAATGCTTTAATTCGGTTGCAGGTTGACATATGTGAACATAATTGAACACCGAATGGTATTTAAACAAGTATGAACATATTTTGGACAAAGAAAGAAAAAAATCGCGGATTTTTTTTTTTACCAAAAATTTTTTTTTCGCGGATTTTTTTTTTTTTCAAAAGTAATTTCCTTTTAAATAAAGTTTTTTGCAATAATCTTTATGAAATTGTGGAGGGTATCAATACATTCGGCAAGGCCGAATATAACTTTTATACTTGTTTTATGTATTTTGGACCGCTAACTCAAAAATTTCATGGAAAAAGTTTTTCACGGATACATTTTTTTTATCAATTTTTTGTCGTTTTTTGAGGAAATTTCGTTATTTTTCTTATATCTTGAGTAACGTACCTCCGATCTACTGTCGATAAAAAACAAATTAAAGCTAATCAAATCTGCAACAAATCTTACACATATTGCTTTCCCATCAGATCATTAGTTTGCACGCGATAGACAAGCATATTATTAAATATATTTTTTGATAAAAAATTTATTTTTAAAAATTTTTTAATTATTCTTCTGTACGAAAAACAACAGCAACAACCAAACAAGAATTGAAAAAACATGATTTAGTTGATACTTGCTTAACAGCCAACTTTGCGTATCGGTCTATAGTGACCGTATCTAAGAGGCAGTTAATAGCAAAAACACAGATCCTTGGCGGCGGCGATCTGTTAATAATTTTCACATATAGAATATAATTGAATATTAACTGAATAAATTTGACATTAAAAGTTTTTCTGAAGATTATAATAACTGGATTATATGAAACTAGTAAAAAACGAACCAGGATGTCTTAAATTTTTAGAAAAATTAAAATTTCTTTCACACCTTTCTCAATTCAAACCATATATAAAAATGGAAATTGTTGCAAATAACGAATTTTTGTTATATGTATGCTAATTCAACGTAATGTAATGATCTGATTGGAAAATGATCTTTGTACGATTTGTTGGAAATATTATTCTCTTTAACATGGTTTTTATCGCGAGTAGATCGAATGTATACAACGCGAGATACAACGAAAATAGTCGAAAAACCTACTAAAAACCCCAAAATATTTTTTTTAAATTATCCCAGGAAAATTTTTCTGAACCGATTCTGACAACACTTGTTCTAGAACAGGTTCTTCGGTAATCATACACTCTTATACTTTAATTATTCAGAACAATTTAAATGAAAAGTGTTGTGAACCATGTTCTCTGCAATCAAAGTTTCATTACATTCTGGTTCTCAGGAATTGAAAAAAAAATATGTGTCAAAAAAAAAAAAAATCATTTCTTTTTTGTTAACCAAGAAAAAATTCTATTAAAATATCAGGATATAATCGTGAAAATTGTTGATAAAAAGGTGATTAAGTTCAATTTTCATTGTATGGGTAGGGACAAATACTAATAATATTATGTTTTTTATTTTAGTTTGCAGAAAATCCATGTTCTGGTATGTCATTATTGTAAGGCCTAAAATGCAACTTTAGAGACGAAAATTGAAAAATGTTTGTTAAAAAAATTTAAATATTCCATTTATGATTGTCTTTATCTCTGTTAAATAAATTAATGCAATTCAATATATTTCTTTAATTATTATTTCTGTTCCAAATTTAACTTCTAGAACCGATTCCCACCTGTTGCTTTTAGGACAATCCCTTTGTAAAAAGAATCGGTGTTGCACAAGAACAGGGAAGTATAATTTGTTTCACAATCGGTTCTTTGCAACCGAAAATTTTGCTGGGAATTTTGACCAGTTAAAAATATAGATATCTTAAAAAAAGTTGGGCAATGTTTTGTTGGTATTTAAATGAAGTTTAAGAAAAAAATATTAAAAAAATTATTAGAAGTAAGTATCACATATTTTTTTAAGGTTTAAAAATTAAAATCGGCTTTTTTAAAAAGTCCGAAACCTTCGCTTTTTTTGAATCGTCTAAATGTTCTACTTTTAATTACGCAACTTTTATTTTTTGACTCTGATTTATTTTATATGGTGCTCCAAAAAAAAAAAATTCGTAGATACTGACCCTAACTTACCCCAGATATATTCATTTCGAGGTAAGAATACGCCTCACAAAAATTTAGAACGATCGGACATGGGTAAAGCGTTCCGCATGGGCCTTGAAGTTTAAAAAAACGGATTACAAGGAAAAATATGAATTTTTTTCAGTTTCCACAATTTTTTTGGTATTTTAAGTTAAGTTCAAAATTCAAGTGGTTACAGAATTATAATACGGAGTAGAATGCCTCTCTAATAAGGTATCAAAAACTAAAATCGGTTGAAAATCAGCCAAGTTAATACAACTTCCCCAGGCATCAAACATATGGCAGACCACTTGATTAAGCAATACAATCCGATTTTTGAAATTCATTGAAATTTTTGTACTGTAGAAATTGCCGTTCTTCTATTTTAAATATGTATATCGAAAAAATAGTGGGCGTGAAAAATGTTTATTTCCTTTTTAACCTAAGCTGGACTACGACGAACATTTAAAACATTTCCTTAAAAATCTTTTGCGGACTATAATCATATCGGTCTAGCCGTTCTAGTTTTTTCGATACATAGAAAAATGTGGGAGTGGCAATTTTATTTTCCGTAAAAACCTTAGTTGAATTATGACGAATATTTTCAACAAAAATTTGACAAAGTGGTCGAAAAAGTGGGCGTGGTCTATTACTTTTTTCCTAAAAATCAAAGTTAGACTATGATAAAAATTTATTAAAAAATTATGTCAAATCGGTCCAGACGTTCTCAGATTTTAGATAAATCGAAAAAATTTGGCGTAAAAGTGGGCGTTGTCGATTTTTCTTTCAGTAAAAACTTAAATTATGTTACTACGAACGCTTAAGTAAAAAATTAGCCAAATCGGTGAAGCCGTTTTCCGATTTTAGATAAATCGAAAAAAGTGGGCGTAAAAGTGGGCGTGGTCAATTTTCTTTACGTAAAAACCTAAGTTGGACTATGACGAACATTTGAAAATAAACAAAATTGTCCAAATCGGTCCAGCCGTACTTAACTAATGCGGTTATTAAAGAACGACGATTGATTTTTATTTATACAGATTAACAACACAATATTCTATGAACTATGAGTAGTGCATGGTATACAAATAACCAAAGCGTAATCTAAATTTAATATAAATAGAATAAAAATGTACTTCTTTTTATTTAGTTGCTTAAAATATTCCAACAATGAAGGTTTTTAAAATAATATTTCCCGAAATTTTAGTCTTACTGATAGCATTTTTAAAATTTGGAGCGACGACACCAGAATGGCATACAGCCAAAGACGGAAAAAGTTATTTAATCGAAAGCGCATTACGAGTAATAAACAATTTTAGTGAAATTGAATTTTTAAAGTGAATAATATATATTTTATTAATTTTTTATTTTTTTTTTTAAATATAAAGTACAATTGGCTGCAGGCATTTGATGAGTGTGCTAGAAGAGATTTACAATTGGTCAATATAGATAGTTTTGATAAAAATGAAAAATTAGTGGAACTGTTAAACTCATTGCCAGGTAAATCTATATATATAAAAGAGTAATGTGACTGACTGACTGACTGACTGACTTATTGACTGATTCATCATCGCCCAGCCCAAACCGCTGAAGCTAGAGATTTGAAATTTGGACTATATGTTCACCTCCCGGAATATAGATCCACTAAGGCTGGATTTTAGCCAGTGTTGATTCTAAGGGGGTAAAAAGGGTAAAAAACTGTACTTTTGGTACTTTTTATATCTCCTGAAATAATGGTCATAGAGACTTGAAATTTGGACTGTATGTTCACCTCTCGGAATGCAGATCCTGTAAGGCTGGACTTTTGCCAATGTTGATCCTAAGGGGGTAAAAAGGGTAAAAAACTGGACTTTTGGTACTTTTTATATCTCATGAAATAATGGTCATAGAGACTTGAAATTTGGAATGTAGGTTCACCTCCCGGAATGTAGATCCTGTAATGCTGGACTTTTGCCAATGTTGATTCTAAGGGGGTAAAAAGGGTAAAAAACTGTACTTTTGGTACTTTTTATATCTCATGAAATAATGGTCATAGAGATTTGAAATTTGGACGGTATGCTCACCTCCCGGAATATAGATACACTAAGGTTGGATTTTTGCCAATGATGATTCAAAGGGGTAAAAAGGGTACAAAACTGTACTTTTGGTACCTTTTACATTTCCTTAAATAATGATACTAGAAACTTGAAATTTGCAATGTAGGTTCACCTCCCGGAAAAAAGATTCACTAAGGCAGGGTTTTTGCCAATGTTGATTCTACGGGGGTAAAATGGGTAAAAAAGTGTACTTTTGGTACTTTTTTTTTATTTACTGAAATAATGGTCTACAAACTTGAAATTTGGAATGTAGGATCCTCTGCTGAAAAAAAAAAATTTTGCAAATTTGGATTCTAAGGGGGGTCAATGGGGTAAAAAGTGTACTTTTAGTACCTTTTGTTATTTCTTGAAATAATGGGCATAGAAACTTCAAATTTGGAATGTAGAATCCTGCAGTGAAAAAAACATTCTGGAAAAAATGCTTTTTGGAAATTGCGTTTCATAGGGGGGTAAAATATTATACTTTTGGTACTTTTTATATTTCCTAATATAATTTTCCTACACACCTGAAATTTGGAATGTGGAATACTAGCTTTTCACACTATAAGTGAAATAAAAAGTACCTTTTATAAAAAGTACCTTTTATAAAAAGTACCTTTTATAAAAAGTACCTTTTATAAAAAGTACCTTTTATAAAAAGTACCTTTTATAAAAAGTACCTTTTATAAAAAGTACCTTTTATAAAAAGTACCTTTTATAAAAAGTACCTTTTATAAAAAGTACCTTTTATAAAAAGTACCTTTTATAAAAAGTACCTTTTATAAAAAGTACCTTTTATAAAAAGTACCTTTTATAAAAAGTACCTTTTATAAAAAGTACCTTTTATAAAAAGTACCTTTTATAAAAAGTACCTTTTATAAAAAGTACCTTTTATAAAAAGTACCTTTTATAAAAAGTACCTTTTATAAAAAGTACCTTTTATAAAAAGTACCTTTTATAAAAAGTACCCTTTATAAAAAGTACCTTTTAAAAAAAGTACCTTTTATAAAAAGTACCTTTTATAAAAATTACCTTTTATAAAAAGTACCTTTTATAAAAAATACCTTTTATAAAAAGTACCTTTTATAAAAAGTACCTTTTATAAAAAGTACCTTTTATAAAATTACCTTTTATAAAAAGTACTTTTTATAAAAAGTACCTTTTATAAAAAGTACATTTTATAAAAAAGTACCTTTTATGAAAAGTACCTTTTATAAAAAGTTCCTTTTATAAAAAGTACCTTTCATAAAAAGTACCTTTTATGAAAAGTACCTTTTATGAAAAGTACCTTTTATAAAAAGTACCTTTTATAAAAAGTACCTTTTTTAAAAGTACCTTTTATAAAAAGTATCTTTTATAAAAGTACCTTTTATAAAAAGTACCTTTTATAAAAAGTACCTTTTATAAAAGTACCTTTTATAAAAAGTACCTTTTATAATAAGTACCTTTTATAAAAAGTACCTTTTATAAAAAGTATCTTTTATAAAAAGTTCCTTCAATAAAAAGTACCTTTTATAAAAAAGTGCCTTTTATATAAAGTACCATTTATAAATAGTACCGAAAGTAAACTTTTTGGTACTTTTCTATTTCCTGGAATAATAATCTTAGAAACTTTTTATATTTCCTGAAAAATTTAACCTATAATCTAAAAATTTGTAATGTTGGAGATTTTGGTAAAAAAACATTCTGGGCAAAACACGTTATGGAAATTCCACTTCTTTGTGGAAAATTGAAATATGAAATGAAGGATCCTTCGGTGAAGAAAAACCATTCTGGAAGAGGTACTTTTTGGAAATTCCGTTTCTAACGGGGGTTAGAAAGTGTACTTTGGTACTTTTTTGTTTGTTTCTATAATAATGACCTTAGAAGCTTGAATTTTAAAATGTAGAGTCATTCGATGAAAAAAAACATTCTGCTAAAGTAATTTAAAAAAAATCCGTTTCTAGAGTTGTAAAAAGGTGTTTTTGATACTTTAGACTTTTCATGAAGTTGTGACCCTAGGCATTGAAATTTTGAATGCTTGATCGTTGAGTGAACAAATATTTTGGAAAAGTTCTTTTTGGAAATTCTGTTTCTAAGAGTCGCGACCGATCGTAAAGGGTATAAAAAGAGTAAATTTGGTTATTCTTGAAATAATGGTTCAGAAACTTGACATTTTAAATTATAGGATCACCTAGCACAAAAAAACAGTTTTTGGAAAATTTAATTTTAATGGGAAAACGCAAATGGTTATTTTTACCTATCTAACTATTAAACTAAAATCCCCAGAAATAACACCCAAGAGAAGGATATATTTTAAAATTTTAGGATAAAAAGGGGTACCTGGTGAAAGTGGTGTAAATTGGTACTTTTCATATCTATAAGATAAAGACAATAGAAATTTTTATTTCTTTAACGCAAATTATACGATGATGAATAAACTTACATGGAACGAAAGGAGATGGAATTGGAAATGAAATGGAGTAGAACGGGGAACAAACTGGAATAGAGCAGGGAACAATATGGAATGATGCTTTTTACTTAAATTTTTCGTATTTAACTTTTATTTATTCCATATTTTTCTCTCTATATTTTTTTTTCACTCAAACTTATTTTTATTCTAATTTATTTTTTTCACTGAAATATTTATTCACTCAAAATCCAAAATCCTGATATAAGGGCTCGAAAATTGTCAATATCTTTTCTCACCGGAACTAACATTATAAAGTACCAGCAAAGTTATTCACATTTTATTGTTTAAATTATTCATTGAAATATTACACTGCGTGACAAAACTAACTACTATTTTAGAAAACAAGAGGTACGACCATCATTTCAATATATTTCGGACATGCTGAATCGAATGGCGTACTCCGTTTTTCGATGTATGGTACAGTTTTCTTGTAAAATGTCATTAAAGATTGGCTGATTTTCAGCTGCTTTTTTAACAAAAAAAATTCCAAAGCTAATGATTTTTAAATTTTATGGCATGGAAAACAAAGATATAACTTGTAGCAATATTTCTAATATAAATTTGGTTTAAAGCTTTTCATCTTAACCCCTTTAATTCGCGGATTTCTTAATTTTTTTAAGTTTTTGCGAAATTAACCGCTAAATTGGTCTCTGATAAAAAACTTGCATTTTGTGGATCATAAAGGCGTCCATGACACTACGAATAGTGGACAAAAAACATCTATGTTATATGGACAATCATGAAGAAAATCGCGAAAAACCGTTTTTTTGTATATGGCAGCATCACTTTAGGAGATGATTTGAGGCTTCATCTTTTAGTATATAATGTGGGAACCTTAAACAATGAACTGACCCAAAATTTGTCCAAAAAAGTTTTCATTTGCAAAAGTTATCTTAACAAAAACTGTTATTTCAGTGTTTGCGATACAATAATTATAGTTTTTGTTATGATAACTTTTGCAAATGAAAACTTTTTTTGGACAAATTTTGGGTTAGTTTATTGTTTAAGGTTCCCACATTATATACTAAAAGATGAAGCCTCAAATCATCTCCTAAAGTGATGCTGCCATATACAAAAAAACGGTTTTTTGCGATTTTCTTCATGATGGTCCATATAACATAGATGTTTTTTGTCCACTATTCGTAGTGTCATGGACGCCTTTATGATCCACAAAATGCAAGTTTTTTATCAGAGACCAATTTAGCGGTAAATTTCGCGAAAACTTAAAAAAATGAAGAAATCCGCGAATTAAAGGGGTTAAGATGAAAAGCTTTAAACCAAATTTATATTAGAAATATTGCAATAAGTTATATCTTTGTATTCCATGCCATAAAATTTAAAAATCATAAGCTTTGGAATTTTTTTTGTTAAAAAAGCAGCTGAAAATCAGCCAATTTTTAATGACATTTTACAAGAAAACTGTGCCATACATCGAAAAACGGAGTACGCCATTCGATTCAGCATGTCCGAAATATATAGAAATGATGGTCGTAACTCTTGTTTATTTTTTAGTGTTCCGCAGTGTTATTTTATGAAAAACTTAAACGTCCACATGTAAATAAAACAAAGACAACATAGGGGATTTTTTTTGAAATCGATAGAGTTATTCTGATATTTCTATTATCCGGTATTCTATACAACCGGTAACGAAGTACCGGGATGGTAAGCTAGTATCTATATATATAAAGTAGTTGCGTAACTGACTGATGACTGATGACTGACTGACATACTAATCACGCATCATCCCACAGCCCAAACCACTGAAGCTAGAGTCTTGAAATTTGGATTGTAGTTTCACCTCCTGGAATACATATCCGCTAAGGCTGGGTTTTTGGAAATGTTGATTTTAAGGGGTAAGAACGAAGGCTTGAAAAAGGGGAAAAAGCGAGTAATTTGGTACTTTTTATTTTTTCTGAAAAAAATTCAATTAATTTGAAATTTGAAATTTAGGATCCTCTAACGGAAAAACATTCCCAAAAAAAAGAACTTTCTGGAAATTCGGATTCCGAAGGGTTTAAAGGGGTAAAAAATGGTACTTTGGTACTTTTTATACTTTTTGAAATTAAGGTCCTACAAAAATACTAAAATTTGCAATGGTGGTTCCAACAACGAAAAAAAATTCTGAAAACGTACTTTTTCGAAATTCCGATTATAATGGGGGTAAGGGAGTACTTTGGTACTTTTTATTTTTTCTGAAAAAAATTCAAATAATTTGAAATTTTAAATTTAGGATCCTGTAACGGAAAAACATTCCCAAAAAAAGAACTTTCTGGAAATTCGTATTCCGAAGGGTTTAAAGGGCTAAAAAATGGTACTTTGGTACTTTTTATATTTTTTGAAATTAAGGTCCTACAAAAATACTAAAATTTGCAATGCTGGTTCCAACAACGGAAAAAATTCTGAAAACGTACTTTTTCGAAGTTCCGATTCTAAGGAGGGTTAAAAAGCGAGTACTTTGGTACTTTTTATTTTTTTTGAAAAAAATCCTATTAATTCGAAAATTGGAATGTAGGATCCTCTAACGGAAAAACATTCCCAAAAAAAAGTACTTTCTGGAAATTCGTATTCTTAAGGGTAAAAGGGGTAAAAAATTGTGCTTTGATACTTTTTATATTTTTTTAAATTAAATTAAAATTTGCATTGTTGTTTCCAAAAATGAAAAAGTACTTTTTCGAAATACCGATTCTATGGGGAGTAAAAAGCGAGCACTTTGGTACTTTTAACTTTTTCTGAAAAAAAAAAATCCTATTAATTTTAAAATTGGAATGTAGGATCCTCTAACGGAAAATCATTCCCAAAAAAGTACTTTCTGGAAATTCGGACTCCTAAGGGTAAAAAGTGGTTAAATAAACTTTGGTACTTTCTAAATTTTTTGAAATTAAGGTCCAACAAAAAAATTTCAAAATGTAACCCAGGAAAATTTTTTGGAACAGATTCCTGGTTCAACAGATTCTTGAATGTATTCTATGGTAATCAGAACAAAATTTTCTATGTAAAATTATTTTTCAAAAAAACTACTTGCTCTAAAAAACGATTGCTTTTGGGACAATTTCAAATAAAAATCATTGATTCTGGAATGTTAAGTAGAATCGGTTGCAGGGTAAAATAATGCGTTCTGGAACCGATTATTGGGAACAAAAAATTTTGCTGGGTAAGTTCCAACAACGGCAAAAATTTTGAAGAAGCACTTTTCCGAAATTCCGATTCTTAAGGGGGTAAGAAGTGTATTTTGGTACTCATTATAATTCCTGAAATAATGGTCCTAGAAACTTTAAATTTGGAATGCAGGGTCATTTAGCGAAAAAAGATTTCTAAAGAAGGCAAAGAATTTTTTGTTTTTTAGCGCATGTAAGCGCATATTCGGAACGGAATGAAAGCCACATGGGACTGATCGGAATGGAACAGGGAATCAAATGGATTAAACAGGAAATGAAATGGAGACTTGAAATTTGGAATGAAGGTGCGCCTCCCGAAGTATAGATCCTTTAAGGCTGAGTTTTTGGAAAGGTTGATTCTAGGGAATAGGGGTAAAAAAGGTATTTTGGTACTTTTTATATTTCCACAAGCCACTGAAACTAGAGACTTGAGATTTGGAATATAGATGCACCTCTCGGAAAATAGGTCCACTAAGGCTTGGGTTTTGGAAATGTTGATTCTTTTTATAGTTCCACAAACCAATGAAGCTAGATATTTGAAATTTGGAATGTAGCTGCATCACCCGGAATATAGATCCACTAAGGCTGGGTTTTTTTGAAATAATGATTCTATGGGGGTAAAACAGGTAAAAAAGGTATTTTGGTACTTTTTATATAAATACTTAAATAATGGTTTTATTAGCTTGAAATTTGGAATGTAGCATCCCATGCTTAAATAAAAGTCATAAAAACTTAAAATTAGGAATGTAGGATCAAACAACAGAAAAAAACTATGAAAAATGTACTTTTTGGAAATTCCGATTCCGATCGAAGGGGATTAAAACGAGTACTATAGTACCTTTTATATTTTCTGAAATAATTATGATGGAAATTTGGAATGTAAGATTGTCTAGCGAAATAAAATATCCCCAAAAGAATATCTTTTGGAAATTCTGATTCCTAAGGAAATTAATTAAAAAAGGGAATTATATATTCATAAATAATGAGCATATCAACTTGAAATTTGGAATGTATCATCATCTAACGGGGAGAAATCCCCCCAAAAATTACTTTTTGGTAATGTTTATATTTTCTTAAATAGAGGTCATAAAAACTTAAAATTAGGAATGTGGAATCCAACAACAGAAAAGAAATCTGTAAAAAGTACTTTTTTCGAAATTTCGATTCTAAGGGAGTAAAAAACGAGCACTTTAGTACTTTTCATATTATTTGAAATAATGGTACTGGAAACTTGAAATTTGGAATGTAGGATCGTCTAGCGAAAAAAAAAACGTTCCCAAAAGAAATTTTTTTTAAATTCTGATTCCTAAGGAGTTAAAAGGGTACTTTTTAAATTGTCTGAAACAAAATAAGGGGCAAAATGATTCTTTTTAATTTAATGATCTTATCCATAGAAACTCTTTTGTTCTTTAACGTTCATTTTCGAAAAGGAATGAACACCACATTGAACGAATTTAAAAGGAGCACGGAACCAAATGGAATAGAACAGGGAACGAAATGGAATGAAACTGAGAACGAATTCAAATGAAAATGTTTTCAATTTTTTTTTTATTTTTTTTTTTACTAAATTTTTTTTGTACTAAAATTTGTTTATTAATTAATTTTTCAGTAATTTTTTTGTTTCATTCATACATATTTGTTCATATTTTTACAAAATTTTTTCATTCAATTTTTGGCTCAAATTTTATTTACTCATTTTTTTTTTGCTCAAATGAATAAATCAATGATTTTTTTTTTTGATAACGTAAGACCGTCTTAAAGTTGACGTAGTACTTATTATATCAACTGATGTATTTGGTATTTTACTGTAAGTGTTTTGATCATCATAAGCACATATATATGTAGTAGTAGTAGTAGTAATTCTTTATTTGGTATTAATTTTTGTTTTTTTTAAAAACGTTATAAAAAATATCTTAAAGAATATACGGCTGTGACTATGTCGTTAGCCGGAAAAAAGAGTTTAACATTAAACATATAATTTGATTTTACATAATATTGTTTTTTTTTCAATTATTATATTCAAATATAAGAGTTTTACGATAAGCTAAAGCATTGATAATGTATTGTATTAGATTCTGCCAATTGTTTTCTCCATTTAATTTTCTTATTATTTCATCATCTGATAGAGTTATCTTACCAAACCAATTTAACCTGAAATTATTTAAAATTGGGCATTTTCCAATAAAATGTTGGATGTTTTCAATTTGCTTTAAATTGCACAAAGAGCAAATTTTATTAGTTCTTCTTGAGTGCCGGGAGCCATTTAGTTCTATCAAATCGCACCGAGCTTTAAAAATCCACATTATGCTAGTTTGGGTGTGATTACCATTAAAATAAAAATGTCCTACCGTTGGATTTGTATTCTTATAAAAGGATTCCGTTTGTTCCCATCCACGTAGATGATTTAAATAGTTTTTTAATCTTAAAGAATTAATAAGCAGTGTTTTATTTTGATTCCACTCACGTTCTGTCATATTTGGTGTTAATTGGATATGGTACTCTTGACCCAATGTGTTTAAACAGTTCGCCCATGATATATTATGGGTCAGAGCCATTATGCTTAAAAAATTAGGGAGCCGTTCGCCAGTATACTGAAAGAGCGTTCGAGATATATAACGCAAATGTAAGTCAAGAGTAAATAAGTGGCCATCTTCCATACCTGACTCTAAGAAGAGTGCATAATTCGGTGTGAATTTTGGTAAATTAATGACACGCTTAATAAAATATCTTTGTAGGCAATCAACTTCATCAAAATGCGAATGTCCCCATATTTGGGCTCCATACGATTGTATGGAACGACAAACTGCATTATAAAGGTGGGTTTTAGTTTTAAACGATATGTTCTTTTTCCCCAAAAAATTGCTCCAAGTCGAGTTTAGGCAGTTTTTTGCAGAACTAAATCTCTTCGCTACATGTTTCGTAAAGACACATTTTGGAGTTAGAATCATGCCTAGATAACAGTATTCGTTGACTATTTCAATATCCTCCCCTTTAAATACCCATTTTT
Source organism: Pegoplata infirma (assembly GCA_963921195.1). NCBI lineage: Eukaryota > Metazoa > Arthropoda > Insecta > Diptera > Anthomyiidae > Pegoplata > Pegoplata infirma. Next base: position 153,742,194 of record OY992540.1, read on the forward strand.
CATGATTTGCCAGCCGTCCGCCATTTCGAAATACCATTATTTTAGACTTCGCCAAATTTACTTCCAAGTTCCAGTGATTACAGTAAGTTTCCAGATTCTTTATCATCTTCTGTAGCACATGTACTTCATCAGATATCAGAACAATATCGTCCGCGTATAACAAAAGTCTAATATTTAAGTTACCAACTTGTAAACCACCTTCAAGATGCTCATGGAGATCATTAATGTATAACGAAAAAAGCAAAGGGGATAATATGCACCCTTGTTTAACACCTGAAGCAGTTTCGAACTTTTCAGATAGTTCTTGACCATTCCACACTGTTGAATATGTTCCATTGTATACACTTTCAATAAAACGTACCATTTTCGTTGATACTCCCATAGCATGCAACTTAAAGACAAGCGATTTTCTAACAACCTTATCAAAAGCCGCTTTGAAGTCGACAAAAAATGCGTAAACTTTTTTTCCGTTCGTAAACTTCAGGTGCACAATGGTGGTTAAATTATAAATATTGTCAACTGTGGAATATTCTTTTCTGAATCCGGCCTGGTATTCGCAGAGAATGTTGTGCTGATAGGCCCAACAATACATTCGTTCCGTTATAATACCCATTAGTACCTTAGCTATGGTGTTCATAAAAGAGATTCCTCTATAGTTGCTTGTTTGATTAATATCCCCTTTTTTAAAAATAGGGAATATTACACTTGTCGTGAAAGTTTTATCTGCATGATAATTATTAAAAAGAACATTATATGCTTTTGCCATTTCACAAATTAACTCATGAGGAGCATTTTTAAAAAATTCGTAGGGAATCCTATCTTCTCCTGGGGCTTTTCCTGTTTTTGCCTTTGCTAAAACTTTATATATTTCCGATGTTGTAATACTGTTATCCAAGAATCTATCTTCTTGGTACATATGCGCGTACTGAATATCCTTGGATATTTGCAATGGGTTAAGTAGGTTCATGAAATAGGTTTTAAAATCAGACGAAGATATATTTGGTAGTTCCGGATCATTTTTATCCCGTATCTCATTTGCAATCTTCCACCACGATTTACTATCATTTACTTTATTCAGTTTCACTTCCAGTTCCATATAGTACTTGTTTCTTCTTTCATTACAAACTATTTTGAAATTTTCATTTGCCTTTAAGTATTTTCTTTTTGATTCGATGTCCAAATGTTGTTTATATTCTTTTAATAACCCGAATGAAATGTCTCTAGCTTTTTTACATTGCCAGTCAAACCATTTATTTTTTGCTACAAAACCTTTATTTAAATTATTATGAGTTGTTGATTTTTTAATAATATTCACTATATCCTCCAAATTTATCAAATCTTTTTGATCCTTTAAAATTCTCAGATTAGCTAGAACTTTTTGGTTATAGTGTCCCTTTAAATTATTATTCCAATGTAACTTTGGAAGCAATTGTTGTGTTCCATTAGGGACATTTTTAAGCCTTACTTTTAAATTTAAACACAACGGCATATGGTCCGACCAAATTTGCTCTCCTATCGTAAAACTTTCAACTAATCCTAGCAGATCATATGACACAGCACAAATATCATTAACTGACTCTCCGACACCATTCATAAATGTAAAATTCCCACACTCATCTCCTTTAGTTGCACCATTTAAAACTATTAACCCAAAATCTTCACAAAACTCTATGAGTGTTTTCCCTTTAGCATTTACTTCGGAGTCTTTTGAATTTCTTTTACCAGAACTTGCATGAAACAGATTAATTAAATTGTCGTCTGCTTCGGCTTGCAGGTCACCAATACGAACGTTTAGATCACCAATAACCACCGCATTCATAGGGCTGTTTTCCGTAAAATATTTTTCCACCACATTGAAATCAGACTCCCATTCGGCCCCCCTGATATATAAAGGAGCAATTAAAACCTCTGTGTCATTTATTTTGATACTCATTATATCCATGCTATTTTGACGAATAAATGTACATTTCATTAACGAAGTATTTATGTTTTTGTTTGTGCCATACATACAACCTCCTACTGCTCTTCCAAATCTGCTGTTTCTAGTTGCTGGTTTCCAATAAGTATTTAAATGTTTAAAATATTTTTTGAACTGTTCGATCTTTTCCTCAGCTAAATGCGTTTCTAATAAGATAACTATATCAAAAGAATTTATGAAATTGAAAAAATCAGCTTTAAATTGTTTGTTTTCTAACCCGTGTATATTGTACGATAAAATTTTAAGCTGTTTATATTCTATTGTTTCTTTTTCATTATCAATGCTTTTGTTTATATTAGGTTTTTTTAAATAAGAGAATTTTAGTTTTTTGATTTTATTTTTGTTAGTAAACTATCATAACTTATATCTATTTTGGATGCCTCCTCACCATATGTTGCCTTTAAAATAGTTTCACCACTTTCTTTGTCGCCTACTAGAACCTGCTTGTTGTCCCAGCGTAACCAGTCGTCTCCAACTCTTATTTTATCGTTCCGGACCAGAATTCGCTTTGTTTTATTTACATCCAGTATCTCGTTTTTTAATTGAAGCATAATTTATATATATATATATGTATTAGAGTTCGTTTGGTGACTATGTCACTTTATCTGTTTATCGGATATAATCATTTTTTTAAAGGATTTAGGGGAGCTAAAAAGAATGCCGGTATTTTTTTGAAAAAATTTTCACTCCTTGGGGTGGTTCAAAGCATTTGAAATCGCGGATTTTGAGCTGATTTTTCTGCAGAGAAAAAACGGCTGAATATATTGCAAATCGGATTTCACCAGTCGATTCTACAGCAAAAATTAATACAATAGCAGTTTTTTGAACTCTTAAAAAAAAGTTCCAATAACCCACAGCAGGGGGCGGAAAAATCTACTTTTTTAAAAAAAAAATTTAATTATTTTTTTAGTAATGCACGATGAAGAGGCAGTTTTTGCTAAGAAAATTGGTACAAAAAGCACCTTTCTATCACAACCCATTAAAAAGTTATAAGGCTTCAAAGTTTTTTTTCTAATGGTAAAATTATAAAACACTGACCGAAATTTGAAAAATTTTTGGATGGATCAGCGGTCTGGACACTCGTTTTCGATTTTCCTCTCAATGCTGATTCCAAATCTGGTTTCCAAAATGTTCCGTAACGTCAGGTTTTTTATATAATTGAGGTCAAAGTTCACAAAAAACGCATTTTTGTGCATTATTGAGAGCATTTTCTTGTGATGTTTTGGATGATATTCTGGGATCATAAAACTTGTTTTCGATTAACATTTCGATGCTGATTCTGAATCTAGTTTTCAAATTTTTCTATCACGTCATGTTTTCGAGAAAATTGAGATCAAAGTTCTCAAAAAACGTGTTTTGCCCATTTTTGAGAGCTTATAACTTTTTAACGGGTTGTGATAGAACGGAAAATTTGGTACCATTTTGTTAAGCTAAAAATGCCCTTTAATTGTGCATATTTAAAAAATAAATTTTAAAAGAAAATGGAAAAACCTCATATTTCCGCCCTCTGTGGTGAGTTTTTGGAACTTTTTTTAAGAGTTTGAAAAAAGGCCGTTGTATTATTTTTTGATGTAGAATCGACTGGTGAAATCAGATTTGCAATATATTCAGCCGTTTTTTCTCTGCAGAAAAATCAGCTCAAAATCCGCGATTTCAAATGCCTTGAACCACCCCAAGGAGTGAAAAATTTTCCAAAAAAATACCGGCATTCTTTTTAGCTCACCTAAATCCTTTAAAAAAGTGATGATATCCGCAGATCAAATTTTCAAAATTAACTCTAATATGTATATAAAGATTCCATAAGACATATACAGTCAAACTCGGTTATAACGAACTCGGTTATAACGAATTCTCGGTTATAACGAACTAATTCTAAAGTCCCAACGTTTTAGCATCAATTTTCACACAAAAAACTTATTTTATAACGAACTCGGTTATAACGAATCCTTGGTTAAAACGAACTGCTTATTATGGCCCCACGAACACAATTTCATGTATATTTACCTTTTTATAACGAACTCCCATAAATATTTTTTAATGTGTGGTAATCATGTTTATCAAACTAACAAAAGTTGGAATTTTTTGGTTTATATTTTAATTTTGATAAAATTTATTTATATTTTTAATGATTTCTTCTCAATAAGTAGTTTATTTACGAAAAAAACATCAAATAAAACAAAATTGGATCTATTTTTTTTTGGAAATAAAACTAGATTGATAAAAAATATACCCCGCTTATAGCGAACTTCGCTTATAACGAACTATTTTTACTGGTCCCTCGGAGTTCGTTATAACCGGGTTCGACTGTATATATAAAGATTCCATAGCGAAAAGTTAAAAAAATGGGTCATCTATTATCATTATAAAATTTTTCTGTATTTACGGGAAACGAAATACCCTGCCCACGCTAGTAAAACATATTATTATAGGTATATTTCAAAAAAAAAAAAATATGCACATAATTAATATATCGCTTATTACAGATACATTACTTTTTTTGTGGAATGGTAACCAAGATGAATTTAATAAAACAAAAGACAAAAATCGTCCCTTTTATTCAGCTTCAAATGGTCAGAAAATTTCATTTAGTAATTGGGATACAAATGAACCAAATAATGTAAATCAAGCTGAACATTGTACTCAAATGATTAGACGTAGAAATTACCAATGGATTGATATTGGTTGTGAATCAGGTAATGTTGGTTACATATGTGAAGATCATCATTTGAAGACCACTAATAAATTGGAATTAGAACAAAGACGCAATAAAGTTTATCAAAAAAATCTACAACTATCTGCGGATTTTGATAATAAACGCCAAGAAATTGCAGACATAAATAGCAATACGCGTAAAACTACAGATAATCTAATAAATGTGTGGAAACAGTCGGTGAATGAAATACTTAAGGAACTACAAATATCTATTACTCAAATTATAATTGAAAAACAACAAGAAATTAATAAAATTAATGCAGAAACTCAACAATTAATTTCAAATGTACTGTCAAATGCAGAAAATTTAACACAAGCTATAACTAAAGAACATTCTTTAGCATTAAAAAATAATCGAAATGAAGTAAATAAAATATTACAATGGTAAATAATAATTTTTAAATAACATTTTTTGTTTTTAAATAAATGTCAATAAGTTGTCAATAAGTTATTTAAATTGTTTATTTGACTCGTTGGCGTATACAGAATTTCACAAATTTCAGGATTAACATAACATAATCCCAGCAAAAACTTGCATTACCAATTAATAAAATGTGTAATGGAAATTCAAAAGTTATAACTACTTCTGATTCGAATTACCTTTCCCATTACATTTACAACCAAATGTGCCAAACGTAATGATTATCAAACCAGTATTAATAACTAATTACATATATGGGTGTTTTCGTGTCAACTGACACAACTTTTAAAACCGATGTCTTCCGATGAAATTTGCACCAATGCTTGTCCTATTGGATAGTAGTTCAGACACAATTTTTCAACTAGATCGGTCAAGAACTCTCTGAGTTAGAGGGGGTCGAAATTTGACATTCTGGCCAAAGAGGTGTTGATTTTCATCCATGTAACTTCTTACCTATTGTTTTTAGCAAAATGTGTCCCGAAGAGTTTAGATAGCTATTTCTTCAGCCTTTCGAAAAAAAAAATATAAAAAAAATAAAAAAAAAATTTTTGATTTTTTTTCTTAAAAATCCAAAACTTTTTTGACTTTTTCCTCAAATTGGGCCCTTTTTTTTTTTTTTTTTTTTTTGATTCAAAAGAAAGCTTATGTGATTTCCTTTAAGAGCTGTGGGGTCGCTTAGTGGGATGCGAGTGGGATATCTATGAAAATTTTTTTTTTTTTAACTTTGGAACACAAAAAACGGTTCTTCAATTTGCACTATTAGGTGTGGGATAGCTAACCAGTTTTCGATTTCGATCCGCGATACCCTCTAATTTTTTTAAGGTTCGAAAAAGAAAGCACGAGCCAAAAAATGGGGGCGGTGGGGAGGGGCCATATATCCCCTCATTGGGGTCAAAGTTTGGCGTAAAGAGGTAAAAATCCTCAAAAAGCTCCAAAACTCCCCTAGAAACGCCCCTGGAGGGGTGCAATGTGAGACCGACTCCTATTAATTTTCTGACCCCAACATTTTTCTAGAATATACCTAACCTCTATTTCCACTTCCTAAGGGGGCTCCCATACAAAATGACATTTTTATAAAATTTGCTCCTACCGCTCTAACTGTCCATAGGGTGCCCCTAGAGAAGTAAAATGTATGACCGACCCCCAATATTTTTTTAACTCCAACATTTTCTCAGAATATACCTACCCTTTATTTTCCACTCTTAAGGGGGTCCCCATGCATTTTTTTTATTTTTTATTAGTTTTTAAAAATACATATTTTTATAATGTATGGGAGCCCCTTAGGGAGTGGAGATGATGTTCGGACAAAATGTTGGTAACTAAAAAATAATGGGGGTTGGTCGTAATTTTTGCCTCTCTAGGAGGCACGGTAGGGGCGGTAGGAGCTGGTTTAATAAAACAAATTTATAGAAAATAAAAGCAATGTATGGGGACCACCTTAAGGGTTAAAGATACACTGTAGGTATGTTTGCAAAAAATGTTGGAATTAATAAAATAATGGAGGTCGGTCATACATTTGGCCCCACTAGGAGCACTTTAGGATAGTGGAAATAGGGGTAAGGTATGTTCAAGAAAAATATTGGGGGCAGAAAATTATTGGAGGTCGGTCTCACATTGCACCCCTCCAGGGGCGTTTCTAGGGGAGTTTTGGGGCTTTTTGAGGATTTTTACCTCTTTACGCCCAACTTTGACCCCAGTGAGGGACCATATGGCCCCTCCCCACCGCCCCCATTTTTTGGCTGCTTTCTTTTTTGAACCTTAAAAAAATTAGAGGGTATCGCGGATCGAAATCGAAAACTGGTTAGCTATCCCACGCCTAATAGTGCAAATTGAAGAACCGTTTTTTGTGTTCCAAAGTCAAAAAAAAAAATTTTTCAGAGATATCCCACTCGCATCCCACTAAGCGACCCCACAGCTCTTAAAGGAAATCACATAAGCTTTCTTTTGAATCAAAAAAAAAAAAAAAAAAAAGGGCCCAATTTGAGGAAAAAGTCAAAAAAGTTTTGGATTTTTAAGAAAAAAAATCAAAAATTTTTTTTTTATTTTTTTTATATTTTTTTTTCGAAAGGCTGAAGAAATAGTTATCTAAACTCTTTGGGACACATTTTGCTAAAAACAATAGGTAAGAAGTTACATGGATGAGAATCAACACCTCTTTGGCCAAAATGTCAAATTTCGACCCCCTCTAACTCAGAGAGTTCTTGACCGATCTAGTTGAAAAATTGTGTCTGAACTATAGGTAGGAATGAGATTTCCATGCAAATGCATGTTTTTTGTCGATAGTCTAAAAATGATATCGACCAATTATCTTTTCGAATCAAGAAATTTGCGTTAGAATAGCATCAATTTGTTTTTGCATATTTTTGCATATTATGGTGAAAATGCATATTTTTGCATATTTTGGTTTTAAATGCATATTTTGTGCATATTTCCAACTTTTAAGTGCATATTTTGGCATATATTAGCAAAAACACAAATTGAAATTTATATGTTTCAAAAACTAAATTTAAATTTTAAAAATTTATTTTGGAAGTAAGAAAAATTATTTTTTTTCTTAAAAATTTTTCTATAGATTGTCTCAGTTTCTAAAAAATCTTGCTTTTATAAAGTTTTAAACGCTACTGTTTAACCCCGGCGTTACTTTCTTGCTTTTAAAAAAGTTTTTCCTATGAAAATAAGATTTTTATTGCACACATTTTATTTTTAAGTGCATATTTTGAGGGTTTTTAGTGCATATTTTGAATTTTTTATCGCATATTTTAAGCACATATTTTCGATTTTTTAGTGCATGAAAATCTCATCCCTACTTATAGGTAATGAAAAAAATATTTAAAAAAAATAAAAAATATTTAATTTTATTTTTAATCAAAATAATGTACAGTGAGTCAAAAAGTGAAAATCTAGTTCTGAAATTTGTTTATTTTATTATAATGACTTATGTACGTCATTATTAATAAGTCCTTATTTTACATTTCAAAATAATGCTAAAGGTAATTTTTTGTCATTACTAAGTAATTCGAATGGTAATGATGTGTCATTACCAAGTTTTTGCTGGGATATTATAAAAGTATAAAAGAAGTAAAAAATATAGAGAAACATTTCAGAATCTTATCATTGTTCTGAAGGAAAATGTTTTCGAATCTGAAAATTTTTCGGTCAGAAAATGGGTCAGAAATTAATTTTTTTTTGCTTCAGAACCATAAGCTTTATGAATAAAAAAATTAAAAAAAATTAATTGAAAGTAAAATTAAGCAGAATCTAAGACATTTTCCTTATACCATATGTCTGAAAAGCAGCGAAAAATTACATTAAAAAATTTTCTAAATATCTGTAAAAAATTTGTATCAGAAATGTAATACACTCAAAATAATCACTCTGTTAAATTACAGAGATACTCTGCTGAGCCAGCAGAAAATACCATAGATTTCCAACCAGCAAGATTTTTTGTTATTTTACGAAGAAAACTCTGTAAAATGATTTCGATAAAAAAAACCTGTAAATTTACAGAATTATCTGTAAAATATTGATAAAAGCGACCAGAATTTTACTATTTTATTTACTATTTGATTTCTAATCAATTTCTCTTTCCTTAATGTGCAAGTAGTGTTGACAATTTGAAAATGCCACCGAGTAAATTTGCCCGCTTTAATGCTTCCAAATTGTAAATTTACTTTTTTTTTATTTTTGTGAAAATAACGATGTATTTTACGAGTACCTCCAATTTTACCCGACATCCTCGTAAAATTTACCAGGTTTTATTGTAATTTAAGACGCTTTTTAAAGAGCGGTTGAAATATTTGGGAGTTTTTTGAAGAGTTTTTTATTTAAAAACTGTATTACAAAGCAATAAGTAAAATTACAGTTGAAATTTAGTATTTTGGTTACGAGAAAATGTATAAAATCTGTACAAAAACTCTGTTTATTATCTGTAAAATAGAGATTACAAAGTAAAAAGTAAAATTACAGATAAAATTTTGTTTTTCGGTTACAAGAAAATACAAAGTATATTCTTAAAATCTGTATTGCGACAGATAACTTTGTCAAATGCCTGTCGAATTGAGATTACAGTCATTTTACAGAGTTTTTAACAGAGTAATTATTTTGAGTGTAGAAATAGAAACAACTAACAAGGGAAGTCTCCCTAGTGTCACCCGCGGCTCTTTATGGAATTGGTTTTATTTTGTAAAGCAGAAAAAATAAAGGGACACCTATTTTTTTTTTCGGCCCAAATTCATATTTAGGGAGGTAAAAGGGGGAATACAATGCCATTTTTCAGTTTTTTTCATTTATCTCCTATATTATGCAAAGAAACCTAGTCATGTTACATACCAAATGAAAGGTCTTTGGAAAACATATCTACATATGGTAAGAAAGTGTCCAAACAAGCACAACTTTTCGTCATATTAAGTAAAATACCAAAATTTTAGGACATTTTTTTAATAAGTGGAAAAATATTAACTTCTTTGGCCCGTTGTTAGCAACACGAGATAGGTATTTTTAATACCTTTAATCTGATGACACACATGCCTATATTACTTTTGTTTAAATAGGCGTAAATCGTAAAAAACTGAAAAAGGTCAATTTCCTCCCATACAAATCGACCGCCATACAAATCTGATAATGTTACACTATTCTATAGGAAAACAGTTTCAGAATCTGAGACTTTTCCAATATAAAAATGTCTCAGATACTCAGCCTTTTTCTATAAACAAATGTCACAGAAATTTAGACTTTACAGTATGAAAAATGTCTTAAGATCCGAGACTTTTTCTGTATGAATTTTTCTATAGAAAAAATGAGTCAGAATTTGAGACATTTTCTATATGAAAAATGTCTCAGAATCTGAGAATTTTTCTTTAGGAAAAACGTCTTAAAATCTGAGAATTTTTCTACAGGAAAAATGTCTCAGAATCTTAGAATTTTGCTATAGGAAACATGTCTCAGAATCTGAGACTTTTTCTATAGGAAAAATGTCTCAGAATCTGAGACTTTTTCTATAGGAAAAATGTCTCAGAATCTGAGACTTTTTCTATTGGAAAAATGTTTCAGAATCTGAGACTTTTTCTATAGGAAAAATGTCTCAGAATCTGAGACTTTTACTAAAGGGAAAAAGTCTTAGAATCTAAGACTTTTTCTTTAGGAAAAATATCTCAGAATCTGATAAATTTGTTATGGGAAACATGTCTCATAATCTGAGACTTTTTCTATATGAAAAATTTTTCAGAATCTGAGACTCATTCTGTATGAAAAATGTCTCAAAATGGACTTTTTTATGAAAAGTGTCTCAGAATCTGAAACATTTTCTGTATTAAAAATGTCTGGGAATGTGAAACATTTTCTGTATGCAAAATGTCTCAGAGTTCGAGATTTTTTCTGTATTAAAAATGTCTTAAAATATGTGACTTTTTCTGTATTAAAAATGTTTCAGAATCGGAGATTTTTTCTGTATGAAAAATGTCTTAAAAATTTTTCTGTATAAGAAAACTTTTCCAAACGAAAACAGTCTCAGAATCTGAAACTTTTTAAGTGAGAACAGTTTATCAGAATCTGTATGTGACCTTTTGCGTTGAAAAAATATTTCAGAATCTTAAATAATATCTGAAAATCTGAGAGTTTTTTAGGGAAACTGTGTTAGAATCTGACACTTTTTGTAAATATTTTTTTCGAAATTTATTTCTTTTTCCACAACAAAATAAATGACTTAGCTTGCGAGACTTTTTCCTGAGGAATAATATCTCAGAAAAAATAACACTTTCTGTCTCAGAATCTGTGACATTTTTATCTAAAAGAATAATGTCTCATAATCTGAGACTTTTAATTTAAGAATAATTGCTTAGAATCTGAGAAATATGTATCTTTGTAACAAAAGTTCAGAATTTGAAAATTTTCTTAAGAAAAATGTTTTGTCGTCTGATACAATTAATTAAAAAAACAATTTATATTAAAAAACAATTTTTGGGAATGCTCTTGCCAAAATTCCACAAAAAAAACCTACATAAGTTTTGAATTTTTGTAAAAAATTTATCAGAATTTCTCTGAATCGATAGCATTTAAGTGAAGGGAAATACGACGGAAAAAAATTAAAAATATGTGCAGATAAGTAAATTAAATATTAAAAAAAAAAAAATCATTTTTGGGCCAGCTGTGATCAAAATACTGGATACGCCTCCATGCGTACGGTCAAAAAACCTTACAATTTATTGGTCAAAACAAGTATAAAAGTGAAATTCGAATTGTTCGAATCTTTGAATAATGAATGGATAAAAAAACACATTTTTTGCGTTCTCATCCCCTCATTTGATTTTAGTTGGTGAAAAAAGCTTTGCCAGATTTTTCCAGATTTCTAAAAAAATGTTTAAAACTGTTACTAGCATGTGAGTTGGTGTAAAAAAGATTTGCCAGATTTTTTCAGGTTTAAAAAAAACAAGTAGAAAAATAAAATTCGACTTGGTCGAATCTATGAATACCCTCCACAATGTTATCTGATAGTAATTTTCTAATAAAAATGTCAAAAAATTGCATTACAAATTTTTTATTATAAATAGGTATATTATTTTTAGTAAAATTTTTTTTTAATCAATCAAATTTTTTTGAGTGTACATTTTTTTTGACTGTCAACATTTTTTTGAGTATGATATTTCATTAAAAAAAAAAATTAATGTGTACATTTTTTTTGAGTGTAACATTTTTTTTGAGTGTAAATATTTTTTTTAGTGCACAATTTCTTTGAGTAACAAAATTACTTTGTAAAATATTTTTGTTGTTTTATACCTACATATATTTAATACAAAAAAAAAACTATTTCACATATTTCCCTCTTTTTATTTTATCTCTTCTTTAAAAAATAAAACAAACTAACATTCAATCATACACATACATACTTTATTTGATTTTTTTTCCAAAAATACTTACTATACACCGTTACATACAGTTACACTTTACAATAACAAAACAATAACAAATATTTACTTGTCTAACAACAAAACTGCACCCCACGGCAGGAAAACAAACAACAACAAGTTTTAAAAAAAACTGGTATTTCACCATGCTTATAAAACTTGTTTAACGAGTTTTCAACAGTTAAAGGTGAAACAAATCCGAAATTCAGAGCGTTGCTTATAACTTTTGAACCACTGAACCGATTTTGCTGAAATTCAAAACCAAACAGACTTGGGGAGCGACAAATATATCTGCTAAGCTTCAGCACCCATAGAATTGTCTTTCGAAAGTTAGAGTGGTTTTAATCTCGTAAGTTCGCAAAATACCCTTGCCGAAATTTACTCTTTTGCTCATAACTTTTGAACCACTGCACTGTGGGCCAGGATTTCCATTTTTTGGCCAATAAGGTCTGTAAGGCAACACATATTTAAAAATATTTTTTCGGAATGTCGACATCTTGAATTTTGTCCACCTTTAATATCTTTTTATTATAGCTTAAAGTTTTTTTTTTGCATGAGGTTAAAGTCAATGTTTGAGATTTTTTTTATATTTTTTATTTATGAAACAAATAATTTTTTTTGTACTTCGACACAATATTTCTTCAAATTTTCGGTGAAGTTCTCCTAAAGACATACCTGTTTGTTCAACACATGATATCAACTGCCAAAAAGTAAGCTATATGCATATTTTTTTTTAAATAAATTATGGAAATTCATACTTTTGTTGAAATCCGCCTTTTTTCAACACCAAAGTCGAAAAAAGTTCAAACGATATTGACAAACCTCGAACTACGATCTGTCTCTGACAATGTATTCTATTCACATTTTTGCGACCCTGTGCGACCGTTCATAAACTTTTGATCTAGAGGCAATAAACCAAAATATGACGTTTAGAAATGCCCTAAAATGGAACTTCAACATTTTTCGATATTTTTGTTTCTATTGATTTCTAATAAAAAATGCCTCACTTTGACAACATTGGCGTGATAACTGCTGATGGGCACGTGAGTGAATTTTGACTCACGTTGACTCACGCTCACGAAAAAAACATAATTTACTCAACCGTTTTTTTCTCACACTTACTCACTATTTACGTGAGTAAACAAAACACCACTCACGTGTGACTCACGCTCACTCGTAACTCATGCTAAACATTTAAAACACGAAAAAAATTTAAAAACTGAATCAATACAATTAAATAGTTTTGACTCACGCAAAAAAATTGTACTCACTAAAAATCACTCACGCAAAAAATTGTCTCACTCACTTATCACTCACGAACAAAAAATTTTAATCACGCTCCCTTTCGATCACGAGTAGTTCACGTGACCAGCGTCCATCTCTAGTGCTAAACATTAAAGCTGGTAACGCATTTAGGCGGGCATATTTTGGCAATAGCATTTTTAATATTTTTTACGAAATTGTAAGCTTGTAGCATTATTTGTACATTTAGGATGGCAAATGCTTATTGGAAATAAAAAAGTGCTCTCTAAAATGAGCCTCTGAATATATGAACTTTTTGACGCATTTAAAAGAGAAATATTTTATTAAAATCTTCTGATAAAAGCAAAAAGAGTGATTTATAAAAACTCAGAAATTTAAACATTGTACATTTTTTTAAAAAGCTATGTGCTAAATTTCGGATCCTCGATTTTGATTTCAAAAAATCTGAGTTCGTATTCGTGTTGTGCAATCATTTGATATTTTGAAACATTAATCAATAATGTAAATATCTTGTCCGCCATATTTGATCCGCTATTTTGAATATTTGATTCTTAAAGGTCTGAACAGAACAAGCCCGGCACGACTTTTTCCATACGATTTGACAGTTAAAAACCGTGACCGGCACGACAAAAAATTAAAACTTATTTTATTTTATCTCCGGGTTCTCTCAATCTCCCTCCCTCTCACACTCCAGGGTTGCCGCATTTTCTCAACAATTTTTTATTTTTTCATTCACAATGGTGTAACAAACGTACAGTAGTGCCAACTTAATCACATTGACTATGTGATAAGCGATTTTTTTCTGTAAAATTACTCTAATTTTATAAAAAGTTAGCACCACTGAACAAACAAATGACATTTTTTGCCGGCGCCGTCCCCCGTCATTGTTTTGGGCCTATATTCTCCGGCAACGGCAACCGTCCCCCGTGCCGTGCTTGTTCTGTTTCTACCTTAAATCAGATTTTTTATTCCAAAAACCATCAAAATCAGACAACATTGAAAAAAACTTAATATTTTATTTGACGCCATATTGGATCCGCCATTTTGAATTTAAAAAATCGGAGCTCATATTCGTAATTACTGACCCTAAATACATCAAAAATTACTAATTTAAGTACAATTAGCTAAGAATTACAAAAGCATATTCGCCATATTGGATCCGCAATTTTGAATTTCAAATATTTAATTCCAAAATCAGTTTTAACATCCGAAAAACCATTAAAATCGAAGTTTTTGGCCAAAAGAGACAACATATAAAAAATTTTAAATTTAAATTTGTCGCCATATTGGATCCGCCATTTTGAATTTTAAAAGTCTGAGCTCATATTCGTTATTAACGACCCCAAATACATCGATAATGATTATATTAAACACAATAAACAAAGAATTAAAAAATCATGTCCGCCATTTTGGATCCGCCATTTTGAATTTTGAAATTTTTTTTCCAGAATCGTGATCAGCGATCCTTTAACACCCATATGCAATACTTTTTTGACATATAGGTTAAGCGGTCTATTTATGGCCAAAATTCAAGAATGCTGGCCCACAGTGCACTGGACCGATTTCGCTGGATTGCAATACCAACCTGACCCGGTAAATGGCCAACATATATGTCAAACTTCAGGAGCCTCCGTAAAGTCTTGCAAAAGTTAGCGTGTTTTCAACAGACAGACAGACGGACGGACGGACATCGCTAGATCGACTTAAAATCGATCAAGGATCATGAATATATATACGTTATGGGGTCCTAGACCAATATTTCGGTGTTTTACAAACGGAATGACAAACTTATATATACCCTCTATCACTAGAGTGGAGGGTATAAAAACCGTAACTTAAACTAAAAATTTAGCTGGAAATTTCGTAACATTTTTATGTACATATGTATTTATAAAAAAATTAGTAGAATTTAGCTAAAATTTTTGTTACTTTTCGTAAACTAAAATTAACAAAATATTTTGTAAATTTTTTTTTACATTTTTAGGTTGACATTTTTTTTTTATTTCACCGAACACTTTAAACACAAGCAGTTCACTAATTTTTTTCTATATTTGCACAGGATTAAGTTCAGCTTAAGTATAACTTATGAGATTTGCATATTATGCTACACAAGAAATTTCTTAAATAGTAATCACTCTTTTCACTTAACAAATATGTTACGAAAAAACAGCAAATTAATTAGTAAAAATTCGTTAACTTAGTTTTAAAGTCAACAAAAAAAAATTAATTCAAAATTTGTTCAATACTAGTATTTTCGTAAATTGAACTTAACTAAAAAAGTAGTTAAAACGCTGATTTTAACTAAAAATTTGCTAAGTCAGTTAACTCAACTTAACTAAAAAAAATTGTTAACTTTACAGTATTATTTTTTTGCATATAAGGGGGAAACAAGACATATTTTTTTTCCGGTCTCACCGGACCCGTGGCGCCCAATAATAAGAGTTTTGATTTTTTAAAAACTTTTCACCTAAAACTGTAAACTTTGATCGAAGGGCGCCAAGGGCTAAAATGGTCGGATTTAGCTCCAATTAGGCATAAATGAAAGATTGTATCAAGCTCTATGAAAGGGTAAAGGTAAAGAAATTCTGAGATTGTTTTTAAAAAATTTCTTAAATGTAATATTTGAAATTTTTTTGACAAATTTTTAATGGCGATATCTGGAAAACCGCTCGATCGATTTTGGACATTTTTTGATATTCCTTTTTAGTATGCCAAAA
Source organism: Pegoplata infirma (assembly GCA_963921195.1). Lineage (NCBI taxonomy): Eukaryota > Metazoa > Arthropoda > Insecta > Diptera > Anthomyiidae > Pegoplata > Pegoplata infirma. The sequence goes on from OY992540.1 coordinate 153,758,184, forward strand.
TTAATAAAATTATTGTATCGCGAAATATTTTTAGTTTTTTATTTTTTTTATTTTCAAAAGTCCAAAATTTTGGTGAAAATTTTCCAAAAGTCCCATAATTTGGTCTAAGGGCGCCACTGGCTAAAATGATCGGATTTGGCTTAAATTTTTTCTAAATTAAATAATCTCTCAAGCTCTATGAAAGGGTCAACGGAATAAAATTTTAAGAAATTAAAAAAAAACAAAGTTTTCGGATTTTTTTTTTCAAAAAAACGATTTTAATTTTTAAACGTTAAAAATTAAATTATAATTACTTCGAATAATTGATAATTTTCTAAAACTACAATAAAATCGTTTAATTTTATTTTTGTTTGTGAAGCACAAATCTTCTTACGTCACGAAAATAAACGGCAATCCATTATCGGTTAGACAAATAATAATTCCTAGAACCAAGTAGGCTTGTTATCTTTGAATTCAATAGAAACATAATATTTTCGGATGTCAAGCAATTAAAATATAGTAAATTTAAATCTATATATATAAAAGAGTAATGTGACTGACTGACTGACTGACTGACTGACTGACTGACTGACTGACTGACTTATTGACTGATTCATCATCGCCCAGCCCAAACCGCTGAAGCTAGAGACTTGAAATTTGGACTGTAGGTTCACCTCCCGGAATATAGATCCACTAAGGCTGGATTTTTGCCAGTGTTGATTCTAAGGGGGTAAAAAGTGTAAAAAACTGTACTTTTGGTACTTTTTATATCTCCTGAAATAATGGTCATAGAGACTTGAAATTTGGACTGTATGTTCACCTCCCGGAACATAGATACACTAAGGCCGGATTTTTGCCAGTGTTGATTCTAAGGGGGTAAAAAGGGTAAAAAACTGTACTTTTGGTACTTTTTATATCTCATGAAATAATGGTCATAGAGACTTGAAATTTGGACTGTATGTTCACCTCCCGGAATGTAGATCCTGTAAGGCTGGATTTTTGCAAATGTTGATTCTAAGGGGGTAAAAAGGGTAAAAAACTGTACTTTTGGTACCTTTTATATTTTCTCAAATAATTGTCACAGAGACTTGAAATTTGGACTGTATGTTCACCTCCCGGACTATAGATTCACTAAGGCTGGATTTTCGCCAATGATGATTCTAAGGGGGTAAAAAGGGTAAAAAACTGTACTTTTAGTACCTTTTTTATTTCCTTAAATATTGGTATTAGAAACTTGAAATTTGCAATGTAGGTTTACCTCCCGGAAAAAAAAATCACTGAGGCTGGGGTTTTGCCAATGTTGATTCTACGGGAATAAAATGGGTAAAAAAGTGTACTTTTGGTACTTTTTATATCTCCTGAAATAATAGTCATAGAGACTTGAAAATTGGACTGTATGTTCACCTCTCGGAATAAAGATCCATTTAGGCTGGATTTTTTGCCAATGATGATTCTAAAGGGGTAAAAAGGGTAAAAAACTGTACTTTTGGTACCTTTTACATTTACTTAAATAATGGTACTAGAAACTTGAAATTTGTAATGTAGGTTCACCTTCCGGAAAAAAGATTCAATAAGGCTGGGTTTTTGCCAATGTTGATTCTACGGGGGTAAAAAGGGTAAAAAAGTACGTTTTATAAAAAGTACCTTTTATAAAAAGTACCTTTTATAAAAAGTACCTTTTATAAAAAGTACCTTTTATAAAAAGTACCTTTTATAAAAAGTACCTTTTATAAAAAGTACCTTTTATAAAAAGTACCTTTTATAAAAAGTACCTTTTATAAAAAGTACCTTTTATAAAAAGTACCTTTTATAAAAAGTACCTTTTATAAAAAGTACCTTTTATAAAAAGTACCTTTTATAAAAAGTACCTTTTATAAAAAGTACCTTTTATAAAAAGTACCTTTTATAAAAAGTACCTTTTATAAAAAGTACCTTTTATAAAAAGTACCTTTTATAAAAAGTACCTTTTATAAAAAGTACCTTTTATAAAAAGTACCTTTTATAAAAAGTACCTTTTATAAAAAGTACCTTTTATAAAAAGTACCTTTTATAAAAGGTACCTTTTACAAAAAGTACCTTTTATAAAAAGTACCTTTTATAAAAAGTACCTTTTATAAAAAGTACCTTTTACAAAAGGTACCTTTTATAAAAAGTACCTTTTATAAAAAGTACCTTTTATAAAAAGTACCTTTTATAAAAAGTACCTTTTATAAAAAGTACCTTTTATAAAAAGTACCTTTCATAAAAAGTACCTTTTATAAAAAGTACCTTTTATAAAAAGTGCCTTTTATAAAAAGTACCTTTTATAAAAAGAACCTTTTATAAAAAGTACATTTTATAAAAAGTACCTTTTAAAAAAAAGTACCTTTTATAAAAGGTACCTTTTATAAAAAGTACCTTTTATAAAAAGTACCTTTTATAAAAAGTATCTTTTATAAAAAATTCTGTTTCTAAAGGTCGCGACCGATCGTAAAGGGGATAAAAAGTGCAAATTTGGTTATTCTTATATTTCTTGAAATAATGGTTCAGAAACTTGATGTTTTAAATAAAAGATCACAAAAAAACAGTTTTTGGAAAATATAATTTTACGGGGAAAAGGGGCCAAATGGTTATTTTGAGATATCTAACTATTGAACTAAAAGCCGCAGAAATAACACCCAAGACAAGGACATATTTTAAAATTTTAGGGTAAAAAGGTGTACCTGGTAACAGTGGTGTAAAATGGTACTTTTCATATCTACAATATAAAGACAATAGAACTTTTTATTTTTTTAACGCATATTATACGGAGAGGAATGAAACTTACATGGAACGAAAGGAGATGGACCTGGAAGTGAAATGGAATAGAACGGGGAACTAAGTGGAATAGAGCTGGGAACAATATGGAATGATACTTTTTACTTAAATTTTACATATTTAACTTTTTTGACTCCATATTTTTTCTCTCTATATGTTTTTCCACTCAAACTTATTTTTATTCCAATTTTTTTTTTCACTGAAATATTTATTCATTCAAAATCTTAAAACCCGATATAGGGGCTCGAAAATTGTCAATATATTTTTTCACCGAAACGAGCATGATGACGTACCAGCGAAGTTATTCAAATTTTATTGTTTAAATTATTCATTAAAATATTATTTTATGAAAGACTTAAACGTCCACAAGTAAATAAAACAAAAACTATGTAGAGGATTTTTTTTAAATCGATAGAGTAATCCTGATCCTTTTATTATCCGGCATTCAATACAACCGGTAACGAAGTACCGGGATGGTAAGCTAGTTGATTTATAATTTATCAGCAAACACACATGAGTTAAAACATTTTTATTTCAACGAGTTATTTTTAGCGATCATTGCAATGGTTTCCGATTTTGATAAAGTTTTATGAGTGCACGCATTTATTTTTGTTTTTTAGTTTTTAGGTTAGGGAATTCACACAAAAGATTATACACTCAAAAAATGTGTATGTAAATAGATTAACCATTTTTTATTGCTAACATGAGTTGAATATTTAACAAAAATTTTGTTGAAAAAGCGTTTTACAAAAGTTTCTTGCAAAAGTCATTTTAAATTAACTATTTTATGACATTTTTAATTTTTTTGTGTTCCAAAATGTATGGCAAAATTTTTAGGTTGCTTTAGTTTATTCGGAGCTTGGAAAAAATTATTTTTATTTTCATATAAGCATTTTTACTGAAATTTCCATACCCCAAATCGTACCCCAAATTTTTAAAAATTTTTAACATCTTTTTTTGCGACTTTATAAATTACGGTATTTTGATTTTTTTTCCAAAACGCAATTTTTGGATAAGCTCTTATACCAGAAACGCAAAATCAAAATTGTTTAAAAGATTTTTGTATTCGTAACATTGGATTTTTTTTTTTTAATATTTCAAGATTTTGAAAAGTTTTATTATTATTTTTCTTAAAAGCATTTTTAATAAACTTCTTATACCTCAAAACGCAAAGAAATCAGCTGATATTCTTGTTAATAGAAGTTTTTTTTTCTATTATAACAGTTTTTTCTTAGTGTAGCATTTTCCATTAGATCTAATACCAACAAAAGTTAATCAGTTTCTTTTGGAAATTAAATGATTAAGTACTTTGTTAAATAAAATGATAAGAAAAACATATCGCTCATTTCCTACAAAAGTGACATATATCAAAAAAACAGATTTTGAAGAAAATCCAATTAAAGACTCAACTGAAAATGGTTTGTCATTTAGAAAGGCCGGTACATATAAAATGTATTAATGGCGAAATTTCTTCTCAAGCGGTGAGTTTAAGCTTAATATTAAAAGCCACGATGAGATTTTCTATACTATTTTTTGAAGTTATTTGTAAAATATTAAGCTAATTTTAATGAATATACAGGGTGATTCAGTCACGACCCGCCGAATTTTACCAGCGTATTCCTTGGCCCATTTCATGAAAATATATCCATTACGACCATCACCCGAAAATGCAAGTGTGCGAAATGGCAGCGGTTTGAAAATTTTCGGATTGGTGATTGGAGGATAGTAGGGTTAAATTGATAATTTCTGAACCTAAAATCCGATTTTGTTGTTTTTGGGCTTTTTTTAAAGTTCTTTAGGAGACTTTTCAGAATCAATAACAAAAAAATTAAAATAAAGTGAAATCGCCGAAATGCAGAGCTTTTAAAAATAAAATTTGAAAAAAAGACATACAAATTTGCACATAACCTCAATTTATTCAGCCAGATGGCAGGTAACTTATATTTTTTTTCTCTCTTAAAAGATAGCCCTACGTCCAACCTTTCCAAAATGCCCTAAATGAAGCCCAGAGGTCTTTCTGATCTAAAGTTATGAACATTTGACTGAAATGCAAACAATTTTTTTTGGTTTGGAGGCGAAATAACAGCACACATTCATTTGGTTTTGTAAATTAACAAGTTTAAGATTTTATTTTATTAAAATTTTTGCAAGGCAAATGGTCATAACTTTGGAACGGTAAGACCTCTGGGCTTCTTTTAGGGCATTTTGGAAAAGTAAGACGCAGGGCTTTCTTTTAAGAGAATAAAAAACATAAGTTACCTGTCATTTCGCTGAGCAAATTGAGGTTATGTGCAAATTCGTATGTCTTCTTTTTCAAATTTCATTTTTAAAAGCTCTGTATCGCAACGATTTCACTTTATTTAAATTTTTTTGTTATTGATTCTGAAAGGTATCCTAATAAACTTTCTAACCAGGCTAAAAACAAAAAAATCGGACCACAGGTTCGGAAGTTATCAATTTTATCCTACTACCCTCCAACCACCAATCCGAAAATTTTCAAACCGCTGCCATTTCGAACTCTTGCATTTTTTGGGGATGGTCGTAATGGACATATTTTCATGAAATGAGCCAAGGAATACGCTGGTAAAATTCGGCGGGTCGTAACTGCATCACCCTGTATTTAGGCAGTCAAAGAAATCATATGCAGTACCGTTAAAACTCGACATCGCCGGGCCACTAACAATAAGTCCCAATTAAAAAATCCCACGAAAAAAGGAGCTAAACTTTTCAGGATGATATTTTCGATATAGATATAATGCTTTTTTAGCGCATAAAACATTTTTTTAAAGAAAAATAGTTTTGTTTTTATTTGTTCTTAAAGAAAATTTTCATTTCAAATCGTAAAGTTTGAGATTCTAACACATTATTCGTACTGAAAAATTCTAAATTTAAGAATTTTTTTTATAGGAGAAATTCTCACGACATAAAAGTTTTCCTACAAAAAAAAAAAAAAAAAAAAACGCATATTCGGAGACATTTTTCCTATAGAAATAGTTTCGGATTGAAAAAGTATCAGATTCTAAAACATTCGTATAGAAAAAGTCTCAGATTCTGCAGGCGCGGATCCAGGGGGGGGGGGGAGGGAGAATGGGATATCTCCCCCCCCCAAATCGATTTCAAAAAAAAAAAAAAAAAAAGGAAAGGAAAGGAAAGTCAAAAAAAAAGAAAAAAAAGAAAAAAAAAAGGAAAAAAGGAAGGGAAAGGAACAGAGAAAATGACCAGGATGCAAAAAATCCTCAGGAGAGGTATGTGTGTGTGTATATGATTTACGTCAGAAAAAGTATTATCTTAAATATTTGTTGTAGAAAAATGTCTCAGAATTCTAGACTTTATACTTATATAGACAATTTTTTGATACTTATTTGACTCTGAATGAAATAATTTTTTTATTAAGAAATTACCTTAAATATTAGGAAAAATGTCTAATAACATTCTGTAGAAAAAATCCCTCAGCAGCTGAGAAATATTCCTTAGGAAAAACGTTTCAGAATCTGCCAAAAAAAATTTCTGTAAGAAAAATCAAATCCTCTCAGAATCTGAGTTTTTCTATGGAGAAATATATTTCCGAATCTTAAATTTTTTTATCGATAATTTTTAAGAATATGAGAATTTCTCTGTTTGAAAAATCTTTTAGAATCTGCGAATTTAAATATGCAAATTTTTCTCTTGTCCAATAATAGTTTTTCTATATGAAAAATGTTTCAAAATCTAAGAAGTTGCCTTAGAAAACATTAGGTGGCATAAAAAAGTAAAATTTTTCTATTGAACAATGCTATACAATTTAAGAGTTTGTTTTTAGAAAAGTGTATCAACATTTTTTTATAAAATGTTTTAGAAACTGATAATTTTGTATTATCTGACAATTTTCTCTTACGAAATATGTTTCAGGATCTGAGAATTGTAGGAAAAATTTCTTAGAATCTGAGAATTAATTAAAAACGAGAATTATTTCAGAGATTTTTTATAAGAAAATTTTATCAGAATTTGAAAAAAAAAATTAAAGGAAGAATCTCTCAGAATCTCAGATATTTCTATAAAATAAAGTTTAAAAATCTTAGACATTTTCTATAAGAAAACTTTGATTTGAGAATTTTTATATCAAAGGGTTTAAAAATCTGAACATTTTTATATCTTAAAAATGGGTTATATTTCTACATGAAAAATATTTTAGAATCTAAGAATTTTTCTGTACTAAATATGTTTCAACATCTGAGAAATTTTGTGAAGGAAACATGCATAAAAATGTTATTCTTATTAAAAAGTATTTTCGGAATATTAAACTTTTAGTATGAAAATAAATTTTTGAAAAATAAGACTTTTTATGTAAAGTTGTATGGGTCTATTCACAATTGTGAGTGGATATGACTGTCATAAGCCAGTTTTTGTGACTGAAAAGTCACTATATAAATATTTTTATATACAAACCTACATACAACAAATTTTAAAAATTTTAGATTTTATTTGTCAATTTTATAATCGTCTCGAGAGCTGGTCTTAAAATTTGGAAATGAAATTAAAAAATTTTTAATGTTTTTTGGTGGTTTGTATAGAAAAAACTGTTCAATCATAAAAATTGGAATATGACAGACGTAGTCATAACTGTGAATACCGTTTACATGACTATCAACGGCCTTATTTATGAAGTAAATCGTAAAAAAAATGTTGAGCAAAAAAGCTTCCCCCAAATCCAAAAGCTGGATCCACGCCCGATTTAAATACTATAGCATTTTTTAATTGAAAAATTCTTTTAGAAAAAAACTTTATTTTTTGGTTTTCAATTTGTAACTCAATATTAAAAATATTACTAAAAATTCATCCAACACCCCCCCCCCCCCTTCCTAACAAACATTAAATTTTTTTTATAAAAAAAAATCTCCCCCCTAAATGAAATTCCTGGATCCGCGCCTGGATTCTGAAACGTTGTTTATAAAGAAAGAGTCTCAGATTCTGAGACATTTTTCGTATAGAAAAAGTCTCAGATGCTGAGACAATTTTTGTGTAGAAAGAGTCTCAGATTCTGAGACTAGTAAATTCACGAGAATTCCTTGTTAGTTTTAAAAACAAAAAAATCGCGTCTGATTTTTTTTGTGTGGATAAACAAACATCTAAACTTAAAAAAAAAAGTGACCGGTTTTTTGATAAATTTAAAAAATGGGAAATTTCGAAACGAATTCAGAAATTTTTTTAAAATAAAACTTTTAAATCGAAAACCCATAAAAAATATACAAGAATGAAAATTTTTTAAATTATGGTGCATTCCGTTATAATTCGTTAAATATTTAATCAAGGCAACTCGACACAAATTTCACCATTTATACAATATTTAGCCACGCCTCCTAAGCCCAGGTTTTGAAAAATTTAAAAGCCAAAACGCAATTTTCTAAGTTCCATATAGAGGTCACGGAGGGGTTTTGATGATTTAAAAAAAAAAATCGATTTCTTCCAATTTGAAAAGCAATTCTTGTTCTAGGTGACGTAAGGAAGAGAATGAGCCCAAGAACAAAAAAATGCCTGCGAATTTTGTACTCTTACCCAAAACATTAAATCATGATAACGTTTTGCGGAAGATATGGGTGTACTTGCGAAAGCAAAGTTTTTTTAGAAAAAATAATGTTATATCACTTTGCTATTCCATCAGCCGAGGACCCCATTAAAAAACCAAAAGAGCTGTACATTTCGTAAGTGAGTGCAAAAATAAGTGTTTTTTTGCATTTTGGAGAGTATTAAAGATTCGGCACCAAAGAATATAACACTCTCACTTGTTTTATGTACATTTTACTAGCTTACCATCCCGGTACTTCGTTACCGGTGGTATTGAATACCGGATAATAGAAAGGTCAGGATTACTCTATTGATTTCAAAAAAATTCCCCTACATAGTCTTTGTTTGTTTACTTGTGGACGTTTAAGTCTTTCATAAAATAATATTTCAATGAACAATTTAAACAATAAAATTTGAAATACTTCGCTGGTACGTTATCATGTTCGTTCCGGTGAATAAAGATATTGACAATTTTCGAGCCCTTATATCAGGTTTTTGGATTTTGAGTGAGTAAATATTTCAGTGAAAAACGAAATTGAAATAAAAATAAGCTTGAGTGAAAAAACATATAGGGAAAAAATATGTAAAAAAAGTAAAATACGAAAAAATTGGGTAAAAATATCATTCCATATTGTTCCCTGCTCCATTCCATTTCGTTCCCCGTTCTACTCCATTTTATTTCCAATTCCATCTCCTTTCGTTCCATGTAAGTTCCATTCCTCTCCGTATAATATGCGTTAAAGACATAAAAAGTTCTATTGTCTTTATCTTATAGATATTAAAAGTACCATTTTACACCACTGTTACCAGGTACCCCTTTTTACCCTAAAATTTTAAATTTCTCTTGGGTGTTTTTTCTGGGGATTTAAATTAAATTCCAAAAACTGTTTTTTTTTGTGGTGATAAAAAAAAGTACCTAAAGTTCAGTTTTTTACCCTTTTTACCCTCTTAGAATCAACATTGTCAAAAGTCCAGCCTTACAGGATCTGCATTCCGGGAGGTGAACATACAGTCCAAATTTCAAGTCTCTATGACCATTATTTCATGAGATAAAAAAAGTACCAAAAGTACAGTTTTTTACCCTTTTTACCCCCTTAGAATCAACATTGTCAAAAGTCCAGCCTTACAGGATCTGCATTCCGGGAGGTGAACATACAGTCCAAATTTCAAGTCTCTATGACCATTATTTCATGAGATATAAAAAGTACCAAAAGTACGGTTTTTTACCCTTTTTACCCCCTTAGAATCAACATTGGCAAAAATCCAGCCTTGGTGGATCTATATTCCGGGAGGTGAACCTACAGTCCAAATTTCAAGTCTCTAGCTTCAGCGGTTTGGGCTGGGCGATGATGAGTCAGTCAGTCAGTCAGTCAGTCAGTCAGTCACGTTACTCTTTTATATATATAGATAAACAAATGGAAAATTTTTATGCGAAAAGCTTAGACATGGTGAAAAAGTAGTTTTGGTAAAAAAAATATTTTTTTTTTTTCACGAAAAACGAAATTATGTTAAAAAAATTTATTGAACCCAAAATTTTTGGTAAAAAAAAATGATGAAAAAAAGTTTTTGATAAAAAAAAAAAATTTTTTGATGTAAAAAAAAAAATATGAAAAAAAAAAATTGTTGGTGAGATAAAAATTGATGATAAAAAATTTGATAAAAAAATTTATGAAAAAAATATGATAAAAAAAATTTATGAAAAAAAATTTTGATGAAAAAAAAATTTGATGAAAAAAAATTTTGATGAAAAAAAAAAAAATTAATGAAAAAAAAAATTTTTGATAAAAAAAAAAAAAAAAATAATGAAAAAAAAGTTTTATGAAAAAAAAAATTTGAAAAAAAAAAATGATAAAAAAAAAAAATGATGAAAAAAAAAAGTTTGATAAAAAAAAAAAATTATAAAAAAAAAAATTTGATGAAAAAAAAAAAAAAAAGTTTGATGAAAAAAAAAAATTATGAAAAAAAAAATTTGATGGAAAAAAAAAAAATAAAATTGATGAAAAAAAAAAATTTGATGAAAAAAATTTTTTTTTTTTTGATGAAAAATAATTATGTTACTTTTTATTCACCAGCTGGTGAAAAACGGTTTTATTCACCACGAGGTGAATTATTATCCAAGTTACAATACCAACCTGACCAGGTAAATGCGAAACATATATGCCAAACTTCAGGAGCCTCCGTAGTAAAGTCTTTCAAAAGTTAGCGTGTTTACAACAGACAGACAGACGGACAGACGGACGGACGGACGGACATCGCTAGATCGTCTTAAAATCGATCGAGGATCATGAATATTATATACTTTATGGGGTCCCAGATCGATATTTCGATGAGTTACAAACGGAATGACAAACTTATATATACCCTCTTTCACTAAGTGGAGGGTATAAAAAATTGCTGATAACAGAAATTTGATAAAAACACAAAAAAATAGATAAAAAAAAAAACTTGATGAAAAAAAAAATTTTTTGATCAAAAAAATTTGATGAAAAAAAATTAATACAAAAATTATGGTAAAAAAAAGTTTGATAAAAAAAAAAAATTTTATGAAAAAAAAAATGTGATGAAAAAAAAATGATGAAAAAAAAAATTTGATGGAAAAAAAATTTATGGAAAAAAATTTATGAAAAAAAAAATTGAAGAAAAAAAAAATTGAATGAAAAAAAAACAAATTTGATGAAAAAAAAAAATTGCTTAAAAAAAAAAATTTTTTTGTTGAAAAATAATCATGTTACTTTTTATTCACCAGCTGGTGAAAAACGGTTTTATTCACCACGAGGTGAATTATTATCCAAGTTACACACCCAAGTTATTAAAATTTTTGGGTCTAAGAAAATGAAAATAGTAATTCTGGTTTTATTTTTCGTAAATTGTTTGCTTATATAGTCAAACTGAGGTGGCGTCCTGCAACTTTTTTAAAATTAGACACCAGCCTTAAAACATTATCATGTTAAAAACATTATCATGTTAAAATTAAATTTTTTTTTTGGGTACTCTAAAACCGCCGATAACCAAAACAAGAATTTATTATATCGCTCATTTACTTTTCTAACTGGGCACCCTAGACGGTAAATTACTCGTTTTTGATATGTGAGGTGAAAAAAAAAAAAAATTTGTTTGCATAAAAATAGCAATTTATTTTTTTTCAAGTACTCAGTACTTTTAATAATTTCACACAATGACGATATTCGAAAGAAGTGTTCCCGTAATTTGCGCACTTGCATTATTAGCATTCAAATTTGTCGCTGCTAATCCACAATGGCATACTGCAAAAGATGGGCAAAAATTTTTAATCGAAAGTGATTTACAAGTAAAATAACTGATTTTATTCAAATATAAACAAACAATTAACAAAATTAAATTTTCTTAACACTTTAGTTTAATTGGCTACAAGCCTTTGATGAGTGTGCTCGAAAAGATTTACAATTGGTAGTTATTAAAAATTCTAAAAAAAATGCGGCTTTGGTAGAACTTTTACTCTCTATATCTGGTAAGAAAAAAGATACAATTTCTTTAGATTTTTTTATAAATTATTGCAATATTTTTTTAGATCAACTTAATTTTTTTTGGATTGGTCTTCATGATGAGTTTAATACATTAGATGATACAAAACGTTTTTTTTATGCAGCCTCAAATGGACAAAAAGTTTCATTTGGAAATTGGCATACCAATGAGCCAACTAACGCCAACCACAATGAACACTGTGCCGAAATTGCTGCATCTTCAAATTACAAATGGATTTCAAATGTTTGTGATACAAAACTATTGGGGTATATTTGTGAAGAATATCATATTACAACAACTTATAAAATCTACTTGGAACAAGGTCGACAAATAGCTAATGAAAATAATATGAAAATCAGTCATGAATTTGATGAAAACCGTTTAGATATTCAAGACATTAATAAGAATTTACAAAAAGATATAAATAATGAGCTAAATATTTTTAGTCAATCGATCGATGACATTATTGAAGAAGTTGAAAAATATGTTACAGTGCTACAATTGGAGAATCAACAAGCTTTAGATAAAATCGCTGCAGAAACTTTAGAATTTATTGAAAATTTACAATTAAGTGCAGAGAATTCAACAAGTTTTATACTTTCAGAACATTCTGAGAATTTAGTAACCAATCGAAATGATGTTGACCAAATTTTACAAATTTAATGTTAAAGTTAAAATTTTTTTAAGCACTCTACTTGGCGATATAAGTCATTCCATTTGTAACACCTAAAAATAAAGCTCTGGGACCCCATGATGTATAAAAGATTGTTTTTTTTTTTTATTATAAGAAAATAATAATTTCTTTACATTTTCAAAAACACTAGTTTACAAAATAAAAAAATCTCGCACGAAACGTGACTAAATTTTTTTTATGTATTTGTTAGGGTGTTCAGCCGATTAATTCTTGTTCGATTAATCGAACATTTTTAGACGAATAATTGATCGATTAATTAAAAATTGCTAATTTCGATTAAAGGATTAATCGAAGAACTTATAGCCATTAATCGAATAATAAATATATATGCTTTTTCTGAAAATATCCATATTTTTTTTAAGTTTTAAGTCACCAAATGTATGTGGCCGTTGGAATTAAAAAAAAAAACTGTCATGTTTACTAGAGTGGTCCTTATTTAATTTTTTTTTCGGATTATCGCTACTCCTGAAGTTTGGATTTGTTAAACGACTTAAAAAAGTTACCTGGTAAAATTTTGGGTCAAATCGGTTAACTCTATGACCTGTTTTTTGATCAAAAACCCACTAAATTATAAAAAAAAAATAAATTACAATGCTCGAAACAAAATATTTTTTGTTTACAATTTTCCCAAATGTAGTCAGATAAAAACTATAAAACTTTTGTGATATCGGTAATCCATATAAATCCATATAATCAATCATTTTATAATGCTTTTACGATTGTTTTTTTTTTTTTGTAATAAAATATTAAACTACTTGTAATTTATATTGTTTATTTACTCAAGTACCAGTTTTTTCTAAAATTGTCGAAAAAAAATCGTTGTAATTTAGAAAATTTGTGACTTTGAAATTATTCAATTTTAAATTTTTTTTCGTTTAATCGAATAAGTCAAAAAAGCCAAATGTCGATTATTCGTTTAATCGAACAATAAAGAAACCCAATTAATTGAACACCCTAGTATTTATAGACCACTGAACTTATTTGACTATTTTCTTATATATTCCGCGTTGTATACATCCGATCTACAAGCACTAAAAACCATGGAAAAGAAAATCATATTTCCAACAAATCATATACCATGAAATCTTTTTTAAATTTCAACTCAGTGAAACTGAAATAAATGTTTAAAAAAACCGGCAGTTTTTGGAATTTAGAAAAACTGTAAATGCAGTTGTGTAAACAAGACCTTAAACCATCACTGAGCAATGTTTAAGGATTACCCCACTTTATCCGTAAAAGTTACAGAGGGTTAAAGTTGAAAAATCGATAAAAATGGCTTGAAATAATCCATACTTTTTACCTTCTTTCGCTTTTTTTTTAATTTCTCCTTATATTTCAATCTTTCCGGCATAACACAAAGTCAGTACATATAAGAGATTATTTGAATGTTGGCTTGATAGATGCTTCATCGCTTGGTAAGAAGTTATAAGACGGTTAAGTTTTGAAACCAAAAATTAAGAGTTTTTAAATTTTCGAGGTTTTTTGATCAGGGATTTCGGCCCCTCTATAAAATGAATAAAGTTGAACTAGAGTTGGTAGCTGTTGTAATTCTTAACATTTTGGAATTAATCCCGTTAATGTGCCACGAATAGTTAAGGAGTTTCAGCAGATCAAAGTTCGAAAGAAAAAACTTAATTTTTTTTAAATACCAGTTTTTCGCGAGGCACATTCGCGGTTTCATTCGAAATTTGGTGGCCCCTTGCGTAAACCGAATTTTTTAGGAGTTTACATAAAAAAATCACTGGCGGGTTTATAAAAAATAAATTGCAAAAATTTTATGGCATTTTTGAAAATTGTGCGAAATTTGCAAATTTGTTTCTTATATTTTTAGTAGCAATTAATGCATAATTTTTTTTTATTTTATTTATTTAGTCTATGGATTAAATCCTTACAGACTTAAAAAATTTTAACCAAAAATTATTTACAAAATTATATAACAGCAAAAAAACATAATTAAATATTTAAATATAGTATTATTTTACGTTTTACAATATCAATATTTAAAGAAAAATCAATGCAATTATATAAATCATTAAAGTCTTTACATATTCTTCGTAATGGGTCAGCATTAGCGTAGTTACTACGGTGAAACTGCAGTGATAAAGGACGAAAGTAACGAGTTGAACGTTGAGGAACATTGAATGTTATGTTATTAATCAAAAATTCCGAATTGACTTCACCATTAATTAAATTAAGTAGAAAAGATACGTTTAACATTATTCGACGGCTTTTGAGCGTAGGTAGTTTTATAATAGCAAGTCTACTCGGATACGAAGGAAGATTAACTCCTGGAATCCATGATAAACCTCGCAAACAAAAAATCAGAAACTGTTTTTGAACAGATTCAATGTGATTACTGTGATTGTTATATTGAGGGTCCCAAATTAATGAGCCATATTCCAAAATCGGTCGTACAAGAGAAGTATATAGCATTTTTGTAACGTACGGATCACTAAACTCCTTGGCCCACCGCTTTATGAAAGCAAGTACGCCTCTGGCCTTATTTACTGTCATATGAATATGAGAGATAAAATTAAGTTTCGGATCAAATAATATTCCCAAATCCAGAAAAATATCAACTAGTTCCAGTTGGTGTTCATCAAAGAAGTAGCTAATTTTTATAGGCTTTTTTCTAGAAAAGCACATAGATTTACATTTTTTTAGGTTAAGGTCCATTAGGTTTAAATTGCACCAATTTTGGAAATTATCTAAGTCCATTTGTAGAAAAATATGATCAGACGGATTTTTATAGCTCGAAAAGATCTTGACATCATCGGCATACAACAATATTTTTGAATATTTTATCACATTTGGAAGGTCGTTTATAAATAAAGAAAAAAGAACTGGCCCTAAGTGGCTTCCTTGAGGGACCCCGGATTTAACAGCTATGTATTTGGAAGTAAAGTTTTTATATCGCACACTTTGCTTTCTATTAAAAAGGTATGATGAAATCCAGTTCAGACTGTTAGGGGAAAACCCTAATAATTTCAATTTAATCAGGAGCAGATTATGATTAACCTTATCGAATGCCTTACTAAAGTCAGTGTAAACGACATCTGTTTGTTTCCCATTTACAAATCCTCGATTAATTATAGTTGTTAAATTTAAAAGATTAGTGACAGTTGAACAGCCCTTCCGAAAACCATGTTGATAAGGAGACAATATATGCGAGACATGATGACATATGAAATCAGTAATGAATTTTTCAAACAGCTTTGGAATTGTGCTAAGCTTCGCGATTCCTCTGTAGTTTGATATATCAGATTTTCTACCGGATTTAAATAATGGAATAATATAAGATTCTCTCCAGAAGTTAGGAAAGTATCCATTATTAACAGAAATGTTAAACAACACAGATAAGGGAGCAGACAAACTCTCAGCACAGTTGATTAATATACAGCTAGGCACACCATCCGGTCCATGGCTATAAGACGATTTTAAACTTTTTAAACAACGTAACACTTCAGAACGATCGATAGATGGTAAAATAATAGATTGATTTGAGACCAAAGGATATGGGTATTCATTTCAGTTGTTATATTTGGCATCAGAGTAAGTAGTAGCAAAAAAGTCAGCAAACATGTTTGATATAATAGTATCATCCCCAGATTCACAACTGCCAAACTTCATTACGGGAGGAAATTCTTGAGAACGTCTTTTTGAATTTACGAAATCGTAAAATGCCTTAGGATTTTCATTAAAATTGGATTTCATTTTTTCTATATAATTATTATAAAGTGACATATTTAATACAATATATTCAGCACGACATGTAGAATATTTTCCATAGACAATTAAGGAAGCAGATTCTTTGTATTTTTTATACAGTTTATTTTTTTTATTTTTAAGTTTTGATAGCTGCTTTGTGCTCTAAGGAGGTCCAGACTGCTTACGGTATGTGTATTTCGGAACACAGATATCCAAAAAGGCATAAATTTTTTTATAAAATAAATCAATAGTCGCATCAATTGAAACAGCGCTTAAGTTTTGAGGAGTTAACAACATTTCCCAGTTCGTAGTGTTTATAAGATTATTTAACATTTGATAGTTAGACTTCTTAAAACAAAAATTAGTAAAGAAAATAATGACCTCGAGCCAGAATAAACATCCTCGCAAAATATAATATTTTAAAGGTCGAATAAAACAATTTTTATTTATTAATAAAAATTAATCAGAATTTGAACATAATGGTTGGCACGCCATAGTGATGAATAGCCCTAATAATGGTATAATTTCATTCACAGCAACAAAAAACATATTGTTGTAATCCAATGGACTATCGTATGTAAAATGTTTTAAATATTTTTGTTGGTTATTGACAATTGTTACTTACTAGCATAGTACAATTTCTTCGTCTTTCTAATTCACATTGTGGATAGAGTCGAATATGTATTAATGTTTTAGTTTGTGCAAAAACGATTTGTCATTAGACTCGTTTGCTACTTTGTAGTATATCGTTTCTATTTTTGCTAAATAATCTTGACAATGGAATCTTGACAAATTCCGAAACACGTGTCGATTAAGTCTTGCAAAAATGACCAACATAAATAAATTTAAAACAAAAAATAATTTTCTTGAAAATTATACTATGAGAATATCATGGTTTTAATTAGTAAAGAAAATAATGACCTCGAGCCAGAATAAACATCCTCACAAAATATAATATTTTAAAGGTCGAATAAAACAATTTTTATTTATTAATAAAAATTAATCAGAAAAACAGTTTCATTATTAAGTTTTTCAGTATAACAAATTTCAACAGAGCAAGTAATTTCAATAGTTGGGTGGTAACTATCTTCCGGGATACTAATGGGAAATGATCTACTTAACGAGCATTCGTTTGGATCGTTTACAAATATTAAATCCAGCAGTTTACCATATTCGTTTCGTACGCCATTCATTTGAAATAGACATTGATCAGAAAGGCCATTTAAAAAATCATCATTCCAGCTGTCAGTTTTTATAGGAACCAAATTTGGAATATCAGGAAGATAATTCCACAGCACTGAAGGTAAATTGAAATCACCAAAAATAAAAATAGAATCTGTGTCCTTTGCTTGTAATGCAATTTTTACAATAGCTTCCAAATGCTTATCATAAACAGATTGGATAGATTTTGGAGGAATATAAGAGCAGGTTATAAATATATTTTTATTTTTCAGTTTTATTAAAACGCTTATAAATTCAATATCAGGCGAAGAATCAATAATTAATAGTTCAGAAGGCAGACGATTTGATACAGCAATGATAACTCCACCTCCATTACAATCACCGCCTCTATCTCGTCTATAAATTTGATATTTATTGCAAAGTATTTCAGTATTAAAAACATTCAGCCTTACTACAAGAAAATAATATAAATTTAAAATGAGCTTTTAATTTTATTTCCATACAAATTGTTTTTGTTTTTAAAATCGACTTTCAAAAAATGTATTGAAAATTTGAAATTTAAAATAAAACTTTTGTTAAAATATACTTTTTATTTTCTTGTGGTAAGGGCCATTATTTTTTAACCAGGTTTCTGTAAAGACAATAACGTGGTAGTCAAAACCAAAACTTTTAGCAAATAGATTAGAAATCTTTGTATTTAGTCCACGAACATTCTGATAGACAATATTTAGTTGGTTAACAGGGGTTTCATTCAGTTTTTTGGATTAGTTACTTCTTGTGATGGTAGTTGAGCAATATTATTAAGACGTGGGTTGGGTTTAAACACATACTCACGAACAAATGTATTTATAGGCCAAAAATCAGAGTTATTAATTTGTTGAAAAAAGTTACCTGGAACTGTAACTTTAAACGACGTAATATCCCTAGGTTGGGAGTATGTAAATTTTTTAACTTGAATATCGGAACAAAGATCCAGCTTTGATTTAATGAAGCCCTCAATCTGATTTTCAGTAGTGTCAAATGAAAAACGGGAAAGGAAAATTGATTTTCTTGGTGGAATAACTTTTAACGGGTTCGGTTCATTTTGGTTATTGTGTGGAGTAGATGGGGTTTCAGCATCATCAATTTTATCATAGTCTTTTTATACCCTCCACTCTGGTGATAGAGGGTATATATAAGTTTGTCATTCCGTATGTAACACATTGAAATATTGGTTTAGGACCCCATAAAGTATATATTAGAGTGTCCCTTATTTTGGAAATGTTGGAAATCTTGAGACGGTACCCGCTCATTTTTTTCCTTTTGACTTAAAAATAACTCAGGAAAAATTTTACGCCCCTAGGACCACGCCTTCCCTACGCGACGGGGCCTTAAAGAGCGGGGCCTAAAAAATCATTTTTCCATACAAACCAAAAAATTTTTTTTTTTATTTTTAATTTTTTTGTTATTAATTATTATATTACTTGGTTTGCTTATTCACGACAAAAAATTTGATTTTGGAGGGATAAGTCTTTCAGCGCTAAAAAATTTTTCGCAAAAAAAAAATTTGGGCGGCCGGGGTCCTACAGTAAAAAATTTTTAAAAAATATTTTTTTTTAGTTTTGACCAGCAACGGTTTTAGTTGCTATGTTGCTTTAAATGATATATATTCCAAAAAAAAAATTATTCATATCTGTGACATCTTTATCTTTTTCGAAAAAAAAAATTTTGAGCCGTAGGAATCCTACGGTAAAAAATTTTTAAAAAATATTTTTTTTTAGTTTTGAAAAGCAATGGTTTTAGTTTTTATGTTGTTTTTAATGATATATATTCCAAAAAAAATATTATTCATATTTGTGACATTTTTATCGTGTATCGAAAAAAATCATCAATGCATTTTTTACCCTTTTTTAGAACACGATTAAGATGTCACAGATACAAAAAATATTTTTTTATGAATATATATCATTTAAAGCAACATAGCAGCTAAAACCGTTGCTGGTCAAAACTAAAAAAAAATATTTTTTAAAAATTTTTTACTGTAGGACCCCGGCGGCTCAAAATTTTTTTTTGCGAAAAATTTTTTAGCGCTGAAAGACTTATCCCACCAAAATCAAATTTTTTGTTGTGAATAAGCAAACCAAGTAATATAATAAATAATAACAAAAAAATTAAAAATCAAAAAAAAAATTTTTTGGTTTGTATGGAAAAATGATTTTTTAGGCCCCGCTCTTTAAGGGCCCGTCGCGTAGGGAAGGCGTGGTCCTAGGGGCGTAAAATTTTTCCTGAGTTATTTTTAAGTCAAAAGGAAAAAAATGAGCGGGTACCGTCTCAAGATTTCCAACATTTTCAAAATAAGGGACACTCTAGTATATATATTCATGATCCTTGATCGATTTTAAGTCGATCTAACGATGTCCGTCTGTCTGTCTGTCTGTCTGTCTGTCTGTCCGTCCGTCTGTCTGTCTGTTGAAATCACGTTTTTGGCAATAATCCGGAACCGATTTTAACGCTTGGGGTACCAAAAGTTGCGGAATTTATCCAGGCAAAAACTAGTGTATTTTTTTTTTGAAATCGGTTAAGTACTTTAAAAGTTATGAGTGAATTACTGAAAAAACTCTTAGTGATTTTCATCATAACCCTAAATTAATTCATATTTTGTGTAGATACATACATAACAAAGAATACGGAAATGAAAAAAAAACGGAGAAAAAGAAAAAAATGTTTACAAAAAAACTTTAAAATATGTAAAACAAAATCTAAATTTAATTAAAAAAAAGTTCGTTAAGTAATAATAAAAAAATTATTTGTTATTTTTATGTACAAAGCATGTGTGTGTGTCCGTTTTTTTGCTTCGTCATATTAACGGGGTTGCCAGACTTTTTTTTGGCTTTGTCGCAAACTCGGATGTAAAATATCGCCAAAATTCAATTTTGTTCAGATTTCTTAAAAAAAAAATATTTTTATTTAAAAAAAAATAAATTTTGTTAAATAATAAAAGACAGAAATAAACTTTATGGCAAAAATCGCCCAAATCCGGAAAATCTATATATATAAAAGAGTAATGTGACTGACTGACATACTCATTCATCATCGCCCAGCCCAAACCGCTAAAGTTAGAAACTTGAAATTTGGACTGTAGGTTGACGTCCCGGAATAAAGATCCACTAAGGCTGGATTTTTGCCAATGTTGATTCTAAGGGGGTAAAATGGGTAAAAAACTGTACTTTTGGTACTTTTTATATCTCCCGATATAATGGTCATAGAAACTTGAAATTTGGACTGTATGTTACCCTCCCGCAATATAGATCCACTATGGCTGGAGTTTTGCCAATGGTAAGGGTAAAAAGGGTAAAAAACTGTACTTTTGGTACTTTTTAAATCTCCTGATATAATGATCATAGAGACTTGAAATTTGGACTGTATGTTCACCTCCCGGAATATAGATCCATTAAGGCTGGATTTTTGCCAGTGTTGATTCTAAGGGGGTCAAAAGGGTAAAAAAAATACTTTTGGTGCTTTTAATATCTCCTGAAATAATGGTCATAGAAACTTGAAATTTGGACAGTATGTTCACATCCTAGAATATATGTAGATCCAGTACGGCTGGATTATTGCCAATGTTGATTCTAAGAGGGTAAAAAGGGAAAAAATCTGTACTTTTGGTACCTTTTATATTTCCTTAAAAAATTGTCACAGAGACTTGAAATTGGGACTGTATGTTCACCTCCCGGAATATAGATCCCCTAAGGCTGGGTTTTTGCCAATGATGTTTCTAATAGGGTAAAAAGGGTAAACATATGTACTTTTGTTACATTTTATATTTCCTTAAATAATGGTACTAGAAAATTGAAATTTGCAATGTCGGTTTACCTTCCGGAAAAAAGATTCACTAAGGCTCGGGTTTTGTCAATGTTGATTCTACCCCCGTAGAAAAATGGGTAAAATAGTACTTTTGGTACTTTTTTTTTATTTACTGAAATAATGGTTATTCAAACCTGAAATTTAGAATGTAGGATCCTTTAGTGAAATAAAACATTTTGGAACAAGTACTTTCTGAAAATTCAGTACCGTTTTCAAAAAGTACCTTTTATAAAAGGTTCCTTTATAAAAAGTACTTTTTATAAAAAGAACCTTTTATGAAAAATACCTTTTATAAAAAGTACCTTTTATAAAAAGTGCCTTTGATACAAAGTACCTTTTATAAAAAGTACCTTTTATAAAAAGTACCTTTAATAAAATGTATCTTTTATAGAAAGTACCTTTTATTAAAAGTACCTTTTATAAAAAGTACCTTTTATAAAAAGTACCTTTTATAAAAAGTACCTTTTAAAAAAAGTACCTTTTAAAAAAAGTACCTTTTATAAAAAGTACCTTTTATAAAAAGTACCTTTTATAAAAAGTACCTTTTATAAAAAGTACCTTTTATAAAAAGTACCTTTTATAAAAAGTACCTTTTATAAAAAGTTCCTTTTATAAAAAGTACCTTTTATAAAAAGTACCTTTTATAAAAAGTAGCTTTTAAAAAAGTAGCTTTTAAAAAAAGTAGCTTTTAAAAAAAGTACCTTTTATAAAAAGTACCTTTTATAAAAAGTACATTTTATTAAAAGTACCTTTTATAAAAAGTACCTTTTATAAAAAGTACCTTTTATAAAAAGTACCTTTTATAAAATTACTTTTTATAAAAAGTACCATTTATAAAAGTACCTTTTATAATAAGTACCTTTTATAAAAAGTACCTTTTTTTATAAAAAGTACCTTTTTTTATAAAAAGTAAATTTTTTTATAAAAGTACCTTTTTTTATAAAAAGTACCTTTTATAAAATGTACTTTTTATAAAAAGTACCTCTCATAAAAAGTACCTTATATAAAAAGTACCTTTTATAAAAAGTACCTTTCATTAAAAGTACCGAAGGTACACCTTTTGGTACTTTTTTATTTCTTGAGGTATAAATAAAACAAACTTTTTTGTTTTTAAATCATTACATTGGTGGAGGGTATTTAAAGATTCGGCACAGCCGAATATAGCTTTCTTACTTGTTGATTGTTAGAATCGATTATGTTATGCAAAGGCTTCTTCTGAACAGACAGAGTAGATATTGGAGAATTTACACATTCAGAGTCTTTAACATTGGAACTGGATGGACCGGAATCCTGAACGGAATTAGCTTCATGTTCATTTTAATACACCAAAAGACGTGCCTTAACGAGTAGAACTGATTTGCTTTTTGACTTTTTACTTTAAGCCATTCTGAGCGGAAAGCGCGATGATTTTATCTAAACCTGTTTTGATCTGGCACATCCAAGGCTTTACACGAAATCGGATGAAATTTTTTTTAAATGAAAGCCCACTTGATGTGTCATCATAAAATCAGAGGCGGGTTAAAAAATTTTGATGATTATAGATTTTTTGGACCATATTAAATTTTCTTGTTATAAAAAAGCACCACCGATTTTTTTAAACACTGGTACAATAATACGATTTTCCGTGATTTTTTTTTCAGTAATACCAACGCGTATTGCCTAAATATGTTATAAAAAATTATGAAACTTTTCTTTTACCGCGAATTAATCGTGATTTTAGGTACTTAGATATTTTTTTTTAAATCGTTTGGTCATTAAAGGGTTAAATTTATATCATATATTTTAGAAGAAATGATATATCCTGGCATGTTTTAATAACGCATGCAACAAATGTGTAGAAAAAAAATATTTAAAATATTTTTAAGATTTTTTAAAACAGCTAAATCTTAAAACCGCCATAACTTTTGACCCCCCTGCGCGATTTAATTGACGCGAACGAATTTCTTATTCTTAAATAGCTTCTAATATTTATGCCAACTTTCATCGATGTGCCATCAAAACAAAAATCACATCTTTTTTACCTCAAAATTTAAGTCTTACAAGGGAAGTATCTCAACCCTTATGAACCGATTTGCCTGAAACTTAAAATATATATAAAAGAGACAAATCTAAGGTTTGGGTGTCTCGGCTTATCGGCCATATCGTGGATTTAGGGGTTCAAAACATGGGTCAAAAAATGGCGAAAAAATCGTTTTTTTGGATTTTTCAGCCATTTCTTTTTAAGAAACTGTATGATGTTTTCATATGAGAAGAAAGGTTTTTTTAATGCCTATCCAATGGTGGTATAACCTTGTAAAAATTCGGCTTCTTTAAATATTTTTTTCAAGAAAATGTGTAAATTTTGGGGGGTATTTATGTGAAGACATATACCTACGATATCCATATGAATAAGAAATAATCTTTATTAAATTTAAGTCGACACGTATTTTTGCCCTAGACAATATTCCCGTTAGTTCGGAAGTTATCATAATTTTCCCGAAGGTCCACATGGTTTCATAAGGGGACAACGAAATTTTTAAACACCGATATGGCCGATAAGCCGAGACACCCCAACCTTAAAATCGTCTCTTTATTATATATTTTAAGTTTCAGGCAAATCGGTTCATAAGGGTTGAGATACTTCCCTTGTTAGACGGAACTCCTCATATATATTTATTTTCAAATTTATTAATTTAATTTTGAGCATATTAATTTTTATAATTAAATATATTTAGACCGTACCATAGAAAAATAAAAAGTCTTCTTTAACAAAAGTTTTATTTTAAATTTAAAATTTTCTTTAAATTTTTTGAAAGTCGATTTTAAAAACAAAACCATTTGTATGGAAATAAAATTAAAAGTCGATTTTAAATTTATTTAACTTTAATGTGGTAAGGCTGATAAATTTCAAAATTATTTTTTAAGTAATTTTTTTTAAATATTATTTTAAGAAAATGATTCACAATTTGCAAATTCGTCGATTGATTTTTATAAACAACTGTTTTTTTTACTCATTTCCGTTATATATATTTTTTATCGCCACTATATTGTCCCGTACGAGTACACAAACATTAATAAATTTTTTAATGTGTACGTTAGGGATGGGATAGAGCACAAGTTTTCGATTTCGACATGCTAGAACCGCTTATTTTGTGAGGTTCATAAAAAAATGCATGAGCCAAAAAATGGGGCAGGTCGGATAGGATCTAGGGGTCGCTCATCGGGGTCAAAGTTGGGCATAAGGGGGAAAAAATACACAAAAAGCTCCACAACTCCACTGGGTTTGCACCTAGAGGGGCCAAATGTGAGACCGGACCCCATTATTTTTCCCCCCCAAACACTTTTCCCAAACATGCCTAAGCCCTATCTCCACTCCCTAAGGGAGCTCCCATACAAAGGTTCAACTTTTAAAAATATTTGCTCCTACCTCTTTAGCTGTCCCAAAAGTGACCCTAGAGGAATCAAATGTATGACCGACCCCAACATTTTTTCAACCCCAACATTTTCTTAGAACATACCTACCCTCTATCTTCAACCCTTAGGGTGGTCCCCATATATTTTTTTTATTTTTTCTTAATTTGTTTTATTACATCATCTCCTACAGGTCCAATGGTGCCTTCCAGAGGGGTCATTAGCAAAGCCCACCCCCTTTTTTTTGCCCCCAACATTTCTTCTGAATATACCACTTCCCTATCTCTAATTCCTAAGGGGGCTCCCACACAAAATGACATTTTTATAAAATTTGCTCCTACCGCTCTAACTGGCGCAGGGGAGACCCAAGAGAAGTAAAATGTATGACTGACCCCCAATATTTTTTCAGCCCCAACATTTTGCCCAAACAAACCTGCCCTCTATTTTTAAGCCTTAAGGGGGTCCCCACACATTTTTTTATATTTTTTATAAAATCAAATCCTATCGCTCCCATGGTGCCTCTTAGGGATAGGGAATACAGACTTACCCCCATTAGTTTTTGCCCCCCAAATTTCTTCCGAACATACCTATGGCGTATTTCCACTTTGTAAGCGTGCTCGCCTTAGGAAAACCAAATTCATAATGGTACTGGAACCCAACGTTGGATTATTTAGAATTTACAAAAGTACAATAATTAGCAACACTATTATTTATAAATTCAGCTCTTTCCGCTCCCATAGTGCCTCTTAGGGACGGGAAATCCCCCTATATCTCCCATGACAACATCATATTAATGAACTTTAATTAAAAGAAGTGTTTAAAACCAAATTAGGCAAAACGTCTGGACCAGGAGTGCCAATGTTTGAGCGTTTAAAAAAGTAAAGGGAAAATATAAAAGGCAAACCATACAGTCCTGGCATAGAAGATTAGAAAGTGACAGGCAACATACCAGCTCTAGTCCAAACTTCATCAAGTTGTTTTGTTGGGCTCAAATAAAGGAAAAGCAACCTAGAGACGACTTCAAGGAGTTTCTGGAAATTGTTTTATTATACCTTGGTGAAAATATTCCTAATAATCATTTGGGCTAAAAGGACCCATCAGTCATGCTCGATGGATGGCAAAAGGCATATGTTGCCTAGAAATGTTTTAGGTTTGACCAAAAACAATTTATGTGAAATTTTGGTTTAGCGCCACTAAAGCAATAGATCCTCTAAATAATGATTTGAATTTTTTGAAAGCGATTGCTAATTGTTCTTCAATTAATTAGATGTCCCAACGATCGGAGAAGAGATTCTGTGACATCTTTGGTATCTCAGTGGTGAAGCTGTTGCACTATTTGATCCGACTATCTCTTGTGAAATAAAACGAAAAATGGCAAATGCAAGGAGGAAGAGTTATCTGACGAAAAGATGGACGAATCGTCCGACTAAGGCAGCGAAGAAAAATTAGACGATGATATCGGGGAAGATTATGACTCGGGGGATAGCCGCGAAAGTGATAACAAAGATCGTGATCATCCAGTACACATCGTTGGATTCGAAGGTGTGAAAATAATTAACATGGAATCGAACAAGTAAATCCAGAACTCATAATATAAAGAATGATTTTTTAGCCACTACGTCACAGCTGAGACACCAAATTTTTTTGCACGCTTCGGATTAACAACAAATTTCATTGGATCCGGTCCAAACACTTGGGAAAATTGTGAGGACTACCAGCAAGCGCTGCAAATATTACTTTAATTGCATGTTTTCAACGACGCTGCCGAAAGAGGCGTAAAATTAATAGAAGACTATAACAACGTGTTGTGCAGTAATGGACAGGAAAAAATATTACCCTAACAAAGTGGAAATACGGCGTAGGTATGTTGGGACAAAAAGTAAGAGGCAAAAATTATTTGGGGTCAGCCTGCATTTCCCGTTCCTAAGAGGCAATATGGGAGAGGTAAGAGCTGATTTTTTAAATAAAAATTTTAAAAAATGTGTTGGGACCACCTTAAGGCTTAAAAATAAGGGATATGTTTGTTTGGGGAAAATGTTGGGGCAAAAAAAATATTGAGGGTCAGTATAAGATCTGATTTTATAAAAAAATAAAAAAAATGTGTGGGGACCCTCTTTAGGCTTAAAAATAGAGGGTAAGTTTGTTTGGGGAAAATATTTGGGTTGAAAAAATATTGGGGGTTAGTCATACATTTAAATTCTCTAGGGTCATCTCTGCGCCAGTTAGGGCAGTGGGAGCAAATTTTATAAAAATGTCATTTTGTGTGGGAGACCCCTTAGGAATTAGAGATAGGGAGTTAGTATGTTCAAATGAAATGTTGGGGGCTAAAAATAATTGGGTGTCGGTCTTGGTAATGACCCCTCTAGGAAGCACCGTTGGACCGGTAGGAGCTGTTTTAATAAAACTAATTAAGAAAAAATAAAAAAAAATTTATGGGGACCACCCTAAGGGTTGAAGATAGAGGGTAGGTATGTTCTAAGAAAATGTTGATGATAAAAAAATATTGGGGGTTGGTCATACATTTGATTCCTCTAGGGTCACTTCTAGGACAGCTAGAGAGGTAGGAGAAAATATTTTTTAACATTCAACCTTTGTGTGGGAGCCCCCTTAAAGAGAAGAGATAGGGCTTAGGTATATTTGGCAAAAGTGTGTTTTTTGGCTCATACACTTTTTTTACGAGCCTCACAAAATTAGGGGTTCTAGCGTTTCCAAATACTGCTGCTTAAAATCTCACACAACACTATCCCACCTAGAGTTTGCAAATAATCGAGGTATTTCATAATCGCGATTACGATTAAAAAATTCGCCGTTAATCGCGATTATAGATTAATCGAATATTTTAAATAATATGAATTGCAATTACATTTTCGCAAAAATCTTTAAAAATTTACATTTCAGAACAAACGAATTTACAAAAATTTATGTTTTTAAGAAATAAAATTATAAACTATAGAATTTTCCCAACAAAAATAAATCGAGATTACAAAATAAATCGAGATTACAAAACAGCTTCCTTTTATAGCATATCACAGGGCATCCAAAGAGAGCTCTTGATAATGCAATAGAAGTAAAGGAGGAACATTTTAATTTTTTTATAAGAATTTTGTTTTAAATTCTTTTGTTATAAAATTTCACACATGTTTTCTTTTTTACACTTTTTGAATGATAAGTTATGCATTTTTGGAGAAAAATACAAGATTTCCTTGCATCTTTTTTACGCTTAAATCGACTCTACAAAGAGCGCTTGAGTCAGCGCTGAAAACATAGAGAAACATAGAGGCGAAGGTGAAAGAAAAAACAATATTGCTATCTTTTTCTAATTTCTCACACGTCCGTTGTCGTTGTGAATTCACCACACAATACATGTTTACAAGTCGTACTTTGTCAACAAATACATGTAAACAAAATGTACTTTGACAACTCAATTTTTGACGCCTTCGCCTCTATGTTTCTCTATGGCTGAAAATATGCATTATTTCAGTGCGTCTTAATAGCGATTTAACTGAATTACCAAGAAGTGCTCTGAACTGTGACATCGCACACGGAAATCATGCCTGATATCAGGTGGTTTGGATGCGTGTGATTCCTTTCCTAAAGCTGCTTCCAGTTCAGCAAAATTTTTGTTGGGTCGGGTAGGAATACTAGCTGATGACAAGCTGGTTGTGGAAAAATGTATTTAACTATTTTACAGCAGCATCTTCAGTCTACAACCAGCCGTTTGTTGGGTCGGGTAGGAATACTAGCTGATGACAAGCTGGTTGTGGAAAAATGTATTTAACTATTTTACAGCAGCATCTTCAGTCTACAACCAGCCGTCAAAGTTTGAAAAAATTAAGTTTTTCGACAAAATCATACAACGTTCGAATTTTTTGACTTAATCCCGACAAATTCTTTTGAATATATTTTTACCACAAATCTGAGGGGTTGCTAAGATCAGGACTGTGATCACGTAAAACGATAGTTAACAATCGTCGATTTTTGGAGCCTTATTGCTCCTAAAATAATCAAAATATTTCCAATTTTTTTAATGTTTCTGGATTAGACAACACTCTTTAATAATTTGACAAAGAAAAACTTTCAAATTTCCCTTCAAAATATGTATTTTGATGTCGTTTATGCATCGTCTATCGTTTTCGTTTTACGTGATTAGCCCCCAGAATTTAAATTTAAATTTGAACATTTGCGAGAAAAAATGGAAAACAAGTTAAATGTATCTTGGACCAAGATTTTATATGTTTTAAATTTTTAAAAAAACATTGTATTTTATATAAAATGATTAATCGTAATCGAGTGATTTTTTTGTCGATTACGATTACGATTAATTGGTCCGATTAATCGCGATTACGATTACGATTTTAATCGTTTTGCAAACTCTGATCCCACCCTTAGTGTACGTGTTCTGTGGACGGTACGTATGAATAACGTACTGTTTTTTCTGATTTTAAATCAAAAATGGCTCAGGCTCAGTTTTAAACAAAGTAGTACATAAATGTTAATTTTGTTGGTCATAATAATTGCAACTAATAGTGGCCTTCTTTACCAGCATCCACTTCGCTTTGTCCTTGACTTGCAGGAAATATCATTTTATGTGTTAAGTAAAGTCTCTTACTGACGTTTTTATTTATAATTTTTGTAACATTAACATGACCACATTAATGTTTATAAATGTTCATCAACATTAAAATGATAAAAAAAAGTTTTGATAATGTTTTTTATATGTAAATTAAATATTAATTTTTATTAACTAGGAAATGATAATGACTCTTATATTTGTTATGTTAATATCAAGGCCAAAGTAGAAAATGTAAAACATTATTTTTAATGGATTCCTTGGCACAGACGATAATTTTAAAATTACTTGTAATACAAATTTTGTATTTAATTGATGAATTAAATTTAAATTTAAAACAAGTAAGAAAGTTATAGTCGGTCAAGACCGACCATATGATACCCTACACCAGAGTTTTCCGGAAAATGGGTCTCAAGTCCAAACATGGACCGATTGGATCTATCTTTTGTAAGATCTTTATTTAGTGTAGAAAACACACACAGATAAAATTTTAGTAGAATTGGTTTATTTTTTTTGCCAATAGACCGATTTAACTGAATATCGGTCGAAATTTTGATGTGGTGGACTAAGTCCAAAAATGGTCCAATTATATTCCAATTTGATTTGGTTAATAAAGTACACGTTTAACACCTAAAAATACAATTTGTATCAAATATTTCAATTTTTAGGATTTTGAGGGAATTATGTAAATATCGGGAGGGTGGTTTGTATGGGGACCACCAGAAGTTTTGTATGGGGACCACCGATTCCTTTGAAATTTGGAATGATGATTCGTGCATACAAAATTTGATTACCTATAAAATTTCAAAGCGATATCTATTAAAATACAGTTATTAGAGCCATTTAAGCCGAATCCAAAGGGGGCGTTTGTATGGGGGCTAGGTCTTAACATGGACCAATTTTTTTAAATTTCAATAGATGCTTAAGTTTTAAATTTCAAGTCAATTGGTTGAAAATTGCGACCTGTATCGTGCTTAAACCGATAGATGGATAGACGGACGGACGGACATCGCTAAATCGACTCTAAAAGTGATTCTGAGTCGATCGGTATACTTGTAGGTACGTCTAGGACCAATATTTCGGGTAGTTACAAACATCAGCACAAACTCATTATACCCTGTACCACAGAGTGGTGTAGCGTATAAAAATATTCTTAAAATATTTGTAAACTCTCTTTTTAAAAGTGGGGGTACATAAAATTTGAAACATTTGTTCAACATCCCACAAAGTACAATAATTTTAAAATTATCGCAGACATTTTTCATTTCTGAGTTGGGATGTACTTTATCCCAACTCAGAAATGAAAAATGTCTGAGATGCAGTCCAAACCAAAAAAAAAAAAACTTAAATTTTACAAATGAGCAAAATCGGATCCGCATGGCTTTAAAAAGTCCAAACTTAAAGAACAACAAATTTTATACATAAGGAAAAGCGAATTTAAGACATTATAGGGATGTTCCCAATATGGAAATAAGAAAATCGCGTTTTTGGTTTTACAATTTTTACAAAACTGGGCTAATGCGGCTTGGTTATATGTTGGAAAAATGGTCAAATTTGTGCCGAGTTCCCTTGATTCAACAATCTCAAAAATTTACATTCTTCTATATTTTTGTACGGACTATAGATTAAATATTTTTTTTGGCGAAATTTTCAGAACATGTTTAGAAATTTTTAATTTTTAAAAAAGATTATTTATCAAAAATCCGGCCACATTTTTTTTTAAGTTTAGATGTTTGTCTATCTACACCAAAAAGCAGGAAATTTTTCGTATTTTTGGAGAAAATCGCATTTGAATATTGGATGTAAGAATAAAAATTCTGTAATTCTCTTGTATTTTATTGTGTCAACACCGCGTATGAGTAATGAAAATACGTTGGTTTCGTAAATATTCGTTACTCATACGCGGTGTTGACACAATAAAATACAAGAGAATTACAGAATTTTTATGAAATCCAATATTCAAATGCAATTTTCTCAAAAAAACATCTAAACTTAAAGTATAAAAAAAATGTGGCCAGATTTTTGATAAATTGACTTTTTTAAAAATTTAAAATTTCAGAAAGGGTTCTGAATCGAAGCCCATAAAAAATATACAAGAATGTAAATTTTTGAGATTGCGGTGCATTTGGTTTTTATTTGATAAATATTTAATTAAGGGAACTCGACACGAATTTGAACGATTTTCCAATTTTTAAACAGTTGTTAAAAAATTGATAACCAAAAAACGCAACTTTCTTAGAGTCATATAGGCTAATCCATTCCATCTAATAACACATTCGTGGGACACATGCTGTTTTTCGCTGGACATTTGATGTGGTAAGCCTCATATATCGTCCATTCCACCAGACATTTGGTAATTTAAGGCATTTTTTGACCGAGGTTCTTCCGATTGTTGTTATTTTTTTTATACGGATACTCTATGGAGCCAATTTCTAATTTCATCCATCAGATCGAAAATAAAAAAAGTCAAAATAATGCAAAATCTGTTTAACTTTGAGCAGCTGTATTTTCTAAGCTACTTATCGCATTTTAACAATCTATAGCGCATTCCAATGGTATGTAAGTCTATTTTAATTTCTAATAAACTGAAAAAATATTGGTGGTTTAAAAGTGCATTTTATATGCAAATGAAGTTTTGAAGTGCATTTTACGAAACTTTTACCCCTTTTAATTTTTTTTTAATTAGCATATTTGGAAAATTTAGAATTTTTGCTACAAAAAAATGTTTTCATTACAATGGACCGAGAATTTATGCTATTTTTAATATTTTTTTTAAAAAAATACTTCCTTACCCAATTAGAAATTTTGCCTTTAAGACAATTTCAGTAATGAATCATCAGGTAGAAGTCAGCAAGTGAATACATTTTACTAAAGACAACTTAATGACATGTCATAATTTTTGTCGGAGCTCCCCAAGTTCTATAAATGTACTGACTTGTCATATAAGTTGTCTTATCAATTTAGAAAAATCATGTCTTTAATGCTGACAATTATATAGCAAATCCGACCCATCACTAAAATAATTTTTGCGATGTAAAATCGATGTAATTTTGTTTAATCCTTTAAAACTCTTTTAATTTACTTTGTAATTGAAAAAATAAAAGTGAATTGGTCTTAAAACAATAAAAAAAAAAATTAAAAAAATCCGCGACCGGGGATTGAACCAAGGGCAAAAATCTACAACACGTAAGCTGTCGAACCTGCTAGACAACTAGGCCAACCACAACTTTAAATTGTTTGTAATCTTTATATATAAAAATGGATGTGTGTATTAGGGAGTTTCATCAAAATTTTTTTTTTGGATTTTTGCAACTCTTGAAGCGGAATATGAATTCTTATGGCCTAAAAGATTTTTGAGATTTTTTCCAGATTTTTGGAATGTCGGGATCAACTCGCTCAAATCGATTTTATCAAAAATTTGAGGTTATGAAACATAATTTTTTTTATTTTTTGTTCTCTGGTGCCTTTTTTTAACAAAACCGGATATAATACTTCTTAATGTTGCTAGCCTCCTAAAAAAAAATATTCGCGGTCAAAATAATAACTTCAAGGGTCACTAAGATGACCTTTAAAGTAAAAATTCAGAATTTCCCGTGTTCCAACCTTAATAATTTGAGAAATATGCAATATATGAACGTAATGATGAATCCGTTAGATAGGTCTTTTTAATACCTTTAATTTAAAACCAAAATGACATTTGTCACTTTAGTAGAAATATTAAAAAACTAAGATAAACTCATTTTTTCCCCCATTTTACAGAAAATCGAAGGGAATCCATTAGTAGTTTTTTTGTAAAATTGAAATAATAAACTTAAAAGAAGTTTTTTTGATTGCAATTAGTGTTTCCAAACCGGAAACCCGGGTTTTTGTCAAACCGGTTTTTTTGACAAAAAACCGGTTTTTTGGTTAACCGGCTTGGAAACACTAACTACAATCTATAAAAAGCCTTTAAAAGTTATTATTTTAACTTTACAAAAAAAAACTACCTAATGCACCAGTTCAATTTTCGATAAAATGGGGGAGAAAATGAGTTTTTCCCAGTTTTTTATTTTTTTTAACATTTCTACAAAAGTGACAATAGTCAGATTGGTTTTAAATGAAAGGTGTTTTAAAGACCTATCTAACGGATTCAACATGACGTTCATACATAGCTTATTTCTCGAATTATTGAGGTTAAAACACGGGAAATTCTGAATTTTTACTTTTAAGGTCATCTTAGTGACCCTTGAACTTATAATTTTGACCGCGAATATTTTTTTTTAGGAGGCTAGCAACATTAAGAAGTATTATATCCGGTTTTGTTAAAAAAAGGCACCAGAGAACAAAAAATAAAAAAAATTATGTTCCATAACCTCAATTTTTTGATAAAATCGATTTGAGCGAGTTGATCCCGACATTCCAAAAATCTGAAAAAAATCTCAAAAATCTTTTAGGCCATAAGAATTCATATTTCGCTTCAAGAGTTGCAAAAATCCAAAAAAAAGTTTTTGATGAAACGCCCTAGTGTGTATGTATGTGGGTATGTATGTATGTATGTATGTATGTATGTATGTTCCGTATGGACTCAAAAACGGCTGGACCGATCTTGATGAAAATTTCAGGGAATATTTAGAATATCCTGGCGAGTAACACTGTCAAGTCAGATTTTTGATTTTCTGTCGGTGGGCGGAGGGGCGTGGCAAAATCAGATTTTTACATTCCACCACTAATAACATCTATAAATAAAAAACGGATGAACCGATTTTGATGAAATTTAAACCGAAGATAGTACTAAACAAGAACTAACTATATGCCAAATTAGAGCGTGATCGGTCAAATGGGCGTAAAATGCCATGCTTTTTTGCCAGTGGGCGGAGGGGTGGCCAAATCGAATTTTTACATTGCACCAATAATGCCATCTATATATAAAAAAACGGTTGGACCGATTTTGATGAAATTTAAACCAACGATAGTACTAACCAAGTACTAACTGTGTGCCAAATGAGATCGTGATCGAACAAATGGGCGTAAAATGCCATGCCCCTTTGTATTGAATTGAATTTTATTACTGCATGCTCCGCAATAACGCAAAAACTGTTGATTTTATTTTAATTAAATTTTCAACACTGATAGTGTTAACCGAGTGCGAAACTATAGGCCACAATATACTACGATTGGAAAAAGGGGCGTAAAATACCACACCCCTTTGTACTATACTGGACATTGTCTGCCTGTTTCGCAATCACACAAAAACAGCTGAACCGATTCTCTTGACATTTTCACTACATACAGTGCTAACCAAGTGCATATGTAGGCCATATAAGATCGTTATTGGAAAAAAGGATCAAAATTGCAACGCCCTTAGTACTATACTGACCACGGTTGAACAAAGAGGCGTAAATTGACACGCCCCTTTGTTTTATACTGAACGTTATATCTGCCTGTTTTGAAATCACGCAAAAACGGATAAGCCGAATCTGTCACTACTGATAGAAATAACCGAGCGGGAACTGTAGGTCATATGTATGGCGCGATTCGGCAAAAGGGTTTAAAATATCACTCCCGTTTTTCATAAATAAAAAGTTATTTCCTCCTCTTTCGCAATCACACAAAAACGACAAAACTGATGTCAATGAAATTTGCAGCACAGATAGTACTAATCGAGGACGCAGCATGGAACTTTAGACTATCACGATTCGATAAAAATGCGTTAAATGACACGCCCCTTTGTACTATACTTAAAGTTATGTCTGTCTGTTTCGAAATCACACAAAAACGGCTGAACCGATTTTGTTGAGATTTCTCTATAGATTGTGCTAACTGAGGGTGGAACCAAAGGTTACTAGCTGGACCCGGACCCGTGCTTTAGTTTTGTCCGACACTATATTTAAATTAAGATGCAATATAAAACAGTTTTTTTCTTAGGGCCAGCAACGCGGACCGGGTATAGCTAGTAAAATATATTTTGAAATCATAATATTTTCAAATTTGTCAAAAACAAAATAAATTGAATATATCGTCACCTTAATTGTAAAGGGCTCCAGCAATATTTTTTTTGTAAATGATTTTTTGTGTTTTGTATAAATAATATTAAAAACAACAAAGATACGCTTAAATAACTCTAACAAAATCTTGTTAAAAAGGATGAAGCCAAATTCCAATTAATATTTAAAAAAATGTTACATTTGAGGAAGAAAAATGTATATTGTAGCATTTTTCAATTCAGTCGACGAAATTTATATAACAGGACAATTCAAATAATAAATTAATTTAAATTTGTTTTTAAATAAACACATTTATTATCAAAGTTTGGCTAAAGGGGTAAGGTGCTAGACCAGTGAACAGAAGGTTCTGAGTTCGCGGACCAAGTGAGGCAGATAAAAATAGTAAGTTTTAAAAAATTAAATTTAGGAAATGGACAGATAAAAATAGTAAAGTAGTGTAAATTAAAAGATGTGATTAATAATTTTTTAATTTTTTAACGATCTCTGACGTACTATGTACATGTCATAATATAGTCAGCACTATTGACTTCCCGCTTACTTGTCGGCGATGAATTTTGACAAAATACTTGAAAAAGTCAGGAGGTGTCATGAGGTTTTTTGTATGGTCAGAGATTTTTCAGTCAGCAGGTACACCGACATTGTCATAAGGAAGTCTTTGAGATGTCTTAACGACATTTCTAATTGGGTAAGTTTCCCTTATAAAAATTTTTATTTTTTAAATTACACCAAAATCATGTAAAAAGACATGTTTTTAAACCGTTATATTTACAAAAGTACTAATCGTATCTTACTGGTTTTATACACATTAGAAAGGTATTTTTGTCCCTTTTTTGCATTTAATGACCACAAAAATGTTGGTGTTTTAAAAATGCATTTTAAATGCAAATGCAGTTTTGAAGTGCAGTTTTCAAAACTTTCACCCCCTTTGATTTTTTTTTAATTATCATATTCGAAACGTTTACAATTTTTACTACAAAATAATGTCCTCCTAATAATGGACCCACTGTGTGTGCTATTTTTAAAGAAATTTTATAAATTTCCTTAAAACAAATTTTAATATTTTAAATTAAACTAAAAAAATCTGAAAGTACATGATTTTTTAAAAAATTCTAAAAAATAGCACACAAGTTAGTCCATTATTATGAGGACATTATTTTGTAGTAAAAATTGTAAACTTTTCGAATATGATAGTTAAAAAAAATTGCAAAGGGGTAAAGGTTTTGAAAAATGCACTTCAAAACTGCATTTGCATTTAAAATGCGTTTTTGAAACACCAAAATTTTTGCGGTCATTATATGCAAAAAATAGACCAAAATACCTTTCTAATGTGCATAAAAATAATAAGATACGATTACTACTTTTGAAAGTATAACGGTTTATATACATGTCTTTTTACATGATTTTGGTATAATTTAAAAAATAAAAATTTTTATAAGGGAAACTTAAGGAAGTATTTTTTTAAAAAAAATATTTAAAATAGCAGAAATTCTCGGTCCATTGTAATGAAAACATTTTTTTGTAGCAAAAATTCTAAATTTTCCAAATATGCTAATTAAAAAAAATTAAAGGGGGTAAAAGTTTCGCAAAATGCACTTCAAAACTGCATTTGCATATAATATGCACTTTTAAACCACCAATACTTTTTCAGTTTATTAGAAATTAAAATAGGCTTACATACCATTCGTATGCGCAATAGATTTTTAAAATGCGATAAGTAGTTTAGAAAATACAGCTGCTCAAAGTTACACAGATTTTGCATTTTTTTTGACTTTTTTAAAAACGAAAATCGTGAATAAAATCGCGAGTTTTTCGAATATTTTCGATCTGATGAATCGAATATTTTCGATCTACTCCATAGAGTTTATGTATGAAAAATATAACAAAAATCGGAAGACCCTCGGTCAGATTTTTTAAAATGTCTCATGGAATGGACGATATATATCTAAAGAGAGGAAAATTTTATATAGACAATTTAAAACTTTTGAAAACGGCTATGACCTATTATTAAACAATTAAGAAATCGTAAATTCAAAATCCCTTTTAATTTGGGATATACAAATACAAGCAATTAGTTAAGACCTACCAATAAAATATTTTCAAATATCATACAATTAATAGGTCGTAAATTTAAAATGCGTTATAATAGGGGATATGCAATTAACAGCAATTAAACGTGTAGAAATAACACAGCAAAACATGAACAAATTAAGGGGATTCTGACAAAAGATTCTCTTAGAGGAGACAAACAAGTATAGATATCCTATAATCATTGATTACAACTAAACATTAATTATTTTCATACAAATTTGACATTTGGTAACATTGGTCAACATTACACAGAAAAAAATAAAAAGAATATTTGAGTAAATTTTTAATACTATTGAGTAAAAAATTACTCAATTTTGAACCAGTAAACGATTTAATAGTATTGAGTAAATTTTTAATAAAAATTTATTAACTATGCGATTCGCTATCTCGGTCGAAGTGAGTGACTACAAAATTTGTACGTAAAACAAAAACAAAAAACTCAAATTTGTTTTTGCTTTACGTACAAAATTTCTAGTCACTCACTTTGTACGACATACTGAATCAGGGCATAAATGTTTGAAAAAAAATTGAGTAAATTTTGAATAAATTTTTATTTGCGTCAATTAAAAAATTACTCAATTTTTGTTTATAAATTTAAACAAGTGGTTACTCAAATTATTTTCTCTCATATTTTTTTCTGTGTAATCATTGATTATCTTGTGATAAGTTAAAATATAAATTTTTTAGATTCGTCTAAATTTTAATTACAATTAAATCCCTTTTTTGAGTATATCAGTCTTCAGGTTCTGAGATTTTTTTTTATTAACATCTTAAGTTAAAAAATTTTAAAATCCTGAGAGAAAAATTTTAAAATTTTGTGACATTTTTGGGCAAAAAATTTTCAGATTTGCAACCGTTTCCTTCAGAAAAGTTTTTAGATTCTAAAATGCTTTAAGTTTTTTTTTTTAAGAATTTTTTTTATATTTTATATCTTGTTTTTTTTATACCAAATCCTGAAATTTGTATAAACCTGTATAGTACAGTGTATACACCACTGCGGTTTGCCATAAAAAAAAATCTAGGTACGTAACCAAAATCCTTTAAAGGTTAAAGTCGACACTAAGGAAACTTTTACTAATTTTTGGTTTCAAGCTAAATACATTTTCTTGTTGAACAGTGTAACCAAAGGGTAATATTAATTTAATATAAATAGCATAAAAATATACTTTTTCCATTTAGTTGCTCAAAAAAATTCCAACAATGAAGGTTTTTAAAATAATATTCCCGGAAATTTCAGTATTACTGATGATAGCATTTTTTAAATTAGGTGCAACGACACCAGAATGGCATACCGCCACAGATGGAAATCGTTATTTAATTGAAGGAGCATTAAGAGTAATTAACAATTTTAGTGTAATTGAATTTTTAAATTAAAAAAATATTTTTTTTAATAATACAAAGTACAATTGGCTGCAAGCATTTGATGAATGTGCCCGAAGAGACTTACAATTGGTCAATATAGATAGTTTCGACAAAAATGTTAAATTAGTGGAGCTGTTAAATTCATTTGCCAGGTAAATATAAAACATAATATTATACCGTCTGAAAAAAAATTACGTTTTAGACTAGAAACCAAATGTAGTTAAACTGCAGTTACAGTTTTTCCTTCCGTGATCCTGTTTCCTTTTAAAATGACTTCAAAGTTTAAGAGGATTAAATTTTATAAAATATTTGTTTAATATTTGTATCTGTCCTAGCGTGCCACTAGGGATAGCAAATGAAAGAGAACCCAGCAGAAATAAATCGAGATTTTGGCGACACAGCATCTGTTTATAGCATACCGTAGCGCATCCAAAGAGCGCTCTTAGGGATGCAGTAAAAGGAAGGGGAAAACATTTTAATTTTTTTTTAAGATTTTTTATATAAAACTTATAATGTGTAATTATTTTTTGATAAAATTTCACACTTGCTTTCCTTTTTAATATTTTTAACACTTTTTGAATAAAAAAACATGAGTTTTAGACAAAGACACTTGATTTGACTGCATCATTATTGCGCATTAATCAGCGCTGCAAAGAGCGCTTCAATCATAGCATCTTTGACCGCTGTTCCTAAAAAAAATCCCATA
Organism: Pegoplata infirma; assembly: GCA_963921195.1. Taxonomy (NCBI): domain Eukaryota; kingdom Metazoa; phylum Arthropoda; class Insecta; order Diptera; family Anthomyiidae; genus Pegoplata; species Pegoplata infirma. Next base: position 153,797,528 of record OY992540.1, read on the forward strand.
AAAAATGTGAAAATGAAAATTTCCGATATTTTTTTGATGTTCACTTCCGATTTTTTTTTTTCATTTTGTTTCACATAAATAAAGTTTTTTAAAGTAAAACGAATGAATTTTTTTGTTATATTTTTTTAAATTTTAGTTATTTGATTTCAACTTTGAATTTACAGCATCTTTATTCTGCTTAAATCAGCTCTACAAAGATACATGAATTCACTGCATCTTTAATCTGCTTAAATCAGCGCTAAAAAGATACATGAATTTACAGCATCTTTATTCTGCTTAAATCAGCGCTCTAAAGACACGTGATTTCAGTGCATCTAAAGAGCGCTGTTTCTGTGTATCCAACTAGCGCTCTAAAGTGGGACATCGCCTTAGGGAATCATGCATGAATTCAGCGCAATTGGATGCGCTCCTTTACTCAAGTTCCCCTTCCAAAAGCTGCTGAACGTTCAGCAAAATTTCTGCTGGGAAGGATCTCCTCTAATTTTCCTGTTTTAATATTTTTACATGTCAGGAAAATGGAGGTAGGTTACGTCCTTTCAAAAATGTATCCTTCAATGTTATTAAAAATTTTCAACGAAATATTTTGGTAAAGTTTTTAAATGACTTTATTCACATCTTTTTTTCCTGATATGGCAAAATAAAAAAATTTAAATTAGGGGAGATCCTCCTCTTTCATTTGCTATCACCAGTGTCATCCTAGGACAAGTACAAATATTTCAAAAATATTTTACAAAATGTATCCTTTAAAACTTTAAGGGTCTTTTAAAAGTAAACAGGATGACGAAATGAAAAACTGTAAATGCAGTTTTGCTCCATTTGAATCTTCTATCAGACCTATATCATCACTTTCATGTTTAATATTGGCTGCTCTTTTATTTGTCATCATCAGTGTCATCCTAGGACAATTACAAATATTTCAAAAATATTTTACAAAATGTATCCGTTTAAAACTTTGAAGCCCTTTTAAAAGGAAACAGGATCACGAAATGAAAAACTGTAAATGCAGTTTTACTCCATTTGATCTCTTCTATCATCCGGTTCATGTTTAATATTGGCTGTCGGACGGTGTTATAGATATATTTCAAAAAAATAATCACATAATTAATATATCACTTGTTACAGAAACATTACTTTTTTTATGGAATGGTAGCCAAGATGAATTTAATAAAACACAAGACACAAATCGTCCCTTTTATTCAGCTTCAAATGGTCAGACAATTTCCTTTAGTAATTGGGATACAAATGAACCAAATAATGTAAATTAAGTTGAGCATTGTGCTCAAATGATTAGACGTAGAAATTATCGATGGATTGATATTGGTTGTGAATCAGGTAATGTTGGTTACATATGTGAAGAGCACCATTTAAAGAAAACCAATAAATTAGAATTAGAACAAAGGCGCAATAAAGTTAATCAAAAAAATTTACAAATATCTTCGGACTTTGACGAAAAACGTAAACAGATTGCAGACATAAATAGCTGTACGCGTAAAACTACGGATAATCTAATAAATTTATGGAAACAAAATGCGAATGGAATACTTAAGGATCTAAAAATTTCTATTACTCAAATAATAGTTAAAAAACAACAAGAAATTTATCAAATTAATGCAGAAACTCAATTATTAATTGCATATACGCAATTAAATGCAGAAAATTTAACAAATGTCATAACTACAGAACACTCTGTTGCATTGGAGAATAATCGATATGATGTAAATAAAATATTACAATTGTAAAAAAGTAATAAAAAATGTTTTATCTTATTATTATTTTTTAATTAAATATAAATAAGTCATATTAATAGCCTGATTCTATATGACGAAAAAATTTTCGTGTAAAGACGGAAACAGTCACTTTGCTATTCACCAAATCGACTACACATTTTCGTTTATTTTAAGGTTGATTTACATGCTAACTACCCTTTCACTATTTTCCAGTATTGGGGATACGGTTTTCCGTTTTTAAATAGTTTTGTATGAAAAATTATTAAAAATTGACAATATAAAATACAAATAAATCTCTATGCATCGTTGCGTATGATTGTTATTTAAAGGCGATAACAAAATTATGTATACGCATCTTGTACAGTTTTTTGCTTATTACACTGTGCAACAATTTAAGGGTCATGGTCTACTAAAAAGACCTAAAAATGTGGAGTTAGAGGGTTAATCTTCTATCTATTTATTCTTCTTCGTCTTCTTCTCTTCTTCTATATATTTATATAAAAATAAGTTGTATTTCTTTGTAATGCGTTTTATCTGGAATGCGTTGGTCGATTTTATTTCTGCAAACTTCTCATGATAGACTATGACAATACCATGGTTTTTATGTGTACACAGACTTTGTGTGTGTATTGGTTCAAAAGTTGTATGCATTTTAGTGCAATTCCTATGTAATGCGTTTTCTCTGCAATGCGTGAACCGATTTTGTTTCTGTAAGTTTCCCATGAAAGAGGATGTCAATACCAAGGTTTTGATGTACATACGGACATATTATGTGTATTGGTTCATGAGTTTCATGTATGTAAGTGAACTAAATACCAAAAAAAATTGCATTAGATTTGTAATGCGTGTTCGCTGTAATGCGTGAACCGATTTTATTTATGAAAATTTTCATGAAAGGTGACGTCAAAGCGAAGGTTTTTGTGTTGGCTGTCTTTTTATTTTGTAAAATTAATAAAAACATTGTGCAATTTACGAAATTTATTTTGTTAAATTGACGAATTTTTTGTCAAATTAACAGAATTATTTTATCCAAATTGGCGTAAGTAATTCTGTTAATTTGACTAAAATTCTGTTTATCTAATGCCAAGCATAAATTTACAAACAATTTTAGTCAAATATTCGATTTTGTTAGCTGTATAATGATTGTTTTTCGTCAAGTAAACATGCTTTTTCGTCAATTTTACTGCCACATTGGGGTGCGCTGTATATTCTTACAGCGGTTCTTAAGTTTCCAAAAAAAAACAATAAAAACAAGTGAGAGTGTTACATTCTGCTGTGCCGAATCTTTTATACCCTCCAATATGTAAAAAACAATATAAAAAATAAAATCCAAGGGCGTCTTTTTTTTTGGGGGGGGGGGGAAGGTTGGTGGAAGACGTTAAGGGGAACCTGCCCCTTGCTCTTTTGAACATTTTCTGAGATAAGAATGTTGCATTTGCTTTGGCTAAAGTACAAAAACCCTGCAAAAATTCGTTTTTTTCTTAGGTTGGTTTAGAATTTTCGTTCAACTGTTGACAAGTGTGGACGTGTTTTAATTTATCTCCGTGCTATTAATTGAATTTTTTGAAATTGTTCGTAATAGGTATTTTTGTAATATTTTCATGACCACATCCAGGAAAATGAAAATATGGACACAAATGATACCGATTTAATTCGAGGCTCTGCCTCACCGACTGGTGCTGGTCCTAGCACTGGTCTTAGGGTTGCGACCTTGAAGTCCGACCTTGATTCTGGTAGGGGTGCTCAGCCTAATATTGGTGGTAAAAAGAAAAAGAAACTTAAACCATCAAAGATCAGGCACAACCAGAGACGGCTTTGTTTGAAAATAATTAACAGACTAAGCCAACTTGATGGAACGAAGCTCTCCGAACGTGAGAGGGCGTCGCTATCATGGGCGAAAGGAGTCATTGAAGAACAGGACAAACTTTCGGCAATGCGCGCATCTGACAAACAGAGCGCTGTTTCGGCCTCGTCATCGAAGTCTGGTAAAAGGTTGCGCTCGCCCGACGAGAAACCTTTACCTAAGAGATCTAAGGTGACCGGCAACGTCTGGACTCAGTCTTTTAGTGAAGTGGTTAAAGGTAACTTCGTTAGGGCTGTGATAAACAGGCAAAATGGGGATTGCAGTATTCCAAGGGACAAGTGGAGTTTAGTTGAAACTAAACTAAATGAAATCTACTATAGGCTCCTTGAGAGTATGCCTGATTTTCTCCCTACTACTGTCAACGCAGGTTGGTATCAGGGGCGAGTAAAACTCGTTGCTTTTGGGAACGAAAGATCCGCAGCCGTGTTTAAGGTTGCCATTAGCCAAGTGGGAGAGTTATGGCCTGGAGCCAGACTGGACGTTGTGGAAAAACATGATATCCCCTCGCAACCCAGAGCTCATGCATGGATCCCAATGGCTACAAATGACACTGCGGTGATTCTTAAGATGATAAAAGTCTGCAATCCTGACCTTCCAACTCAGAATTGGCAAATTGCCAGATTGGGTGAGATGGAGGGCGCTCGTCGTCAAGCAGTGGTCTTGGTTAATGAGGAATCGCTTCCGCTTTTAGCCAGGACTGACGGCATTATTAGATTTGGATTTTTTCATATAAGAGTCAATGTCTACAAGGGCGATCAGAAGACTATTTTGGACGCAGACAAGCCAGTGGCAGAGTCGGCTGGGGAGGAGAATCTGGAAAAGGCTTATATTCAGCTGGCCGATTCTAGGCTGATGGGAGATGCATCTGGCATTTTTGAAACCGAATCTGGTAACGAATGCGACCTCTGTGATGGCATGGAGGATAAAGCTGATGCCACGATGGGTGACATTCAGGACGAGGCCCATGCAGTGAGGAATTCGGAGAGTTCTGTTGCCTCCGATTCAGATCAGATGGGATATATATCTGGCTTATTCGAAACCGAATCTGGGGACGAATGCGACCTCTTTGATAACACGGAGGATGAAGCCAATAACACGGTGGTGGAAATGATGGTGGAAATAAAACAAGATGTTGCGGTTCCTACAAATAAACCTCCATCACTGTAAGGCAGCCTCAGTTGCACTTTTGTTGCGCCTGACGACAGGAGCTGTTGACTTGGTTTTTATCCAAGAGCCCTGGGTGCGGGGTGGCAGGGTTTGCGGATTGAAGACCCCTGGGTTTAAGTTGGTGGTTGCCAAAGGTGAGGGCTCACCAAGAGCCTGCATCTTGGCAAAAAATGGCTTAAATATATTCTTTTTATCAACTTTTAGTGATATGGATGTTACAGCGGCTAGCTTAGAGCTTCATGGGAAGTCTATTTGGCTCGCCTCTGCGTATTTTCCTAATCCGGGGTCAATACCCCCGGAGAAGGTTGTCGGTCTAATTCGGGAGTCTGAATCTAGGGGACACCAGTTAGTAGTGTGTTGTGATGCTAATGCACATCATTCGATATGGGGAAGTACAGACACAAATGATAGAGGCGAATCACTTTTGGAGTTTTTGTTAAGCACTAACCTCTATATTTGTAACAAGGGTGGTGAACCAACTTTCGTTACAAGTACGCGGCAAGAGGTTCTTGACGTAACACTTGTATCAGATACATTGTCTGATAGAATTGATGACTGGAGAGTTTTGGAAGAGCATTCTTTCTCAGATCATCGCTACATTGAGTTTTTACTCAGGGAGCGTGCCCCGGTTGAGACAGTCTCTAGAAATCTGAGGAGAACAAACTGGGTGAAATATAGGGAGACTTTTTCTTTGCTTTTGGATGAAGTACCCTTATCTAAACCACATAGTTTGGCGCAAATTGACTGTCTGGTTGACCATATAACAAATGTTTGTAATAGGTGCCTGGATGCGTCTTGCCCTTCTGCAAAGCCTAGAGGGAAAAAAAAGCCACCTTGGTGGTCAAATGAGTTGCAGACGAGCAGAGATTCCTGCAGAAAGCTCTTTAATAAGGCTAAATTTTCAAGAGCGGACGAGGACTGGTCTGCATACAGGCTGCAACTTAAGAGTTATAAAAAGATGATCAGAAATGCAAAATGTGATTCTTGGAAAAACTTCTGTGGAAACATAGAAGACGTTTCTGAGGCATCCAGGCTGCGCAAGGTTCTGGCTTCTTCTCCTTGCACCCTGGGATACCTGAAAGATCCTAATGGGGTGTGGTCTTCCTCCAGTGGAGAGTCGCTGGATCTCCTTTTAAACACGCATTTTCCGGGCAATTCCATGACGCCGTTTCAAGCTTTGGAACGTTCTGACGCCCAATCATCTGAAATTGCTTCGGAAATAATAAATATGCCAACATTAATCTGGGCGATAAAAAGCTTCAGGCCCTATAAATCCCCGGGACCTGATGGTATAATCCCGGCTGAGTTGCAGCAAGTGTCGGACTATATAGCCCCGTTGCTGTATAATCTATACACAGCATGCATCAACTGGTCGTATATTCCTTTAAAATGGAGGGATACCAGAGTCGTATTTATCCCGAAGGCTGGGAAAAGTTCCCACACAGCTCCGAAGGATTTCAGACCAATTAGTCTGTCTTCTTTTTTGTTAAAGACAATGGAACGAATGATAGACTCATATTTGCGTAGAGTGATTGACCCGAGGTTGCTTTCGACAAAGCAACATGCATACAGCAAGGGACGATCAACGGAAACAGCTCTTCATGAGCTCGTTGGTACCATCGAGAGATCGCTTTCGGTAAAGGAGTACACTATGGTGGCCTTTCTTGATATTGAGGGGGCTTTTAATAATGTCATCCCAGAATCGATAGTATTGGCATTGTCTGGTCTGGGAGTAAAGCGTGAAATCGTTTTAATGGTGGAAAGCCTACTTGCCAGTAGACGTATAACGTCTGAATTGGGAGCGTCCGTCATATCTCGATTTGTCAATAGGGGCACACCACAAGGAGGTGTTCTTTCGCCGCTTCTTTGGAACCTGGCACTGAATTCAATGCTACTATCTCTAGAAGCACGTGGTTGTCATGTTGTCGCATATGCTGACGATGTCGCGATAGCGGTAAAGGGGAAGCATCTGCCAACATTGCGGGACATTCTTCAGGGTTCTCTGAAAGATCTGTCTAAATGGGCAAGAGACTGTGGTCTAGGAGTTAATCCTAGTAAAACAGAGCTTGTTTTATTTACAAGGAAAAATAAGATTCCTGATTTTGATCCTATTTCTCTAGACGGTACTGAAATCACCTTCTCAGATGGAGCCAAGTATCTTGGAGTATTTCTAGATAGGAAGCTGAATTTCAGGCGTAATATTGAGGAACGGGTGAGAAAAGCAACGATTGCTTTGTATTCCTGTAAAAGGGCCATTGGAAAACGATGGGGTTTTAGCCCTCAAGTCGTTCATTGGATCTATACAGCAGTGGTGCGTCCAATTTTGCTGTATGGAATCATTGTCTGGTGGCCTGCTTTAGAAACAAAAGCGAACTGTGTCTTTATCACGAAGGTACAGAGAATGGCGTCGATTTGCATCACTGGTGCTCTTCGTACTACACCTACGGCTGCATTAGAAATTCTCCTTCACCTGATACCCTTGGACATATTGGGTAGGCAGTATGCAGCTGCGTCGGCAATTCGACTTAATAGCACGCTGCAATGGAGGAGCAGCGATTGTGGCCATAGCGCGATCTTGAAAAAGATAACCATACCACAAAATGTGGATTGTGCTCCCTCTTTGAGCCTCTTTGAGCGCCACTTTACCACTATGATACCATCCAGGGAGTCTTGGATGGGGGATACTCCGGGAAGTGGTGCTACCATAAATTTTTACACAGATGGATCGAGGCTGCACGAACAAGTGGGCTTTGGGGTCTATTCAGAAGAGCTTGGATTGAGCCTGGCTCGTAGATTGCCAGATCATTGCAGTGTTTACCAGGCAGAGATGCTGGCAATAAAGGAAGTGGCTGACTGGTTGAGCTGCAATGTCTTGTCTACAACCTCAGTCAACATCTATACTGACAGTCAAGCCGCGGTCAAGTCCCTGGATTCAATGTTTCTGAAAACAAGATCTGCCCTTAACTGCCGCACGTCTTTAAATGAGATGGCCAAGCAGTTTAACATTCGACTCATATGGGTCCCAGGGCACAGAGACATTCCAGGGAATTGCAAAGCCGATGAGCTTGCAAGACTAGGAACTACCTTACAGGTTCCAACAGAATTGGAATGTGTTGGTATGCCTCTAGAAACTTGCAAGCAAAACCTACGGCTTTGTTCTGCGACGGAGACTAATCAAAGATGGGCAAATGGATGGACGTGTGAGACAACACGACTGATTTGGCCTTCTCTTAATCAGGGGCGCACAAGTGAGCTGATATCGCTTCCAAGAGGAGAGATTTCGACGGTGGTTTCTATAATTACCGGACACTGTCTTATAGGGAAGCACGCAGAGCGGTTAAATGTGCCGTCGAATGACTTTTGCCGAAGTTGCATGGATGAAGAGGAGTTGGAAACTATCGAACACTTTATTTGCCATTGCCCGGCACTTTCTGGTCAGCGACTTGCTTCACTGGGATCTGGGGAGCTGTACGATCTTTCTGATTTGTCGGATGTCAAAATTCAACATCTAAGGAGTTTCATAAGAAGCTCAAACTGGTTTAACGACAGGGACTAGTAGGGAAACCTATTACGATCCCGTGGTATCACAATGGACCTCAGAGTCTACGTGTGTTGACGTAAAACGTCAACAGCCACTTACAACCTAACAACCTAACCTAACCTAGGTTGGTTTAGTTCTCCAAGGGGGAACTTTTTTTTCCCTTGGTCCGATTTTGCCCATTGCCGAACTTAACCTGCCTAGGAATATAAGACATATTCGTGCCAGACTTCGGAAGTCTAGCTCTTTTATTTTGGACTGTATCGAGTCCTCTACAGACGGATAGACGGACTGACGGACGGACATCGCTAGAATTAGAGTTGTCAACTATTCGACATATTGCAAAAACCGGTTTTCGAATAGTTAAAAAAACCGCCGTTTTTTAAAAACCGGTTTTCGGTTTTTTTTATTTGAAAACCGGCTCGAATAACCGGTTTTTTCGGTTTTTTTATTTTTTTTAATAAAAACATTTAAAAAAAATAAAAAAAGGGTTTTATTTGTTTTTAACAAAAAAAGAGGAAAAAATAATTGTACACAATTCAGCCTTATTAAATAAATCAAATTCAAAGCTTAAAACAACAAAATATGCATATTTTTAATGTAAGTAATTAATATTATAGGGTCAGTCCAGTGGGTATCAGGTTAGTTGGCTACCATGATATTTCCTCTCTCGAGATTTAGTGTAATGAGGCAAGTACATGTAAAATCGTTTATGAAAAGAGAAATACACTAACAAGGGAAGTCTCCCTAGTGTCACCCGCGGATCTTTACGGAATTGGTTTTGTTTTGTAGAGCACAAAAAATAAAGGGACACGTATTTTTTTTTAGCGGCCCAAATTCATATTTAGGGGGTAAAAAGGAGGGGGGGAAGACAAGGCCATTTTTCAGTTTTTTTCGTTTATCTCCTAAATTATGCAAAGAACCTAGTCATGTTACATACCAAATGAAAGGTCTTTGGAAAACCTATCTGCGTGTGCTAAGAACGTGTCCAAACATGCACAACTTTTTGTCATATTGAGTAAAATACCAAAATTTTAGGACATTTTTGTTAATAAGTCGAAAAATGTTAACTTCTTCGGCCCGTTGTTAGCACCACGAGATAGGTATTTTTAATACCTTTAATCTGATACCACACATGCCTATAATAATTTTGTTTAAATAGGAGTAAATTGTAAAAAACTGAAAAAGGTCAATTTCCCCCATACAAATCGACCCCCCCTAAAAATGAGTTTGGACCGCTAAAAAAAAATACGTGTCGAATTAATTTTCGTTCTTAACAACATATCCAAATTTCATGAAGATCGGAGGGTGACACCAGGGAGACTTCCCTTGTAAGTTTACCATTTTATAGAAAATGACAGATTGTTATTGGGGCCTATCAAATACTCCTTCATTATCTTTTTTCTATGGGTCAGTCACTATAAAATGGAACTATATACTTTTAATCAGTACAATAAGGACTTAAATACATTAAAAAACAAGTAAGAAAATTATAGTCGGTCAAGACCGACCATATAATACCCTACACCAAGGTTTCCCGGAAAATGGGTCCCATGGATCGATTAGATCTATATGTTGTAAAACCTTTAATAAGTGAAGAAAACACTCACAAATCAAATTTGAGTGAAATAGGCTTCTATTTGTTGACAATAAACCGCTTTAACTGAATATCGGGCGAAATTTTCACAAGGGGCCTGAGTCCAAAACTGGTCCGATTATTATCAGGTTTGATAAGGTTATTTAAGTACGCGTTTAACATACACAAACAAAATTTTAATTAAATATTTTCTATTTTCATGAAATTTGAGACATTTATGTGAAAATCGGGAAGGTGGTTTGTATGGGGGCTACAAGAAGAACTGGTCCGATTTCTTTGAAATTCGGAATGATGATATGTGAAGACAAATCATATTTACCATCCAAATTTCAAAGCGATACCTTCTATAATACGGTTATTAGAGTCATTTGAGCCAAAACTAAAGAGGACCTTTGTATGGGGGCTAGGTCTAAATATGGACCGATTTTTTCCAATTTCAATAGGCTTCGTCCTTGGGCCAAGAGAGACTTAAGTTTCAAATTTCAAGTCATTTGATTAAAAATTGCGACCTGTATCGTGTTTACACAGTTTACATGGACAGACAGACAGACGGACGGACAGACGGACGGACGGACAGACGGACGGACGGACGGACATCGCTAAATCGACTCAAAAAGTGATTCTGAGTCGATCGGTATACTTAAAGGTGGGTCTAGGACCAATATTTCGGGTAGTTACAAACATCAGCACAAACTCATTATACCCTGTACCACAGTGTGGTGTAGGGTATAAATACATTTAAAAAATACGTTTAAAACACAACTTTTTTTCTTGTTAGTGCTTCTTCACAATTCACCAGTTTGCTGTTTTCCAAAAAGCAAACAAAAACAAATAAAAATTATAGTCGGTCATGACCGATCATACCCTACACCAGTGTTTTCCGAAAAATGGTTCCCAAGTCCAAACATGGACCGATTGGATTTATCTTTCGTTAGATCTTTAATTTGTGTAGAAAACACACACAAACAAAATTTGGTTGAAATTGACTTTTTTTGTTGCCAATTAATTGATTTTAATAAATATCGGGCGAAATTTTTTTATGAGGTCTAAGTCCAAAATGGTCCAATTATATTCAGAATCGATAAGGCCACCAAGTGCATGCCTAACACCTACAAACAAAATTTTAATCACATATTTCCTATTTTCATGAATTTTGAGAGATTTATGAGAATATCGGGAGGGTGATTTGTATGGAGACTACAAGAAGAACTTGTCTGATTCCTTAAAATTTGGATCGATGATTTGTGAATACAAAATATGTTTACCTGCCAAGTTTCGAAACGGTACCTATTATAATACCGATTATAATACGGCCAAATTATAAAGGGACGTTTGTATGGGGGCTAGGTCTAAACATAGACCAATGTTTTCCAATTTCAATAGACTTCATCCCTGGTCCAAAGGAAGCTTAGTTTCAAATTTCATAGAAATCGATTGATAATTGCCACCTGTATCGTGCTTAGAATGTTTAGATAGACAGACGGACGAACGGACATCACACAAAATCGTTTCAGAAAGTGATTCTGAGTCGATCGGTATACTTGAAGGTAGGCCTTGGACTAACGTTTTTAAGTTTTTGTCATTTACCATGAATTAAGAAATAAAATTTAATTTACAGAGTTGCATTTTACAAAATTTGTAACAAATGATGACAAAAAAATTATGTACATATTATAATTCGAAAATGTCGAATAATTCGACACAAAAAACCGGTTTTTCGAATAACTAGAAAAAAACCGGTTTTAGGAAACCGGGTTGAAAAAACCGGAAAAAAGCAAAAAAACCGGTTTTTCGAATAATTCGGAAACCGGTTTTGACAACTCTAGCTAGAATGTGTTAGAATCGATCACTGATGAATAAAATATATACTTTATGGGGTCCTAGACCGATATTTCGATGCGTTACACACGGAATGACAAAGTGAATATACCCCCATACTGTGGGTGGAGGGTATAAAAATGTCTACTGAAAACTTATTAAAGATTCTAAAATTTTTCAAATAGAAAGAAATTACTCAAATAATTTTTCTGTAGAAAACAAGTAAGAGTGTTAAAATCGGCTATGCCGAATCTTTTATACTCTCCAACACGTTAAAAAAATTAAAGAAATGGCAGGAGCATTTTTTTGAGTGGGGGGGTCGGTGAAGTCGGTGGGGGCACCTTTCTCCCCGCTATAAATGTTTACAAATTATTTGCTTAAGATATTCAAGCTTAAATAATACAATTTGATCGCTATTTTAAACTATTTCTATAACCACGGTCTGAACATAATATGGCATAAAACTGCTACATTTTTTGAGCAAAAATTAAAAAAACAAGTAAAAACAAGTGAGAGTGTTAAATTCGGCTGGGCCGAATCTTTTATACCCTCCAACACGTAAAAAAAAAACAAGGGCGTCTCTTTTTTTTTGGGGGGGGGGGGTAAAGCCGGTTGGAGACAACCATCCTGGATCCAACTGCAAGACTTTAAACTTCTTTTGACATAAAAATTTTTCCTTTGCTAAGCAAAAGTACAAAAACCTATAAAAAATGGCTTTTTTTAGAGGTTTTTTTAGTTCTTAAGAGGGGAACTTTTTTCCCCCTAATCCTATTTTGCCCATGTTCGAACTTAACTAGTCCAATACTATGAGACCTATTTGTGCCAAATTTTAGGAGTCTAGCTCTTTTACTTTGGAATGTATCGTGTCTTCCACAGACGGACAGACGGACGGACGGACGGACGGACAGACGGACGGACGGACGGACAGACGGACATCGCTAGAATGTCTTAGAATGGATCACTGATCAATAATATATATACTTTATGGGGTCCTAGACCGATATTTCGATGCGTTACACACGGAATGACAAAGTGAGTATACCCCCATACTGTGGTTGGAGGGTATAAAAATGTGTTTTCTGGGGTTGTTTCAGTTCTTCAAAGGGGAACTTTTTTCCTACTCGTCCGATTTGGTTCATCTCCGAACTTGGCCTTACCAGTAACATAAGAGATTTTCTAACCAAACTTCAGGGGTCTAGCTCTTTTGGTTTGGACTGCATCGGGGTTCTTCAGACGGACAAACGGACGGACGGATATCTCTAGAATGTCTTAGAATCTATCATGGATCAATAACATATATATGGGGCATTCCATATCAAATCGGACACTTTGAACAATTTTTTTTAGATTTCCCCAATTTGTTAATAGTTTTTAGTACCCTTCGAAAACTCCTTCGTGGTAAATTTTCAGATTTTTTTGATGACCCGTTCAAAAGATATCGGATATTTAAAAATTGGTAGTTTGCCCCTTTACTCAAACTTCATTTACTCATAACTTCTTCAATAATGGTCCAAATTTTCAATTTTTTTTTTTTCAAAGTTTTTGTTTTTTTACGTTATTTTAAAAAAAAAATCCCAAAAAATTCTTAAAAGCGCTTTAGTATGCGATTTTTAAGTTTTAAAATTTAAATCTCATTTTTGAAAATGTTTGTACTCTTCGATTTTTTTGAAATTTTGTTGTGTAAAACATCTATCGATTCTACAAATTTTTTGCCCAGGAGGATCGTGGGATAACGATTATTACTATTTTTTAAAAATTTTTGAAAAAATTTTATTGTAATTTTCCAATCTTAAAATCATTTCTACTGCTCCAATGGTTCGTCATGAGGGGTCCTTTATAAGACCGACCCCCATTAATTTTTACGTCTTAACATTTCTTTGAAACAAACTAATACCCCATCTCCAATTTCTAAGGGGGCTCCCACACAAAAAGACATTTTTTAAAATTTGCTCCAACCGCTCTAACTGCCCTAATAGTGCCCTTAGAGCAACAAAATGTATGACCGACCCACAATATTTTTTTAGACCAAACATTTTCTATGAACACATATACCCTCTATCTTTAACTGTTAAGGCGGTCCCCATACATTTTTTTTTATTTTTTGTTTTATTTAATCAGCTTCTACCGGTCCAATGGTGCGTCCGAGAGGGTTCATTAGTGAGACCGACCCCCATTTATTTTTACCCTACAACATTTTTTTAAAACATACCTACACCCTATCTCCACTCCCTAAGTAGGCTACTATACAATAACAGGCCCATTCAAATAACAGTTGGAACTTTTAGGGAGTGGAGATAGGGCGTAGGTATATTTTAAAAAAATGTTGTAGGGTAAAAATTAGGGATGTCGCGAATATTCGTCACTATTCGGTATTCGGCATATTCGGCATGTTTTTTGAATATTCGGTTAAATAAATATTCGGTAACAGTTTGCCGAATATTCGGCAAAATTTAAATTTGTTAAAAAAACACTTTATTTACGTTTGACTCTGTTTTGTAGTCATTTTAGTTGGTTTTTTGTACAAAAAAAAACGTGAGCACTTAATTAAAATTCGAATTGTTAAGGTAACTGACAAAATAGTGTCAACAAAAGCGTTGTTGTTTTTTTAGTCTGGTACTTTTTTTAAATTTTGTACCCACCCAACAAACTTCGGAGCGCTCCTAATTTAGGACTCTTAAATTAATCTAAAAAATTATTATTTTTGGACCCCTCATTTTTTTGAATCAAAAAAGATTTAAAAATAACACTTTTTATTTCAGTTTTAAAATATTTTTTCCAAAAACACTTAATTTTTGGATTCAATATTGAACCTTGCGATTTGAATCTAAAATAACCCTTAAATATTTTGGAAATTGTTTCGTCAAACAAATCAGTCCAAAGTGACTCATAAAAGTTAAAAAATTATAATATTTTTTGAGCCATCCAAAAAGGCTCAAAAAAGTTGTTTCTTTTGGAGCCTACAAATATTTTTTCTTTCAAAATAAATTATAAGACAGAAAATAAATTTCTTCAAAACGTTTTTTTGTATGCAAATACCATTATAAAAGAAGTTTATAATAAATTAAAGAATGAAGAAGAATGAGGGAACGCCAAATTGCTGTATGAGAAGATCTGAGGAAAAATTTCATTGGTATTGGAAGTGGTTGTGTTTTTTTATTATGTGTATTACAATTATGTGTATGTACAATTTAAAATGCTTTTTAATTTAGAATTTTTGTAAGATAAATAAAGATTTTTCAAAATATACAAAAATGTTCGCACTTTTTTTATTTTTAAATCAAAACCAGCAAAAAACTACACTTTTTTAATAGACTCCAAATTGACTCCAAATAGGCTCCAAAGTATGAAAAAATTTCCCGTTTTTGAATCTTTTTTTTTAGTCATTTTGGAGTCTAAAACGAGGGCTCTTTTGGATGAACCACTTTCATACAATAATTTGAAATTCTTGTTATATTTTTGGAGACTATTTTTGAGTCTAAAATGAGTCTGCTTGCTAGCTGGGTACATAAATAAAATACAGGCGTATGAATAATCAAACTATTCGGCAATATTCGTATTCGGTTCAAACCGAATACCGAATAGTAAATATTCGGTAAAATGCCGAATACACTATTCGCGACATCCCTAGTAAAAATAAATGGGGGTCGGTCTCACTAATGACCCCTCTCGGACGCACCATTGGACCGGTAGAAGCTGATTAAATAAAACAAATTTACAAAAAATAAAAAAAATTGTATGGAGACCGCCTTAACAATTTGAGATAGAGGGTAGGTGTGTTCAGAGAAAATGTTTGGACTAAAAAAATATTGTGGGTCGGTCATACATTTGGTTGCTCTAAGGGCACTATTAGGGCAGTTAGAGCGGTTGGAGCAAATTTAAAAAAATGTCGTTTTGTGTGGGAGCCCCCTTATAAATTGGAGATAGGGTATTAGTTTGTTTCAAAGAAATGTTAAGACGTAAAAATTGATGGGGGTCGGTCTTATAAAGGACCCCTCTATTAGAGATGGGATCGTGAGTGACTTTTCAATCACGATCACGCACACTCACGAAAAAAAAAATTGTAATCACGCACGATCACGCACGAACATTTTTTTTTCTGCTCACGCTCATATATGTCATATTTGGGAAAGTCCTTGAGCCATCCGTGGTGACATCCCCATGACATCTCTATATACCGAGTTGAGGACAGTTTCATAAAAAATTTCAACATTTTCTCAATCATATTCAGCAGTTGTCAGGGGGTGCTGACATTCCCATGATATTTCCCCTAAGTTGTCTTTGTGGAAATGTCTGATATAGGTCATATGAAAATGCCAAAAATCTTCGTATTTCCATTAGTTTCTACTTCCATCCAATTTCCTTTATAAATTATCTATATCATATTAAGAAATAACTTTTCGACTTTCCGAAGTTTCCGATGTTTTTCTCAGAAATTGAAAAGTTCCCAGATTCAGGGTCGTCCTAAAGTATGGCGCTGGCCACAAAGAATTTGGGGCCCCGCTGGAAAGTAAAAAGTTGCACGACAAAAAAAACACATTCTTGTGGTTCAAATTAAATTCATGTAACTACCTGTTTTAAGAAAAATAAACTAAAAAATATATTTTGGGTAGGGATATTTAAGCTTGAGTTAATTTTTCTTTACTTATTAAAACCATGATATTCGTGAAAAGAATTTGGTTGTAATAATGTCTCAGAATCTGAATCTGTACGAAAAATGTCACAGAATCTAAGAATATTTTTATACGAAAAACGTCTCGGAATCTGAGAGTTTTCAATACGAAAAATGTCTCAGAATCTGAGATTTTGCATACGAAAAGTGTCTCAGAATCTGAGACTTTCTATTTTGGAAAAACTTCTCTGAACTTTAGACTTTTAAAATCTCAGAATCTGAAACTTTTTGTGTACGAAAAATATTTCACATTCTGAAACTTTTTATGAAGCAAATATTTCAATGGATTTGAGACTTTTGATATCCGCCCAATTGCGGATGATAGATTACACAACGTCGTTTTTATGATCCTGTATAATCTATTATCTGCCTATGGGAAGCATTGCTGAGTGCTACCGGACGCGTCACAGGTTGCGGATAGTGTTAGCTGCAATTTGCGGCCGCGGACAGTCAGCGGTTTCGAGAGTAGAGTCTCAGAGGGATGCCGGGTTGCACTGGTATCCAAATAAATTCTGAGTGTCAATGATCCTCGAGATGACATGGCGGGAAATTGGCGCCATCAAATAACCAAGTGCTAATCGCAAATGAGTAACCTGAATGGCACGCTAACACCGGTGCGTCTCAGGTAAGTAGGTGACAACCAGCACACAATCAGTCATTGAAACTCATCTTGCACTGTCGTCTCTGATGGCAGTTTATCGTTGGACTGGAAGCGTTAAAAATGGCAGCCCCATTACCAGTCAAAATGGCCAAAAGGTTAACGCCCTTTTGTCATTCAAAACTCAGTTATGAAACTTAATGAGCAGCCTCTAATAAATGAACGATCTAATAGACGACGAACCCGGATATGTTTAAAGGACAACGATTTGATTATAGGTTCATGGAATATACGCACTATGATTCAGCCAGGAAAAATGGCTGAAATTGTTGATGAAGTTCTTAGATATGGTATGGAGCTGGTAGCACTTCAGGAAATAAGATGGAAGGACTCCGGTGAACTGAGGAAAAAAGATTACTCTATCTACTACAGTGGTGGTAGTAAGTCAGGTGCGAATGGCACTGGTTTTTATGTCTCAAAGCGTGTACGCGAATGTGTGATTTTCTTTCAACCAGTAAATGATAGAATAAGCCTCCTTAAAGTAAAAGGAAAATTTCAAAACATATGCTTTTTATCGGTTTATGCCCCAACGGAAAATAATGATGACGAGGAAAGAGATACTTTCTATGACGACCTTTCTGCATTATGCAATAAAATCTCGAAACACGACATTACCCTCATAATTGGAGATTATAATGCAAGAATTGGTAAGGAAGACTTTACAAAGCCCTGTGCGGGGTCTTTTTCTCTACATGATGCAACAAGTGAAAATGGAATTCATCTTATAAGCTTCGCCACAGAACACAATCTATGGATAAGCAGCACATCTTTTCGACATAAAAAAATTCATAAAGGCACATGGAAAATACCAGGCAGGAATAAAGCAAACCAGATCGATCATGTTCTGGTGGACAAAAGACACTCTTCTTCAGTACTTGATGTAAAATCTTGTAGAGGAGCGAAGTGTGAATCCGATCACTATCTGCTAAAAATTAAAATTCGGCAACGGATATCAAAACTTAATTCTAACAGTAATTTTAAACGAGTAAAATGGAATACTGATAAACTTTTAAATAATGAAGAGACAAGAAATAGCTATAAACGTGAATTGGCAGATAAGTTGCAAAATCAAGATAACTCAGACTGGTCGAATATAATGGAAACAATTAAAGACGTCGCCACAAAAACAGTCGGTTTTAAGAAAAAACACGATAGATCAGAATGGTATGATGATGAATGTAGAAATCTTGTAGAGATAAAAAACGAAGCATATCGTGCATATATTGATACGAAAACTGATGATGCGCGTCATGATTATAAACAAAAAAGAAAAGCAGCAAAACGTCTAATAAAAAGAAAGAAGAGAGATTCATTAAAGGAAAAAATAACGATAATTGAAACAAATGCCCACGATAACGCCGCTAAATTTTACCGCGATATTAAAACGCACACAACCTCCTTCCAACCTAGAACAAATATCTGCTTATCCGAAACAGGAGATACTTTATTGCAGGAAGACGATATACTGAAAAGATGGCAGGAATACTTTTGTAATCTGCTAAATAACGACCAAAGCATTGAAGCCGATCCTTGGCCTCAAGTGCATACAGTAGAAAATTATACAACAACACCAAATTTTATAGAAATAAATGATGCAATACGAAAACTTAAATCTTGTAAAGCCAGCGGAGATGACTCCATTACAGCAGAGCTGATTAAATTCGGAGGTGAAGCCCTGCATCTTAAATTGTACAATTTAATTACAAATATATGGGAAAGTGAGACTATCCCAACGGAATGGCTGGGTAGCTTAATATTTCCAGTGCATAAGAAAGGCGATAAAAGAAACTGCACCAATTACAGGGGAATTTCTTTATTAAACGTTGCGTATAAAATATTTACAAATGTTCTATATGAACGACTGAACGTTGTCGCTGAGGAGATAATAGGTGATTATCAATGTGGTTTCCGAAAGGGCAAATCTACGACTGACCAGTGTTTTGCATTAAGTCAGATATTTGAGAAGTGTCAAGAACGAGGACATGATGTGTATTGTCTTTTTATTGATTTCAAGCAGGCGTTTGATTCCGTGAAAAGAGAGCGGATAAACGATGTATTTTTTAGATTAGGGATTCCGGCAAAGCTACACTCAAAAAAATACGTCAGTAAAAAAGTTTGTAAAATGGTTTGTAACCCAACTTTACAGGTTTTTTACTAATTCTTACTAAAAAATAATTTTTTAGTAATTCTTTTTTGTAAACTCGCGTTACAAACTATTGATTTTATACTGAATTTTTAATAATTTTTTCAGTTGATTTTTAAAAAATTATCGTACTAACTTTTGATAATGATTTCGTAAATTTTACAATATTAGTTTGTAAATTTAGTTTTTTTTTTTTCTAGAAAAAAATACACTTTATTAAAAAATTTAAATTTTATTAAAATATTTGGAAATTAAAAAATATATATTATTACTTTTTTTTTTTATGTTAAAAAAGTGGACCAACGCTTTGATGAATATTAGTACATATGTTTATTATTTTTAATATTGATCACACTTATTTGCATTTGTTTTTCCAATTAAAGAAGCACATAATAAAAAGGAAGGAAATATAGTGAAAAGAATATATGCAAAAACAACATAATAGAATAAATTATTTTTTCTTTGTTCTCAACTCGCGTTTCTTTTTTGCTTATGCTTCCTATGAATAATTTTTTGTTTTTGTGTACATAAAGGGTTCTTATTGAAGGGTTGATTTTTTTTTTTGTTACTGAGACTCTCAGTTGAGAGTAGTATTGACAATTTTGTGTCTCTTCATAAATAGTGAATCACAATCAGTGTTGCCACCTCATGTGTAATTACACATATCATGTGTAATTTTTTTTTTCATGTGTAGCCCATGTGTAATTGTCTGCATGTGTAATTCATGTGTAATTTGAAATTTTTACTTTTTGGAGCATTTTTTTTCATAATTTGTTTTAACAAAACTTTTAGCAGATTTTTCTGCAGAAATGGATATTTTAACGAAATTCTCTGTCATTCAGTTTTAAAAAATAACAGAAGTTTTTAATTATTTTGCTGATTCTGTTTGCTGAGTTTACAAAAATATTTTTGTGAACATTTAAGCTAATTATTTTAAAACTTTGCACATTTTTATTTTTATTTTGTGAAATTTTAACGATTAAAAATTGTCAAAATTCAAAAATAGCAGACTATTTTGCTAATTTTACAAAAATACTTACAAGGGAAGTATCTCAACCCTTATGAACCGATTTGCCTGGGGCTTAAAATATATACAAAAGAGACAATTCTTAGGTTGGGGTGCCTCGGCTTTTCGGCCATATCAGGCATTTAGGCGTTCAAAAAATGGGTAAAAAAATGGTGAAAAAATCGTTTTTTGAATTTTCCTAAATTTTATTAAAAAAAAAAAATTACGATTTGAAAAAAAAAAGAAAAAATACAACAAACTGTTTCTGTGAAATAAGCCACCTTTTCTGCCGTTTTTTGTCCTTAAAATTTAGCAATATTTTCTTTTATGTTTATGCTTAAAATATTTTACTTAAACAATACGTTTAAGATGTTCAGATTTTTTATCAAGTCTGCAGATTTTTCTGCTTTAATCAGCAGGGTTTTCGGTTAAAATGAGCAGATTTTCAGCTGAAATCAATATATTTTTTTTGGTGTTTTTCAGATTTTCTTCTGATTTGACTTAGATTATCCAGACGGAAATTTCGCAAAAAAATATAAATCGTATGTTTTTTGGGCAGTAAAAACCAGACTTTGGTTAACCGTTATATTTTGAAAATTAAAAAAAACCTTATTAAAAAAGCATGTGTAATTTCATGTGTAATTTTGGCATGATCCATGTGTAATTTGTGATTTCATGTGTAATTTTGGCATGACCCATGTGTAATTTACGATTTTGTTGGTGGCAACACTGATCACAATACAGCAGCAGACAGAAACATTTTTTATACAGACAACAGCAAAAAAAAAATGAGGATATTTTTCTGTCTGCCGCTTGCTGTTGTATTGTGAAGAGACTCTTTGTGTATTTTCCTTTATTTCTTTCTTTTTTTCTTCAGTCACAAAATACTACTCATAAGTTGAACGTCGCGACGCGGACGAAATAAAAAAAAATAACTCGTTTTGTTTGGATAATAAAACCCACGTAAAACATAAAAGGAAATGCTGAAAACAGGTAGCAATTGTATATTTATGTGTTTCATTTAAAAAATTATATTGATATTTTTATTCTAGAACATCATGCACAAATACCTACACATATTCAACAATTTTCAAAGCATTAATGTTATGTGGTATGTATAATTTTTATTAAATAAAATGTGTTCAATATTTTTTTATTTAAAATTAAAGGCTGAGTTAGGCACCCGTAACCGTAAACTAGCGTAGCGTAGCGATCAAAATCAAATAGAAAATCACGTAGACGTCTGCAAAGAAGAATAACTGCTCTCATTTGTTCTCATATAACGAAAAACTCTCTACGCTACGCCAGTTTAAGGTTACGGGTGCCTAACTCAGCCTTAACTCCTTTTTTAGGACAATAAATAAAACCCTCGTAAAACAAAATAGGAAATGCTGAAACAGGTAACAATTGTATATTTATGTGTTCCATTTAAAAAACTATGTTGATATTTTTTATTCTAGAACATCATACACAAATAAATACATATATTCAACATCTCAACAACACAATTTTCAACGCATTAATGTGATGTGGTACGTATAATTTCTATTAAAAAATTGTGTTTAATATTTTCTCTTACATATTTTAGATCAAAAATTGAGTTTCATTGGAATAGTAATTGGCGACAACAAGCGCAATACGCAGTTAACATATTGTACAAAAATACCAAAAATTATAAATACACAATTTACATTTTTTTTACAAATAAAGTTAATAATATTTACAAATGGGTTTTAAAATTCATTTTACAAAAATTGTACAGATAAATTCTGTATTACTAATTTTTACCAGTTATTTTAAGTCTACTAAAATTTGAAAACCAAAGTTTGTAATGGTAACTGAAAAAGTTATCGGGCACAAATTGAAAACTTTTTTAGTAATGGTAACAGACTTTTTTGTAAGGAATACTAACATATTTTTATGAGTGTAATACGACTAATCTCTACAACATTAGAACAAACAAAAGCGAAAATTTTAATTCAAGGTAAACTCTCGAATGAATTTGACATAAAATCAGGAGTAAAACAAGGTGATGCTCTCTCAACACTTATATTTAATTTAATGTTACACTTCGCAATAAGAGAAGTTGATCAAGGAGGAACATTATTCCAAAAATCAACACAAATTTGTGCATATGCTGATGACATTGCCATTGTTGCACGCGATCCTAGAAGGCTTACAGAAACTTTTTTGCGACTAAACGAACTCACTAGTAATATTGGACTTTTTGTTAATGTTGATAAGACAAAATATTTTATCAAATCTAAAAGCAACAGAAACGTCAACAATCTTTGTATAGGAGAATACTGCTTTGAACGTGTAAACCAATTTAAATACCTAGGTGTTACCTTCTCCAGCACTGAGGATTCTTCATACGCTATAAAAGAACGAATCACCTCTGCCTATAAATGTTTTTATGCCCACAGCAAGCTCTTCAAATCTAAACTCCTAACAAGAAGTACAAAAATAAGAATATATAAAACAATTGTGAGACCAGTGTTAACATACGGCTGTGAGGTATGGAGTCTCAAAATAAATGACTGCAGACTGTTACAATGCTTTGAACGGAAAATCTTTAGAAAAATTTTTGGTCCTGTAAAAAATGATGATGGCACATACAGAATAAGATGGAACGATGAACTTGAAGGTCTAGCTGGCCATAAGACTATAGTAAGATACATAAAAGCGCAGCGTTTGAGATGGTTTGGGCATGTTATCCGCATGCCAACAGATGCCCTTAATAGAAAACTGCTTATGGCAGATGAACATGGTACAAGAACACGTGGCAGGCCAAGAATAAGATGGATAGAAGGGGTTCTGAAAGATCTCAATGTTTTAAGAATCCAAAACTATGAAACATTGGCAAAAGATCGTGTTGCTTGGAGGCGAATCGTAGAAGAAGCTTTGGCCCACACCGGGCTGTGATGCTAATAATGATGATGATGATGAATGATGATATATTACAAATTTCTCTTACACAGAGAAAAATAAATTTCCAACTGAATTTTTCAGTTGTATCAACTCAAAATTCGGTTGCTGCAACTAAATTTCGCTGTGTCAGATGAATTTTTTATTTGTTTCAATTAAAAGATAGTTGTATTAACAAAATTTAGTTGTTACTACCGATATTTAGTTGTCACAACCTTAACACAAATGCATCAACCGAATTTTTTTTGCAACAACTGAATTTCAGTTGGAAATTAGCAAATTTGTTTTCTGTGTGTATAGAAAAAGTCTCAGTGTATACGAAAAATCTGTTAGATTCTGAGACTTTTTCTGAAAGAAAATAAGAAATTTTCTTTTAAAAGAAATTAACCGTATAACCGAATTTATTGGCATTTCAGGCCCCTTAGGTCGAGGGTCATGTGCACGTGACTAGTGTGCCCTAATAATTAAAACGGTACTGCCCAGATGTAAAAGTTCAGTTTGATATACAACTATTGTGAAGCTATTTCCTTATAGATGTCTTAGAGAATTTTTTCACACTCTTAAAACAAACATTCATTGATGACAATGTTAGGACATGTCCTCAAGAACTACCTATTATATGTCAGAATCTGAAGGCATTTCCTCATGGAAGCACAGTGCAAATTCCCCAATGACACATTTAAAAAACTTATTAAATTTATTTTTTTTTAAAGACCATGAAAAAATCAAGAAAACGTTACTGAAGAAAAAAAAATCTGGGAAACAATTAAAATCACGAAAAATTCACGCAAGAACTTTACTCACGCACGATCACGCACGAACTTTTTTGTGTTCCTCACGCTCACGCACGCTCACGTGAGTAGAAAAAAAATTACTCACGAATCACGTGATTCATGCGTGATTCACGTGATTCACGTTAATCACGTGATTGGTGCCCATCTCTACCCTCTATGACGCACCATTGGAGCAGTAGAAATGATTTAAGATTGGAAAATTACAATAAAATTTTTTCAAAAAATTTTAAAAATTAGTAATATCGTTATCCCACGATCCTCCTGGATCAAAGTGTCCGATTTGACATGGAATGCCCCAATACTTTATGGGGTCGCATACCGATATTTCGACGGAATGACAAAGTGAGTATACCCCCATACTGTAGTTGAAGCGTATAAAAATTATGTTTCATAACCTAATTTTTTTTTTTATAAAATCTATTTGAGCGAGTTGATCTCGACCTTCCAAAAATCTTTTAGGCCATTAGAATTCAAATTCCGCTTCAAGAGTTGCAATGGAAAGAAAGTTGTTTATAGAAAGAAAATCCAAAAAATTTCACTGAAGTCAGCTTTTAACATTATTTTCTTCAGAATTATATTAAATACTTTTTTTTGACTTATTTTAAACGCGTTTAAAAAATAATTAAAAACTTCAGTGGGCCAAAAAAAAACTCTAACGAAGCTCTTTAAAACCTTTTAAGGGTTTGGTCTTCTAATGGTATACTTAAATTTTTTTGGTCCCATTCAAGATACACGCTTTACACGATACAAATTTGTTGCACAGTGTTTTAAAGAGTAAATACTACATTTTGATTTTGTTAAACAAGTATAAAATTTTTTATTTCTGACAATTTTTCTAACACATTTTTGCAGCATATAGACAAAAGAACATTTCGTCGAAATGTCAAATAACCCCATAAAGATGTTCAACAGCTCATAAGTCTCAGCTTTTCACTACTGCAATATTTTGTCAATATCATTTTGATTATTAATTAAATCAGCAAGATGATCTGATGTTATAAGATTTATGGAAATCTCTGACTTCAAAAGAATATCAGCAATCAATTGTTGTGTTTCTGCGGTAACTTTATCAATTTCTTGTTCTTTTTGCGCAATTTTTTGATTAATGGCATCTTGAAGTTCTTCAATTATTTCATCAACAGCTTTTTTACCAGAATCTAAAATATTATTTGTATTTTGGCGCATTTTCTCAGAGATTTCTTTTATTTGCTGACTTTTATCATTGAAGTCTGAAGACAAATCAGTATTCTTTTGATAAATTGCTAGACGTATTTCTTCCAAATCTATTTGATTTGGAGCATTTGTTAAACGATGTTTTTCACATATATAACCATGTAAACCATGATCACAGTTAATATCATTCCAATTAAAGTTCATGTCTTTATTCAAATGTGCACAGTGTTCCCAATTGTTATCATTATTTGGTTCTCCATTAGCCCAAGAACTAAATGGAATTTTTTGTCCACTTGAGGCTGAATAAAAGGGACGCTTTAAATCGATATCCTTATTAAACTCATCATGATGACCAATCCAAAACCACATGGTGTTTGCTAAATAAAATTTTTTCAATTTATTATTAGAGTTTTTTTTCAAGGATTTCAATATAGTTACCATAGTTTGATCTTAACAATTCCACTAATGCTGTATTTTTGTCAGCACTATCGATGACTATCAATTGTAAATCTCTTTTAGCACACTCATCAAATGCTTGAATCCAATTATACTAAAATATAAGAAAAAATTTATATAAATTTAAAAAAATATTTTTTTTTAATTTCATTATTTTTTTTTTTACTTTTAAATCACTTTCTATTAAATAATTATCACCATCACTGGCTGTATGCCACTGTGGTGTGGTTGCTACCAGTTCAATTGCAACTGCAATTAATACAAGAAATTGAACGGAAATTCCTTTCATAAACCTCATTGTTAGAAATTTTGTAAAAAACTATTTAAAGTCATATCTGTTTTTACTTATTTATACCAATCGTAAATACATTTAGTACCTTCTTTAATTTATATGACTATAATAATCGACGGTTTTGAATCGCAAATAATTATTTTATTATTCTTTAAATGAAGACAAAACAGGAAATAATTTTATATTCTAAGTACACAGTGCAACACCCAAAATCGGAATGGAATGAAACCTAAAGCAAATGAAAGTTGACATATTCCATAACAAACCCCTCAAGGCTTTTTTCTAGTTCAGAGCTAGATTTTGTTTTACACGCATTTGAAGTTAGTGCACTTTTATTATAATTATAATAATAAATACTTGAAAATTGTATCTGTGGCGAATGATTAATATTGTAATTGCCTTTAAATAACAATCATACGCAACGGTGTCCAGTGATTTATATTAATAATTACCTTTAAATAACAGTCATACGCAACGGTGTACAGTTGTTTATTTTAATAATTTGGCTATTCAGTAAATAGGTACTCGACCGATTGCAGCAAAATTCATACCAGTCATAGCTGAAGTAATTTTGAGCTTAAGTTTGGAAACTGGACCCTACATGTCCAATAAGGGCACCACCAGGGGCCTTTAAAGTAGGACATGTTTGGTACACAAAAACTTTGAATGCTTTAAAATCACCAACTTTAAATGCGTGTAAAATAAAATCTAGCTCTGACCTAAAAAAAGGCCTTGAGGGTTTTGTTATGGAAAACGTCAGCTTTCATTTGCTTTTGGTTTCATCCCATTCCGATTCCGAAAGTTCGATTTTGTATCACTGTGGTATTATCTACAAATCTTAAAAATATTTTACCACACTCAAAAAAATCCATTAACTTAAACTTTGGAAAAATTTCCTTCAAAATAGTTTATATATTTTCCCACAATTTAGTTAAATTTAACTAAAATTTGGGAAATTTTCCCAACTTTTAGGAAAAAAATTTAGTTCATGGACTGTTAAATAGGCCATAATTTTCCTTAAATGGAATTCCCAAATACATGGAAGAAATTCTTATCGTCAAATAAATTTTTCCTAAATAATTGAAAAATAATTTTGATTTTTAAGACATATTTCTAAAAGCAAAATTTAGTTCAAAAAATTCAGTTTTAGGACGTAATTTCCTACCAATTAGTTCATCATATTTATCTTCTTTAATTTGAGGAAGTTTTTTCCACAAGTTTAGTAAATTTTTCATAACTTGAAATTGTTTTGTTGATTTATTTTTTTTTTCATGCTTGCTTGTAGTTCACATTTTGTTTATTATTTGTAGTATATGAAAAAGAGAGTTTGGTCTTGTATAACAAGTAATAAATTTAATGTTTACATTTTTTTCTACACATGTATGTGTTAGGAAAAAATAATATTTTAATCACAACAAAGGCCTTGTCTTTGGCGTGTTTTCCTATAGTCTGGGAACAAACGTTAAAGACAAAGTCTTTGTTGTAATTTAACTTTAAAAACTAATGAAATTTATTACTTGACCATAAGAAACAAACGTTTTTTTATATTTAAAATAAAAACGTACATAATGAGAATTCTGTGTGTATTCACATGCTATTCTATAATTAAACCAATAAAAAGTATGAAATTAACTAATTTTTAGGAAAAATGTCCGCATCAGAAATGTTTTTTTAACTAAAAAATGGGAAATTTTTTCCCATTTTCTACACTGAAAGAATTATTGTTCATAATATCTATGAACATATTTCATAAAACCAAATTCATAGAATCTATGAAACAATTCATTGGCTGAATGAATATTCAATAGTATTTTGAAATATTTCATAGAATTTTATTCATAGATTTTGTAAGATTCATAGAAAAAATTCATAGAAAAAAAATGTCATTAATAATTTTTCAAAAATTAAAATAATGTTACAATAATTAAATAATTTGAATAAATATATTAAAAAAATATAAAAAAAAACGTAAAAAACTTAAAAAAAAAAAATTGCTGCCCAGGCGGGGTTCGAACCCAAGACCTACCGGCTGGGAAATTTATAATCGACGCCTTAGCTAGCAGCGCTACCAAAGGAGGAAAACCTCGCCGACTAACACTTAGTTTTGTAATGTTCGTTATTTTTTTTTTGCAAATACACAAACATTTTGTTTTCTACAAACATACACACAGATTTTGGCAGAGCATTGCGGCAGAGCATAATATTTTAAAGCAGGATATTTAACAAAATAGATTTTAAGTGTTATAACTTGTTTATTTACTTTAGCTCAGTGGTTAGAGACTATGCTTTACGAACCACTGGTATTGTGTTCGAATCTCGGTGGGGATCAGTTAAAAATAAATAAATTTTTAAAAATAGAATATTGTAAATAAATAAAAATAAAATAATAAAGTAAATAAAAATTAAACAATAAAAAAAAAATAGAATTGAAAAATAAATTTTTTTTTCCATAGCCTATGAACTTTTTCATAGGTATCTGGTTTCTATGAATTTGTTTCATAGATTCTATGAAGGGCATCATTGGCTCACTTCTAATGATTTTTTTCATAGAATCAATGTACGTTTTCATAGCCGTAATGAACAAAATTCTTTCAGTGTAGTTCAAATTGGTCCTTCTTTTAAAGAAAAATATGGTCTAAAAAGTAGGAGTACATAGCAATGGAGCTAAATCATTATCAATTTTCCTTGGATTTAGTTAATTTTCCCATTTTTTAGTTAGTTTTTTTTCTGAGTGCATGATTGAAAGAATGATTATTTTTTTTTATTATCAAAATTACGTGGTTTTGCCTCAGTGTCTTTATAATATTTTTCATAATTTGTGGAAAAAGTAAGTACTTGCATAAGATTTTTGATAAAAAAAGAATTAGAATTTTCTTTTAAACAAAAATCGGATTCTGAAATAATTTTTTCATTAAAAAAACTGAAGTTACACACCAAAACGTTGAATTTAACTTTTAATTTTAAAATGGTGTAACTTCTGAATCAGGAGCGGATCCAGGAATTTTATTCGGGGGGGGGGAGATTTTTTTTTATCAAAAAATCGGAAAGAAATAAAGTTTAGTTTGAAGGGGGGGGGGGGGGGGGGGGGGGGGTATTGTGTTAATTTTTGTCAATATTTTTAATATTGCGTAACAAATTAATAACCAAGAAAAAAAATTTTTTTTTCAAGCATTTTGATTTGTGGGAACTTTTTTTACTCAAAAAATTTTTTCACAAGGGGACCCTGTCAGAAGTATTTACTCCAAAATAGGACCATTTTTATAGTCTTACAAACGTGCTTATTCGCAGTTATGACTGACTATAACTGTCATAAGCCAATGTTTATGATTGAACAGTCATAACATCAAATATTTTTCTATACAAAAAAATTAAAAAATTTTAAATATCATTTGCAAATTTTAAGATTGATATTATGACTTTTCAGTCATAAAAATTGGTTTATGACTGTCAAAGCTAGTTACGACTGTGAATATACAAGTAAAATTTTATATAAAAATTCTTAATTTTCGAAAACATTAAATTAAATTTATATAGAAATACCTTTTCCCCCCCCCCCCCCCCCCTGGATCCGCGCCTGCTGCTGATTAAAACAAGATATCGCTTAGTACTTTGTTTTAAAGAAATCTATCTAATTTTCAAATAAAATTAGCTTAAAATAAATATGAATAAATCGACTGTGAAACTTCACTTTTTAAAATTGCTTTATCTCGGATAGAGTTCTATAGTCGAAAAGTCGATTAATCGACTTTTTGTGTGAAAAAGTCGAAATCGACTTTTTTGTTCTTAAAAAGTCGAAAACTCGACTTTTGCTTTCGACTTTTTTTCGATAGACTTAGGAGATAGAGGGATAGTATAGACTTTGGAGATAGAGGATTAATATGTTCTACACTCAAAATAAATTTTCTGTCCAATCAGCAGAAAAATCTGCTGAAAACACACCCATTTTGAGCCATATGAGAAATCTGCTGATTTTAGCAGATACAGTTTGCTAAATATCTGTCATAAGAGGTGAATAAATATAACAAAAAAAAAAAAAACATACGCCGCCAGCCAGAATCGAACTCGCCACCTTCCGATTTGAAAGTACACTTCTTAACCACTACGCTACGGAAGCTTATACTTTTATCTGGCGTTTTAGTTATTAAACATGTGTGTTGTTCGACAGCAGAGAAATCTGATTTTAGCAGAAATATCTGCTGATTTTAGCAGAAAAATCTGCTGATTTTAGCAGAACAATCTGCTGATTTCAGCAGAGCAATCTGCTGATTTCAGCAGAGCAATCTGCTGATTTCAGCAGAACAATCTGTTCTGCTTTTTTTTATATAAAAAAATTTCTTGAAAAAATAATGAAATTCAGCAAACAAAATCAGTATAAACATAGTAAAATGTCTGTTATTTTCTTAAACTGAATGACAGAGATTTTAGTAAAAATATCCTTCTCAGCAGAACAATCTGCTAAAAGATTGCTAATTCAAATTGAAAGTCGTTTTACAGATTTTTTGACAGAGTTTTTCTTTTGAGTGTAAGAAAAGAATCAAATTTTACTGAAGACATGTCCTAACATTATTTACCACCGAATTAGATTTAATACCTATTTTTGGACTTATTTAAAACGCATTTGAAAAAAATTAAAAAACTTCATTGGGCCATAAAAAAAGAACTCGAGCTAAGTTTTGAAAACCCGTCGGGGTTTTGTCCGGTGACAGGACATAATCCCCACGGACATTATCCTCATAACGGAAATGGGGATTATGACCCAATGCATTACGGATATAATCCCCATATTAGTTGTGGGACTATGACCATTTCAAAAACGGCCATAATCCCAATGGGGATTATGTCCCTTCCCTGTTGGGATTACGACCGAAAGTTTTTTGGTCATAACCCCGATTAATATATATAAAATTATAATACATAATTATAATTAGAGCCTGAGCTCGACTGTCTTTACAGAAAAACAATAATTTAAAAATAACGACTATAAGTCGCCCTAAGTGGCAATCAGTATCTTTGGAAAAATGGCAACACCTAACATTTGTGTCTAAAATATAGACTAGAGATGCGCGCGTGACACGATCACGCGTGATTCACGCGTGAATCACGCGTGATCGTGAGTGAAATTTATTTCTACTCACGTGATCGTGAGTGCGCGTGATTATAAAAAATAGTTTCGTGCGTGAGCGTGCGTGAGTAATTTTTGTTTCGTGAGTTTGCGTGATTTTTTTGTGCTGTTTAAAACAGAAAACGAGTAAAAAAATCGTCATTATATTGAATTTAAAGGGAAATTAATCCAAAATTGTGATTTTTATTATTGTTTTAAGGAAATTCAATACTTTTTGTTCAAGAAAACGAAAGAGGTAAAATAAAAATTTTCTGATTTTAATTTCGTGAATCTTCGTGAGCGTGATTTTTTCGTGAGCGTGAGAAAAATTTTAGTTACTCACGTGAGCGTGCGTGAACGTGATCAGAAAAAATAATTTCGTGCGTGATCGTGCGTGAGTAAAATTTTTTATTTCGTGAGCGTGAGCGTGCGTGAGTCAAAATTCACTCACGCGCCCATCTCTAATATAGACCATGTCTGGCAATGTTTGCAAAAATAAGTACTTAGATCAGAATTGATGAAGGAGAGGAAGAAGAATAATGATTACTAAAAATAAAAATTTGTTTACATATTACAATAACAAGTCTTCTGTGAGAAAAAACAACAGCAACAACTACACTCGAATTGAAAAAATCATATTTAGTTGATACTTGCTTAACAGCCTACTTGGCGTATCGGTCTAGAGTGATTGTACGTTACAAGCAGTTAATAGCAAAGTATTACAGATGATGATGAGTTCAATTCTTGTCGGCTGCGATCTGTAAATAATTTTCACATATAGAGTTTTATTGACTATTAACTAAATAAATTTGACATTAAAAGTTTTTCTGAATATTATTATAACTGGATAATATGAAACTAGTAAGAAACAAACCAGGATGTCTAAATTTTTAGAAAAATTAAAATTTTTCTTTCACACTTTTCTCAATTCAAAACCATATATAACAATTAAAAAAATTATAATTCATAATTATAATTAGAGCCTGAGCTCGACTGTTTTTGCAGAAAAACAATAATTATGGGATTAAGTTCAAAACAATTTCCGTCATAATCCCTTTATTTTGCGGATAGTGTGGGTTTAATGCATGGAGTTTAAAATCCCTAAGCCCGGCCGTCAAAAAAAAATTTTAGTTGAAATTTTTTTTTTTTTTTCAACAAAGTAATTTAGCAAACACAAACACTATTAATTGACATGATTAAGGAATTTGGAAATAAAATCACTTGACTAAGTTTGTTGAAAACAAAATGATATCAAATGTTTGGTTAATATCATGTTTCCAAACAACAATTATAAATCAGCCAAGGTTGATTTATAACACAGTGCAACACCCAAAATCGGAATGGGATGAAACCAAAAGCAAATGAAAGTTGACATATTCCATAACAAACCCCTCAAGGCTTTTTTCTAGTTCAGAGCTAGATTTTGTTTTACACGCATTTGAAGTTAGTGCACTTTTATTATAATTACAATAATAAATGCTTGAAAACTGTATTTGTGGCGAATGATTAATATTGTAATTGCCTTTAAATAACAATCATACGCAACGGTGTCCAGTGATTTATATTAATAATTGCCTTTAAATAACAATCATACGCAACGGTGTACATGGTTTATTTTAATAATTTGGCTATTCAGCAAATAGGTACTGGACCGATTGCAGCAAAATTCATACCAGTCATAGCTGAAGTAATTTTGAGCTTAAGTTTGGAAACTGGACCCTACATGTCCAATAAGGGCACCACCAGAGGTCTTTAAAGTTGGACACGTTTAGTACACAAAAATTTTAAATGCTTTAAAATCACCAACTTTAAATGCGTGTAAAATAAAATCTAGCTCTGACCTAAAAAAAAGGCCTTGAGGGTTTTGTTATGGAAAACGTCAGCTTTCATTTGCTTTTGGTTTCATCCCATTCCGATTCCGAAAGTTCGATTTTGTATCACTGTGTAATTGTTGTTTGTTGATTTACGGAATTTCTAAAAAGTACATTTCCAGATTTTTGTTTTCAACGAAGGATGCTGCATTCCAAATTTAAAATTTTTTATGCCATGAAATATAATTGGTACCGAAAGTACATTTTTTCATCTTTTACTCTCCTTAGAAACAAAATCACCCTAAGAATAGGAATTTCCAAAAAGGACTTTTTTTTATATGTTTTTTTTTTGTCGAAGGATCTTACGTTCAGTATTACAAGTGGTTAGGACAATGATTTTAGCATATTTAAAAAGTGCCAGAAGTGCGCTTTTTTACCCCTTTCACCATCCATAGAAATGAAATATCCAAATAATTATTTTTCCAGAATGTTTTTTTCAACGATGGATGCTACATTCCAAATATCAATTTTCTACGACCATTATTTTAAAAATTAAAAAAGTAAAGGGGTACTCTACCCCCCTTGGATTTTCAAAAACTACTTTTTTCACAATGTTTTTTTCACCGAAGAATCCTACATTCCAAATTTAATGTTTTTTTGGCCAATTACACTGTGCAACAAGAAAAAAGAGCCTCAATGGCTTCAACGCCGTATGAAAGTAGACCATCAAATGGACAAAATCACCAAAGGGTTTTGCAAAGTCAGTTCGGATTTCTTTTTTATAGCCCACTGAAGTTTTAATTTGTTATCAAAGGGGTTTGGAAAACGTTAAAAATACTATAATAAGAACACATCTGAGCTTCAAAATGTGGTTTGATGTCTTCAGTAAAATTTTATGGCGGTTCTTTTCTTAGAACATTTTAACCCTCTAACTGCCATTTTAAGGGGTCATTTTAGTCCTTTTTAAAAAACTAAGCACAGAAGTCTAATAAAACGACCAATTAGAGGGCTAAAATATTCTACAAATATTTTCCTCATAAAATTTCACTAGGGGTTGTCAAATGTTTAAAGTTGGTGCGACATGCGCAAAGTGCTTAAAAAGGGTCAAGTATAAATAATCAAAGTTTGTTATTTTTTTTTTACCAAAGCAGTGTTAGAAAATATCGACAAAAAACAGTGCAAATATACTTTTGAGCTAAAAATGATGTTCTGATGTGTTTTATAAAATTTTATGATGATTCTTTTCTTTGACCAAATTAACCTTCTAGCTCCCGTTTTAAAGGGTAATTTTTGTCCTTTTTTAGTGTTTATAAAAAACCGACATTTTGGAAAACCGGTTTCACGGTTAACCGAAAATCATCTTTTTCGGTTAACCGGTATTCTCGGTTAACCAGGTTTTTGCTTTAACTGACAAAATCAAAAAATACTTTAAAATTGCTAATTTTCATTAATAAAAAAGAGAATATAACTTATGTTTACATATTTGTTTCTTTCAGCAAAGTTGGCAACTGTTACCCTTTAAAAATAGCGGTATCTTAATAATGTAATTTATTTTCCCATATTCACCGAAGCTTTAATTTAATTTTTATTGGGTTTATTTAAAAAAAAAAAAATACATCAATTCGTTGTAAATTGCAGTACCGGTTTTTTGGTGTTCTTTTATTGACATTTTATCCATTAACAGGAATTTTAGTATCTGGTTAACACTCACTTATTAAATTTTCAATGAAGTGTCAAAAAAACGCTTACAACAGTGAGTAATTTAAATACCCAGTCAGAAAAATACAAACGGGCCAACGTTGGAATGAAGTTGGCGGCGACGGTACCAACGTTGGCATATCATACCCGTTTCTAAGTCTACGACGTCATTTCGAAGTTGAAATGATAACAGTGACCAACGATCGCTCGACTTTTGTTTTGACGTTGGGTTAACATTGATTTTACAAATTTACGACATTGGATTTATCTTTTGCTTAGGGATATATTGAAAATCTCGATGTAGTGCTTTTTAGTTACCATTTTGTGCAAATTGGTTAAAAAAGCAAATACTTAAGTGTTCACTTAGATTAAAAACTTTTTAAAAAAATAAAAATGTTAAAACTTTTCAATTATAATCCATAGTGTAGTGTTTTATGTAAACATAAAGTTGTAACAACACAGTATTTTTAGTAAAACTGTTTTACATTATACAATGTTGTGTTTTTGGCTAGTCCGATATTGTGCCAACACAAAATTTTTGGTACGGTTGGCAATTTCTGACTGGGTATGTACCAGATTCTGAATAAATTTCCTACTTGGAAAATTGTTTCTTGAAGACAAAAAATATTTTAGACTTTCTCTCTCACGGATTTTCAAGGTGATTTTAACAAAATTTTTAAAATATCATAAAAAATAAGTGAAAATCCTTAATATTTGCAAAAATATTCCGATTTGAACGTATTTAAAAAACCGGTTAACCGACAGAAAAAACCGGTTTTCGGTGCACCGGAAATTTTCAATTCCGGTTAACCGGTTTGCAAAAAACCGAAATTTTGGGAATAAACCGGTTTTTCGGTTAACCGGTTAACCGGTTTATAAACACTATCCTTTTTTTAAAAGAAATACAAAAAAGTCTATAAAAAATGGCTGTTAGAGGGTTAACATGTTTTACAAATATTTTCTGCATCAAATTTTACTAGGGCACGTCTAAGACAGAAAGTTCGTCTAGCATACAGAAAATGCTTAAAAATTTTAAAGTATTCAATTTTTATTTTTATATTTTTTTTGGGCTAAAAAAAAACAAGTAACAAAGTTAAATTCAACTTTGTCGAATGTATTAATACCCTCCACAATGTAAAAAAGTTTATTTGCAATAAAAAAAAATAAAAAATTAAAAAAAAAAAAAATCCGCGAAAAAAAATTTTTGGTAAAAAAAAAAATTCGACGAAAATGTTTTTTTTTTAAATATGTTTGTACTTGTTTAAATACCATTCGGTGATCAATTCTGTTCACATGTGTCAACCAGCTGCCGAATTAAAGCATTTTGTGTTTTTAGGTTATGTTGAATGTACCACAATTTTTGAGGTGTTCTTACATTTTCGTTCATAACTTTTGAACCGCTGAACCGATTTCGCTCAAACTTCGCACAACTTTTGATCCCGATTGATAGTAGTGCAGACACAATTTTTCAACGGTCAAGGACTCTCTGAGTGAAATTTTGGCCAAAGAGGTTTAGCAAAATGTGTCCCAAATAGTTTAGATAGCCATTTCTTCAATCTTGCGAAAAAAATTATAAAAAAAAACTTTTTGATTTTTTTTTTTAAATCCAAAACTTTTTTGACATTTTTGTCAAATCGGGCCCTTTTTTTTTGACTCACAAGAAAGCTTAGGTCTTTTCCTCACCTAATTCTTCTTCGTCCCCAAAATTATTTTTGCTCCACCAACAAATTTCCGCTAGAACGGTATCAAGCCGAATGGTGTTTAAACAAGTACAAACATATTTTTTACAAAAAAAAACATTTTCGTCGATTTTTTTTTTACAAAAAAATTTTTCGCGGATTTTTTTTTTTGTAATTTTTGTTTTGTTTTTTTTTTTTGCAAATAAACTTTTTTACATCGCGGAGGGTATTAATACATTCGACAATGTTGAATTTAACTTTGTTACTTGTTTTTTTTTTATATTTCGGCCCAAAAAATATATAAAAAAAATTTTAATACTTTAAAATTTTAAAGCATTTTCTATATGCTGGACGAACTTTCTGTCATAGACGTGCCCTAGTAAAATTTAATTCAGAAAATATTTGCAAAACATTTTAACCCTCTAACTGCCTTTTTTATAGACTTTTTGTATTTTTTTTAAAAAGGACAAAAATTACCCTTTAAAACGGGAGTTAGGGTTAATTTGGGCAAAGAAAAGAATCATCATAAAATTGTATAAAATACATCAAAACATCATTTTTAGCTCAAAAGTATATTTGCACTGTTTTTTGTCGATATTTTTTTAACACTGCTTTCGTAAAAAAAAATAACAAACATTGATTATTTATACTTGAACCTTTTTAAGCACTTTGCGCATGTTGCACAAACTTTGAACATTTGACACCCCCTAGTGAAATTTTATGAGGAAAATATTTGTAGAACATTTTAACCCTCTAAATGGACGTTTTATTAGACTTCTGTGTTTAGTTTTTGAAAAAGGACTAAATTCTTAATATAGTATTTTTAACGTTTTCCAAACGCCTTTGATAAAAAAATAAAAACTTCAGTGGGCTATAAAAAAGAAATCCGAACTGACTTTGCAAAACCCTTTGGTGATTTTGTCCATTTGATGGTCTACTTTCATACGGCGTTGAAG
Source organism: Pegoplata infirma (assembly GCA_963921195.1). NCBI lineage: Eukaryota > Metazoa > Arthropoda > Insecta > Diptera > Anthomyiidae > Pegoplata > Pegoplata infirma. The sequence continues at coordinate 153,834,603 of OY992540.1, forward strand.
GCATTGAGGCTCAATGCGATGACCCAAAATTTGTTTTGCACAGTGTTGTTAGTCACGCTGCACAGTGTTGTGAGCTTGGCCATAAATGGTCAAACTAAATGTCTTAAAACTTAAGGTTTTATGAATTTTATTTTAAGAAAACATCATAAATGAAACAAATCCAAAACAGTTTTTAGATATCTTTAATAGTTTTTAAGTTACATGTCTCTAAAGTTGAACTTTTTGAAATATATCATGTTTTGGTTTTAAAATCTTTGAAATCCACATGTACTTGTAACGGTTAAATAATTATATTGCATTTAAAATTCGACCTAATTGGTAATGAAGTTTTAAGTTAGATATGTTGCTTGTATGATAATGCTGTTTTGGTCGACATAAGTTAATCATATGGCAAGTAACGCTGTTATAAAGTGAGTTCCAATGAAAATACTAATTTATTTTGCAAATTTCATATTTGATAGTCAGCCATTTTCGTGGCCCTCATTGGCGCGCTTAGTTCTTTGAAGAAAATATTGGTATAAGTATGTAGATTATAAATAACAGAAGAACTCGTCCACGTTTTTCCACTTTTTTTTTAATCAATTTTTTTTTTGTGGGAAACCGAATATAAATTTGGAAATTTTTTTAACGAAAACACCAAGATGCAGCAGTTGTCCTTGATAATTTGAAATGTTTTGCGAAAAATAGTTATGGAACACATATAATAAATCGGAATGCAAAATGAATTTGTCGGTTAAATTTTAAATTTTATTTAAATTGGTCCAAGAACCATTATTTGTTATCCAGGCCTGACACAAATTAGATGCTTGGTTAGACACCAGTTGTACATTAACAGATGCAGACTTTTATTTAGAAAGATTTTGTTGAGGAAGTACGTTATACTATATTTTTACTTGCTTATTTTATAACGGTCTTTTTGAGATAGGCATATCCCTGCTTAAACTTAAAAACAATATTCAACGTATTGTAAATACTACGTGCAAAAATGTTGTGAATTATTGATAGTTTTAAGGTCAAAGGATTTCCCTGAATTTTCTCAAGTCTTTAAAAAAGGATATTTATGCGCTAAGAATATCCTAAGGATAGGTTAAGTATAATCCTTGCTTCAATAATACTAAAATAAGGTATTTTCAACATTATCATAACAGAATTTCATGAAGTACGAAGGATTTTTTAAACTTTTTTTTAATTTTTTAAGGACATTTTTAATTTATATATTACATCCTTGCTTCAATTTTTTCATTTGATTAAGATTTAATGTATATTCTAAGTGTTACGGATGCAAAAATTCATGAAGGAATTTGAATTTTGAACTTTTTCTTGACTTTTTTAAAAAAGGACATTTTCGAGGAGGGCATATCCTTGTTCCAAATTTGCACAAATTTTGGTAAATACATTGAGCATATTATAACAGTTGGATTTTCAAAATTTCATGAAATATCTTCAATTTTTACCCTTTTTCTGAGCGTTATTTTAAAAAGGACATTTTTGAGCTAGGCGTATCCTTGCTCCGAATTAAACAAAATTTTGTAGAATAATTAATGGCATTATAGGTAATAACTACAATAAATAACATGAAGATTAAAGCGTTAGTTTTCGTTTTATGCCGTATTTTAATTTCAGGATATATGGGAAGGATACGAATCCTTGAGCGGATATTGACCAAATTAAAAATTTTTCTTGATCTTATCGATCTTAACAATTGTTCCTAATTTTAACGCTCTAACTTAACTCCTTCTATTTTTGGCCACTCCTTACATGAAGACGCAACACTGTGCGCTGTGTACTCTTTAAGTTTGATTTCTTTATTTTTCTTTGCGTTTAAAGTCTAAATTAGTTAAAATTTATTGGAAGGGTAAATAAACTTACATATTGCAGTAAGTTAAAGTTTATTAAAAACAATTACCACAGCCAATATTGTAAAAAAAAAAATAATAAAGATAACTGCAGTAAGTTAAACAAAATTAATTTTATATGATAGATCAATAAAACTAAAGTGGATAAGAACCTACACAATTAATAGTTAATTATGGTTCGTATTAGAAACAACAAGTGAGAGTGTTAAATGCGGCAGGGTCGAATCTTTCTTACCCTCTAACACCTAAAACTTAATTAACCCATTTTGATCCTCTGTTCGATTTTTCGAACAGTAGAGAACACCTTTTTCAAAAAAATATTTATGTATGAAAGAGCTGGAATTTCGGGTAAATGTGGTTATGAATGTTAAGTCTCATCTTTCTACAATTAAAAAAAAAATATACCCGCTTGACCACCGCAATTTATATGTCCATTAAATACAAAGCAAATCAGCACAGAAATTGTTTCAAGCAAAAACGAAATTTTAGCATTTTTCGATTTTCGGCTTTTAATTTTTTGGACTAATTTAAAATTTTTCTAGATTTAATTTATTATCAAATTCCAATAACTTGAATTATTTTGAAACTATTTACTTTGAAAATAATGAAATAAATTAATAAAATAGCAAATAAATCCAAATATTAAAATTGCCTAAAAAGTTGGAATGCAGGCTTTTCTGGGAAAACGGCACATTGAAAATTTTTTTTTGACAGGATTTTTGAGATCAGCGGGTGCTAATTACCTTAAAAAAGTACCTTTTTCCAAAAAATAAAAATAAAATTGAATCTTGGTCCAAAATGGGTTAAAAAAAAAATTGGGGTGCTTTTTTTGTGGAGTGTGTCGGTGGGGCTTGTGGGGGCACCTTTCTTCTCTCGATAAATGTTTGCGAAATCCATTTCGTTTGCTTTTTGGAATAACGTGGTACAGTTTTGTCGTGGTTTTAAATATTTTTTATATCCAAGCCGACAAAATGGGGCGGGATGACAGCAAATTCGAATTTTGAGGGTTTTGATACGGAATGTGTCTACTTTTATTTGAAAAAAAAAAAAAAAAAAAAAAAAATACCAAAAAACGGTGTCCAAAATTTTTTAGATATCGATACTTTTACTGGTTAAACCCAGTTGGAAAATGTGTCACGGAGGAAATTTCTACAGTGATTCCTTGAGGAAATGTCTTCAGGTTCTGACAAATCATAGGTAACCTTTGATGACATGTCCTAACATTGTCAACACTGAATGTTTGCTTTAAGAGTGTGGAGAATTCCTCTAAGACGTCTAAAAGGAAATGTCTTCAGAATAGCAGTATATTAAATTAAAATTTTAAAACTGGGCAACTCTTCAATTTCCAAGAAAAAGGTGGCAATATTATTGATTTAATTAAAATAAAATCAAAATCTAACAAGTAGAACAAAAGTAATAAATAGACAAACAATTTTAAAAATAGAATTTGGAACAAGTAGTTAGGTGTGGGACTAATAAACTGAAGGTTCCAGGTTCAAATCCAGTTGGTACTAAAAAAGGCGAAAAGTTTTTTCTAAATATAAGAAAGATAATTTATAAAGGAAAATTGATAAAAGTAAAAACTAAAGGAAATACGAAAAATTTTTGTATTTTCGCATGACCTATGTCAGACATTTCCCCAAAGAAGTCTTAAGTGACATGTCCCCAGAAAGTCAGCCCTGACCACTGCTGACTTTGAGTGAGGACATTTTGAAAATTTGTATGAAACTGTCCTCAATCCAGTACATAGAGATGTCTTGTGGATGTCAGGTGTGACTCTGACATGTCACCGCTCCGTCACTGAGGATGGCTCGAGGACGTTGCCAACTGGGAAATTAATTAAAAATTTTAATTTCCTATTTTTTTTTTTTTTTTAATCCAAACATGGAATATATAAAAATAAACATGAACTAAAAAAAGGAACATTGTTGTGCATGCTGCATTTGATACATAATAAAACGTATCAAAAAATAAATGTGATTTGCAATAGGATTTCACCAAGATTGTGATCAAAATTTCGATGCGTTACACACAGAATGACAACGTGTGCGCCCATACTGTAGTTTCTGGGCATAAAAATACGACCAAATAATCGAAAACAAATTGTTATTTTTGTTTATTGAACAGTTATTTACTGTTTTCATCATGTGATTGCAACAACTGCATTTGTTCAAATATGTTATTGAAAAATATAGTGTTAACCAATTAGGAGGAGTTATCTTTAAAATTATTATTATTGACTTTTGTTTAATACCGAAACACATTTATGAAAAACTTTTCAAAACAAAACTAAAATCTGTACGATTATTTGCCAAAATGGGGTTCTTGATCGAGTTTCTTTGTGTTTGAAACCAGTTCAAAAATTTTACGTTGAATTCAAAAATGATCAAGGTCAAATATGAACAACGATACCCGTGTAAAAAAATAATTATACCCAGCAAAAAATAAACGAAGTGGTTCAAAAAGTATTAGTAGTTTCACTACATACAAAGTAGCGATAGGTGCCGAACTTCATATTCCGTAGGAAGTACTTTTAAAATCACTTCCAAAAATGCTACAAAATAACAATAAAAACATCTTTTAGCAATTCTTTGCTTAATGATTTTGAAGTACTCCTTTCATATGTTCTTAGGAATTAAATCAAATCAAATTAAATCAAATCACCATAACATATGAACTTCTTTTTCAACTGAAACACTTAGAATGGGGGTGACACACGAAGTATGCAATTTTTTCTACGTCCAGCTCCGAATAGATTTAGGTTTTGCAAAAATGGTGACAAAATTTTGTAATGGCATTTCATTTCTCTTTATTTAGAGCTTAAAAAAATCGAAAAGACGAAAATCGATTATTGATAAATTTTTTACATTTCATACAAGCAATTTGACGTTGAACTACCATTCTATATCTTATATCGAAAAAAGTAGGTCATAAATTAAATAAATACATTTTACAAACTATTATTAAAGATTGTTTAAGCTTTTTTAGAAAATTGAGGTCTAGGCTTGTAGTCAGAACAAACTGGTGAATCGATTCGCCGTGAATTTTTATAGTTTTGTGATGTTTATAATTACTCCTTTTTTAATTCGAAGTATATACGTTTGATTACACAGGGCAACACTTTTTTTTTGCGATTTGCTCGCGAACGCGAGCTGATGGAAACAATTGGATAACAGATTCGGAATCAGCACACTAAAATCCATATAAATCAGTTGTCAAAGGTCAGGCAAATTGAAAAAGTTCAAATTTTGTAAACCTGTGTTATCAATGAAATTAATTTTTCTATCACGTAAGGTTTTTAAGATATTCGCGTTTGAATATTGAAATATTTGGGTCTCCTCTGTAACGTATTATTAAGTTGCTCAAACACAATAGTACTCGATTTAGTTAAAATAAGACATCTTTATTCCAAATCTGGTATCCAAATTTTTCTATCGCGTACTGTTTTTGAAATATTGGCGTTTGAAAAACTCAAACTCCACTGTTGCGCACTTTTATTCTTTATAAATCACACTAAAATTTTCAAACGCGAATATCTCAAAAACAGAACATGCTTAAAAAATTTGGATTGCAGTTTTGGAATCAGGAGGTCCATTTTATATGAAATCAAGTCCTATTTGGTGAAAGCAACGTAAGAATACGTAACAGTGGACCCCTAAAAGTGCTAAAATATTGTTTATTTTTTTTACTTTTTAACAGCGAATATCTCAAAAACGGTACTTGCTAGAAAAATTTGGACGGTAGATTTGGAAGCAGGAGACCAAAATATACAAGGACCAGTTAGAAATTTCACTGGGAGTTTTTTGCTGTCGAACAGTGTTTTTAGTGTAAATATTACAAAAAAATACTCTTTCAATCAATCTAACAAAAATAAGTGAAAAAAGAACTTATAATTTAGAAGTTCTAAATCACCAAATAAAAATGACATAATCACACCCAAAATGCCAAGAAATATGTACTTCTAAAGAAGTGATGAAAAAAACGCTTCCAAAAAGTCAATTTATATTAACATCCGGATCACTACTTCAGAAGTTGTGATAAAAATGTTAATATATATGTACATAATAAACACTAGAGATATATGTTATACATAAGTGTAAATCTTTCGCCACTGAAAAGTGGCGAAAAAAAGAACATACTTTGTGTGTCACGCCCATATTAAATTCATCAATGTTTCAGTTGAAGAAGAAGTACATCTGGTTCATAACTTGTGCTGAATTTTGTAGTGAATGGTAAGCTCTTTTTTTGCTGGGTATCAAAACATATCTCCTTTGATAAAAACATATATGGACAATATGTAAATGGATCTAATCAGATCTACTCCATATATATCCATATCTACTTCAGATATTTTTAGATCCGTAAATTGAGTCTACCCGAGTAAAAAAAAGTTATATGACGCGATATTTAATTATATATGAACAGATATGCTTTTATGTAAATCCATATTAATTTTGATCCGAAAATTGGCGGATCGAATATTATACGATTATATCAAATTCTATTATTTTTGATAAAATAATATCAAATTTGATTAAGTTTGATCCCAAAAATGGGTCTATCTAATTGTATTAAATTATATCTTATCTGTTAAAATTAGATAAATTTTTATATAATTGGATAAAATCTGGTAAAATTTTTTGGAATTTTAAACGTGAAATTAGAAATTATTTTATCAGATTGGATACATTATCAATTAGAAGAGTTTTTATTGTATTCTTCGGAATTTTTTCGGGACTTAGCAAATTATTAAAAATTTGTCATTTTTTTCTAAAATCATTTATAAGGGATTTAAATTTTCCAAAAAATGTTTGTGTCTTAGAAAATTTAAAAACATTTTTTCGGAACTCAAAAACTTTTCAAAAAAAATAAATTTCTCATAGAAACATTTTCAATGATTTTTTTACTCCAAAAAAGGCCAAAAAAATTTTGTGTCCGGGACTTTGGAAAATTTTCATAAAATTTTTTAGGACTTGAATTTTTTTTTTTTTATTTTCCGGGACTTAGAAAATTTTTTCGGGATATAATTATAAATAAAATCATACATCTTTTTATCTGCCATATCTAAAAATTCCCGACCTTATATGTCATATCAAATTTCATATAAATCAGTATATAAATAGATATAAATATGTATGCTATCATATTAAAAAACAAGGAAAAATACAATGCTATATATAAACTTGTATGTCCATATGAAAGATCATGCATAACCATATATAAATATAAATAACTATATAATAGCATATATGATTATATCAGATCTTTTTTACTCGGGTATCTGACATTTTTACATATATGAACATATCTGAAAATGTCTGATCATATATGTCATATATGCCAGATAGACTCAATTACGGATCTAAAAATATCTGAACCAGATATGAGTATATATGGAGTAGATCTGATTATATCCATTTAGATACGATCCATATATGTTTTTATCAAAGGAGATATGTTTTGATATAATAATTTTTTTACACGGGTATATATAATGTTAAGATTGGACTTAAAGTGGCGAAGCAGTGAATAAAAACTTAAAAAAACGGCGGAAAGGGGCGTTGCAAAACAAAAATTGATAAAGTATTTAACTAATCTTTAATTCTACGGGGTACAGGACTTTTTTTTTGACGACTGGTTACCCAATAGGACTAATGTTTAATTAAAATCGGTTTTTTGAGTGTATGAGAATATCACAGTAGAAAAAATCTATTAAAAAAAGTAATATTATTTTTTTACAGTTTTACATTCAAGAAAGGGATGAAAACGTAAAAAAATCGATTTTTTATTCAATTTCTGCCCTACTTGACAAAGTTTTCGATTCGAGCTCAGTACAACCATCTTCATATAAATGAGGCATTCCACACCAAATGTCCGGCTACAGAAAAACATGTGTCCCGTGAATTTCTGAATAGGTTGCATGAATATCCCTATATGTAACTAAGAAAGATACGTTTTTGTTTTTTAAATTTTTCCAAAGCTGGGCTTAGGAGGCGTGCACTGAAAGAATAATTGCTCATTATGTCTATGAACAAATTTCATAAAACCAAATTCATAGAATCTATGAAACAATTCATTGGCTGAATAAATATTCATAAGTATTGTGAAATATTTCATAGAATTTTGTTCTAGATTTTGTTAAATTCATAGAAAAAATTCATAGAATTAATGAATGTCATTCATAGAAAAAAAATCTCATCAATAAGCCTTTTAATTTTTTTAATAATTAAAATAATGTCACTATAATTAAAAAAATTTAATAAATATATTAAAAAAAATAAAAGAAAAAACTTAAAAAATGTAAAAAAAATATTGGTGCCCTGTCAGGATTTGAAACCAAGATCTACCGGCTGTAGAAATTACGCCTTAGCAATCAGTGCCACCAAAGGAGGAAAATCTCGCCAACTATCACTTATTGTTAGTTTTATAATGTTCGTAATTTTTTTTTGCAACTACACAAAAATTTTTTATTCTACAAACACACATACGGCTTTTGACAGAGCATTGTGCCAGAGCATAGATACAAACTCAATATGTTAAAGCAGAATATTAAACAATGGTGTTATGATTTGTTTATATACTTTAGCTCGGTGGCTAGAGACTAAGCTTCACGAACAACTGATTTTGTGTTCGAATCTCGGTGGGGATAAGTTAAAAACATAAAAAATTTTAAAAATAGGAAATTGTAAATAAATAAAAAAAAAAATAAATAAAAATGAAATAATAAAATACATTAATAAAAATAGAATTGAATATTTTTTTTTTTCATAGCCTATGAACTTTTCATAGATTTCTGGTTTCTATGAATTTGTTACAAAATATTGGAAAGATGGACAAGTTTGTGTCGAGATACCTTGTATAAATATTTATTAAATTAAAACGGAATGCACCATAATCTCAAAAATTTACATTCTTGTATAGTTTTGTATGGTCTATCGATTACATTTTTATCTTTTTTGGAAAATTTTCAGAAGCCGTTTGAAATTTTCCATTTTTTAAAAAACTCGATTTATCAAAAATCCGGCCACTTTTTTTTATACCTTCCAACCACAGTATGGGTTTGTAACGCATCGAAATATCGGTCGGGGACCCCATAAAGTATATATGTTATTGATCCATGATCGATTCTAAGACATTCTGTGAATGTCCGTCTGTCCGTCTGTCTGTAGATAACACAATGCAGTCCAAAATAAAACAGCTAGACTCCTGAAGCCTAGCACAATTATGTCTTATGTTTATAGGCAGGTTAAGTTCGTGAATGAGCAAAATCGGGCCAGGGGGAAAAAGGTTCCCCCTTGAAGAACTGAAACAACCTCTGAAAAAATACACTTTTTTTCAATGTTTTTTTGTATTTTTTGTTTAATAAATGAAACATTTGGTATATTTATCGCGATGGGAAGATGCTCTCAAAGTCCCCCACTGACCCCCACTGACCCCCATCACCGCCCCCCGCCCAAACACTCAGATCCTGAGACATTTTTCTATATAATAAGTCTTAGATTCTGGGAAATGTTTCTATAGAAAAAATGTCTCAGAATTTGAGACTTTTTCTATAGACAAAATTCAAATTCTGAGACATTTTTTTTTTCTAGAAAAAGTCTCAGATTCTGAGATATTTTTTCTATAGAGAAAGTCTCAGATTCTGAGACATTTTTTCTATAGAAAAGTCTCAGATTCTGCGAAATTTTTTCTATAAAAAAGTGTAAGAAACTTCTATTTTTAAGGTTTTTCTGGGAAGTTCATTCAGCTGTAGGCATCACTTTAATTTTGTTTGCTATTTTGTATCACCCGTGAAACGCCGGCTGCATAATCTAATTAATTGTAAATAAAAGTTTTGCGGTGTTAATGTATGATTATTTATTGAATTTGGTATAAATAAAAAACTAATTGTTTATATCAGTTTAGTTTTTAATTGTTATTACTTAAAACTATGACAACTTTTAAAAGAATAATTCTTAAAGTTCTACTACTCCTGGCCATAACACTTGAATTTGTGGCAAGTACGCCACAATGGTTAACAGCCAGTGACGGGAATAAGTATTTAATTGAAACCGTTTCAAAAGTATTATTATTTTAATTGAGAAATTATTATTTAATTTTTTTATAAATATATTTTATTTTTTTATTTTTTTGCAACAAAAAAGTACAATTTCCTGCAAGCTAATGGTGAATGTGCTCGCCAAAATTTGCAAATGGTAGTTATTGATAATGCTGATAAAAATGCGGCTTTTGTGCAACTCTTACTTTCAATGCCAGGTAAGATTTTTTGTTATAGTCAAACAATTAAAAATAATTTTTAATACCTAAAAAAAAAATGGGAACCTACGGTCAGTAAAGTAGTACCGGTATTGCCGGTTCTCGGTATTACCTCCAAATGGTACCGGTTTCTGGGTTCTAGAATAATTTCCTGTAGTCCTGGGAATACCGATATTCCCGCTTCCTGTTTTGATGATATAAAAGGTATTCCCGGGACTTCCGTCATGTTACAATAGACATTATATTTCATATATTTCACAAGTAAAATGAGAAATACTATTATGAAGGTCCAAAATCTGTTTTCCAACAAAAATAACTTTTTTAAAGCAAAAATTGTATATATTAATCCACCACCGGTGAAAAAAAAGTTATTTTTGTTGGAAAACAGATTTTGGACCTTCATAATAGTATTTCTCATTTAACTTGTGAAATATTTGAAATATTATGTCTGGTTTGATGATTGATTGACCAACAATGATTCTCTAAAATCTGATGAAGATTCCTTAGTGGGGATGAAACTGATCAGTACAGATATACTACATTTTGTAAAATATTTCTGAAATATTTTTACTTGTCCTAGGATGGTGATGGCAAATAAAAGAGGAGGATCTCCCCTAATTTTCCCTTTTTTATTTTGCCATATTAGGATAAAACTTTTATCCTTTTATCAATAAAGAATGTGAATAAAGTCATTTTAAAACTTTATCAAAATATTTTGTTGAAAACTTTGAATGATATTGAGGGATAAATTTTTGAAAGGAAATAACTGACCTCCTTTTTCCTGATATGTTAAATAATAAAATAGGAAAATAAAGAGAGATCCTCCTCCCGCTATCACTAGTGGCATCTTAGGACAAGTAAAAATAATAAATATTTTATAAAATTTAATCCTCTAAAATTTTAAAGTCCTTTAAAAAGGAAACGGGATCACGAAAAGAAAAACTGTAAATGTAGTTTTACTACATTAAGTTTCTAGTTTCAAACGTATACTATTCAGTTCGTGTTGAACGACTGGTTTCATTTTTGTCGGACGGTGTTATCACATACTGTTAATGTGTTTTAAGAACAGAACCGCCATCATTGCAGACATCTCTGAACATTATCAACTTTAGAATTAGATTTAATACTTTTTTTACTTCAAACCGCCTTGGAAAAAAATTGAAAACTTGAGATAAGTTTTAAAAACCCTTCGTGGGTTTTGGTCTGCTGTTGGTATACTTTAATTTTTTTTTGGTTCCATCCAAGATACAAATTGTTTTGCACAGTGTTATTTGGAAACCAAATTCAGAATTCTAACTTGTTAATTTATAGATATTTTTGAAAATTATAATATTGACTAATATTTTTAATTAATACAATTACTCTAGTTATTTCACTGTATTTTTTTTTTTTTTCTTTTTATAAATTAGACAAACCTCGTGATTTATGGTTAGGAATTACTGATGAATTTAGTCAAGATGTTGACCGTCCATTCTATTCCGTATCAACTGGTCAAGAAGCTACTTTTTCAAATTGGGAATTGGGTGAACCCAGTAATAATAACAAAAGAGAACATTGTGTTCATACGTACATTCCAAAGTATGAATGGGGTGATGTTGATTGTGACAACCGTTTTTATGGTTATGCCTGCGAAGAAAATCATTTAATTACGAAATATCAAAAGGATTTGGAGCAAAAACGTCAAGCGGTATATGAAAAGAATTTGCAAATTTCTGCTGAGTTTCAAAAACAGGACAATGAAATAAAAGAAATTGTTGAAAATACCCGCGGAGCTACAACAAATATTTTAAATAACTGGAAAGAATCTGTGGATAAAATAATTGAGGAATTACAAATATCGATAGATCTAGCAATACAACAAAAGCAACGATCAATTGATCAAGTTAACTTAGAAACACAAAAGTTGATTGAAAATGAACATTGGCATGCGGAAAATTCAACAAATGCTATTGCATCAGAACACTCTGCGAATTTGGCGAATAATCAAAATGATGTTAATGAAATATTAAAATTGTAAATATCATCATTTTAACATAAAAATTTTCTTAATGTGTTGAACTATGAAACTTATGCAACTATATAAAAAAAATGCTGAATAAATTGTATGAAATATTATCTGATTAAATCTTAATTAGTTTGATATATCATGAAATCTTTTTTAAATTTCAACTCAGTGAAACTGAAATAAATGTGTAAAAAAACCGGCAGTTTTTGGAATTTAGGAAAACTGTAACTGCAGTTGTGTAAACAAGACCTTGAACCATCACTGAGCAATGTTTAAGGATTACCCCACTTTATCCCTAAAAGTTACAGAGGGTTAAAGTTGAAAAATCGATAAAAATGGCTTGAAATAATCCATAGTTTTTACCTTCTTTCGCTTTTTTTTTTAAGTTCTCCTTATATTTCAATCTTTTCCGGCATAACACAAAGTCAGTACATGTAAGAGATTATTTTAATGTTGGCTTGATAGATGCTTCATCGCTTGGTAAGGAGTTATAAGACAGTTAAGTTTTGAAACCAAAAATTAAGGGTTTTTAAATTTTCGAGGTTTTTTGATCAGAGATTTCGGCCCCCTCTATAAAATGAAAAAAGTTGAACTAGAGTTGGTAGCTGTTGTAATTCCTAACATTTTGGAATTAATCCCGTTAATGTGCCACGAATAGTTAAGGAGTTTCAGCAGATAAAATTTCGAAAGAAAAAACGTAATTTTTTTAAAATACCAGTTTTTCGCGAGGCACATTCGCGGTTTCATTCGAAATTTGGTGGACTCTTGCGTAAACCGAGTTTTTTAGGAGTTTACATAAAAAAATCACTGGCGGGTTTATAAAAAATAAATTGCAAAAATTTTATGACATTTTTGAAAATTGTTCGAAATTTGCAAATATGTTTCCTATTTTTTTTTAGTAGCAATTAATGCATCATGTTCATTTTAATACACCAAAAGACGTGCCTTAACGAGTATAACTGATTTGCTTTTTTACTTTTTACTTTAAGCCATTCTGAGCGGAAAGCGCGATGATTTTATCTAAACCTGTTTTGATCTGGCACATCCAAGGCTTTAAACGAAATCGGATGAAATTTTTTTTAAATGAAAGCCCACTGATGTGTCATCATAAAATCAGAGGCGGGTTAAAAAATTTTGATGATTAAAGATTTTTTGGACCATATTAAATTTTCTTGTTATAAAAAAGCATCACCGATTTTTTTAAACACTGGTACAATGATACGATTTTCCGTGATTTTTTTTTCAGTAATACCAACGCGCATTGCCTAAATATGTTACAAAAAGTTATGAAACTTTTCTTTTACCGCGAATTAATCGCGATTTTAGGTACTTAGATATTTTTTTTTTAAATCGTTTGGTCATTAAAGGGTTAAATTTATATCATATATTTTAGAAGAAATGATATATCCTGGCATGTTTTAATAACGCATGCAACAAATGTGTAGAAAAAAAATATTTAAAATATTTTTAAGATTTTTTAAAACCGCAAAATCTTAAAACCGCCCTAACTTTTGATCCCCTTGCGCGATTTAATTGACGCGAACGAATTTCTTATTCTTAAATAGCTTCTAATATTTATGCCAACTTTCATCGATGTGCCATTAAAACAAAAATCACATATTTTTTACCTAAAAATTTAAGTCTTACAATTAGCCGGAACTCCTCATATACAGCATGATTTGAAATTTATTTGATTTCATTGTATCAATTTTATCGTAAGTGGTACAGTTATATAGAAACAAATTTCAGATCATTTTGTATTCAATTGTATTTTGTGGAACACAATATAATTATAATTTGATATTATTTTACATAATTTTATCCATCATTTTTTTGGATATAATTGAATTATTTTCCCATTTACGTGGATAGATAACAAAAAGAATAAAGAACATATACAGGATTTTTTTAAGATATTTAGGGTAATTTTTAACCCTTTTGCTAGAACTGAGGGTCACGAAAATCACTGTGGATCAGAGTGGAGCAAATTTTACTTTTTTTTCGAATTTCAAAAGCCTTCTCGTGCTTATTAACCAATTTTGTTCCATCCAATGTTGTTCCAGCTCACCGACAGATGTATTGGAATATTTGTAAAAATAATGTGGTGACAATTTTATGCAGATCAGTTGTCATCTTCCGTTGCTCCCGTGACGTTGAAAGTCCGCAATTTTCAAAAATGAGTGCTTATTTTAAAAAATAGCCAAAATTACAAGAACCACTCAATCATCCTTTTTATTTCGCTCAATCTATTGAATTTTATCATATTTACTTAGAAAAAAAAACTCAGCTTGATGTGAAATTCTTAACCTTTCTTAAGCACCGGCCGAAAATGACCCATACATTTTGCAATAAACCAAAAACCAACGAATCTTAAGTTTTTTTTTATACCCTCCAACCACAGTATGGGGGTATACTCACTTTGTCATTCCGTGTGTAACGCATTGAAATATCGGTCTAGGACCCCATAAAGTACATATGGGGCATTCCATGTCAAATCAGAAACTTTTAAAATATTTTTTTTAGATTTTCCCAATTTGTTTACAGTTTTTAGTACCCTTCGAAAACTCCTTCGTGGTAAATTTTCAATTTTTTTTGATCACCCGTTCAAAAGATATCGAATTTTTAAAAATTGGTAGTTTGTTCCTTTACTCAAACTTCTTTTACTCATAACTTCTTCAATAATGTTCCAAATTAAAATTTTTTTTTTTCAAAATTTTTGTTTTTTTACGTACTTTAAAAAAAAAAATCCCAAAAAATTCTTAAACCGCTCTGGTATGCGATTTTTAAGTTTTAAAATTTAAATCTCATTTTTGAAAATGTTTGTACTCTTCGATTTTTTTGAAATTTTTTTGTGTAAAACTTCTATCGATTCTACAAATTGTTTGCCCAGTGAGATCATGGGATAACGATTATTGCTATTTTTTAAAATTCTTTGAAAAAATTTTATTGTAATTTTACAATCTTAAAATCATTTCTACTGTTCCAATGGTGCGTCATTGGGGGGTCATTTCAAAAACAGACCCCCATTAATTTTTACGTCTTAATATTTCTTCGGAACAAACTAATACCTTATTTCCAATTTCTAAGTGGGCCCCCACACAAAATGAAATTTTTTAAAATTTGCTCCAACCGCTCTAACTGCTCTAAAAGTGCCTATAGAGCAATCAAATGTATGACAGACCCACAATATTTTTTTAGTCCAAACATTTTCTTTGGTACAAGTTTACGAAGCGCATTCAGTAAAATGAGCATTTATCGGCTGTAAAATGTATATTAACATTGGCGAAAACCGTTTCTTTACGCGTTTGGGGATTTTTTAATTGTTAAAACTACGAAATAAAATTATAAATTTACCGTCTATATTTTTTTGTTTTTTTAAGTGACGAAAAAAAATTTTGTGTGATTAAAAAATATATTTTTAATTTTTGGGGGTTTTTGGGGATATTTTGTTTTATTTTTGGGGACAACGGAAAAAAGTACCTCGCAACGCTGACATAAACCCATCCGCTTTAAATTTGACTTCTAAAAGAATTAGGGCCGTCTTTAAGACAAATCGACTGATTGGTTCACCTTCTCCTATCCTCATTGGCGTATGCAGGATTGTTTTTTCAGGGCCCAACAACAACAACAAAAAAAATTTTGTTGTTCTTTTCGTGAGATTTGTGTTTTCCAATACATATAAAAAAAAATAATTTTTGTTGTTGTTGTTGGGCCCCCCCCCTGCATACGCCGTTGCCTATCCTAGTGTTGTGGCTGCCAACAACCTCAAGGCACATACACTCAAAATATTTTGTAGGCAAAAACAAAAGAAAAACACACTTAAAACAAGTGAATAAACAATTGAAAACCATCCCAGTAATTATTCATTTATTTAAACAAACATCAACATTTATTTTTTACTGTTGATAAAATTTTCTAAAATAAATAACATTAAACATTAAAAAATTACGGTTTTTTCCCTCTTTTTTACTAACATATTCGAAAAAAATAACCTACGAAAACATTAAAAATTAATGATAGTTCTGTTATTTTTACCAACAAATTCCAAAAAAATAACCTACGAAAACATTAAAAATTAATGATTTCGTAGGTTATTTTATACAATTTTCTATTGAAATATTTTTTTAAAAATTTTTAATAAAATTTTGGGGAATCGATCCCGCAACCAACTACATTCTGGCCAGACACTCTACCCATCGTGACAAAGTCACTTGATACAAACATGTTTTTATATTTCTATAAATAATTTTTTGATTTTTTTTTTCAACAAAAAAATTACTGACTTGTGTAGGTAAAAACTAATGATATTTCATTAAAAAATACCAACAATTTAAAAAAAAATGACTTACAAAAATCATTAAAAATTTAAAGAATAATCAGTAGTTTTTACTTACAGAACAAAAATAAATGACTTTAAAGATTAAATGTTAATGAAAGTCTTTATTTTTTAGTGTGTTATTTTTGAAACAAAGGACAGAAGAAGTCGTTAATAAAAACTGAACATCAAACAAATGTTTTTGCTTTTAAAAACGACTAAACGGAAAACTTTTTAAATAAACTACAAACAGTTAATGACATAATTTTTTGTGTGTAAGAAACAGTTGAGCTTCAGTGAATCACAAAACGGTGCTCCTTTTTACTCTAGCTGCCGTCGGACTGGTGTCTGATTGACAGTACCAGGGGATACCTGGTATAAATCCGGAAGCAGTGATATGCTTGCCAATTTCAAACAAATGAATCGCATCTTGTCATCCCCAAGTAGATGACAGACGGATAGCTTTTAGCATAAGTGAACCTCCGTAAAAAAAAACCCCTGGGGGTGGGTCTAGAATGTAATGAATAATTAAAAGGGTATTCAATTATAAAAATAACACATTTACGTCTTTTTTTTGTAAGATAAACATATTGTACTTTTTTTTCAATTGAACGTTTGGTTTGATGGCTTGTTAACAGAGCTTCGAAGGATTTCATTCCTTAATTCGGATTTCATTCTGAATGAAAATTTTGTGATTGCATTTCCCAATCACATTTTAGCGATTTGAATGAATTCACTTTAGACTCATTCGATTTATAAATATCGAGTGCATTCGATTTTTTTTTTCATTCGACTTTCAAAAATCGAATGCATTCGATTTTTTTTCATTCGACTTTTAAAAATCGAATGCATTCACTTGCGAATGCAATCGATTTTCTTTTCATTCAATTTGAAAAATCATTCATTCATTGCATAAAAAACTTAAAAAAACTAACCAAGATAGAGCAAAACGGAGCCAATTTGTTGTCCATAGTTTCGCCAACACATTTTACACTTTTTGTCGTGTAGGCAGTTAATATGTGCATTTTTAAAATTTTCGGGAACACCAATTTTTTTGGATTTAAAATTATAGCCCATTAGGGTCATCACATGTAAAGAGAGTCAGCGATAATATGGACCAAAATTTGGCTTCGCTTTGGTCTATCTATTAAAAAAATCGATTGCATTCGCAGTGGAATGATAAAAAATCGAATGCATTCGATTTTTCTAAATCGAATGAACAAGAAATCGAATGCATTAATTTTTTTCCATTCGATCGAATGAATTCCAAGGACTGCATTCCATGTTGATTTATGAAATCGAATGCATTCACTGACTATAAAAATGGAATGGATTTTTTTAAGAATTCATTCGAAAAGGATTTCATTCTTCGAAGCTCTGCTTGTTAATGTGTTTATATGCAACAACAATAATAACATGATGAACAACAACAGAACATCAGCATCATCGCCAATGGTTACAACTTACAAGGAAGAATCCCCAGGTCAATACCGGCTGGCTGCATGAAACTTTGCATAATTTTAGCAAAAGAAAAATAAAGATTTTGATTTACCATGTTTGTTAATTTTTTATTAAAAATTATATTTTTTTTTTTTAGTTGACCTTTTAAGTTTGCAGTGAAAAAGAGTTTGTTCTAGTTCGAGGCCTTTTCATATTTGCCATTATGAATTTACATAACAAGAACTTATGTACAGGGGTGCCAGATGATTTTGATGAAAAATCGGCATATTTTAAAAAAAAAATCGGCATTATCGGCACTACAATTTAAAAAAATCGGCAAAAAATCGGTAAATGAAAAAGAACCATTTTAAATACATTAAAACATATTTTTATTGAAAAAAAATAGAAAAACAGAACAATTTAGCACTAAAGGCAAACAAAAATAATACGATAATTAAATCTGAGCTAATATTTATATTTTCATCAAAAAAAAAAAAAATACTACTATTTTTTTTTTTTTTGCAAAAAAACAAGAAAAAAAAGTAACAACATTTTTAAAGACCAAGGAAATATCCGATTACCATAAAAATGACTTTTCAGTAATGTCCTAATACTAAATAATATTTTCAGCAAAAAAATAAAAAAATATTTTTTTTTCTCTTTCTTCAGAGCTATCCAATTTTTAGGTCAAATAAAGAACTCAAAGATATTGCCCCAAAGGTTCAATATTTGTTAAAAAAATTGATGGAGGACCATGAATATGTTCACTTTTTGAAGTCCTAGACCGATATTTCGTGGTGTCACAAATGGAATGACAAACTTATATTCATAAATCCTTCAATTTCTAAAGGGAGGGTATAAAAAGTGACCCTGTTTTTAGAGTTGATAAAATTCGGCATTTTTGGAGCAAAAATCGGCAAATCGGCACTTTGATAATTTTGAGGCAAAAAATCGGCAAAATGCCGATAAATCGGCAAATATGGCAGCCCTGCTTATGTATGTTAACTCTACTTTCTTTATTAGAATATTCTCCCAATAAATACTCTTACGAGTTTCTTGCTCTCTTCTTATAGAAGACAAATTCTCTCATACTAAGAGTAGGATTAAGACATTTGTTTGATTTGTATTAAAAATTATAAAAACGAAAACGAACTATCGACAATTCATACCTGAAAATTAGCTCCATGCTTTGAAAGCAAGAAATTTTATGAGTATTTAATTCGTGAATTTCCTAATAAAGTAAGTAGAGTAAACGAATGTTCTTGTTGTAATAATTCATAACGGGGAACATAAAAAGGCCTCGAACTAGAATAAACTATTTTTCATTGCAAAGTGCAATTTATATTATTACCCTTTTAAAAATGTTAACATGCATATCAAAAAAGCTTTTTAATGTATGAAAGTCCATAGAAATCAGTGAGTTTACCCAGGCATACCATCCTTGTCAGTTTGACTGAATATAGCATGTGAGTGATTTTTTATATTTGAATATTGTAAATAACTGCGTTTCAGTGTGTTTGTTACATATATGTAGATTAAAAAAAATATATAAAAGTTGAACAGTTAATTGAATGTTAAGTAAATTTAACAAATCAATTTAATAAAGAGTTCAACAACAAGAGAAAATTTCCAAACCAACATTTTGGGGTTAAATGCAATTCTTTTTTGACAACTCAGTAGAAAAATTAATTTAAAAAAAAAATATACAAATAAAGTGAATGTTGAAAATTCAATGAATGGAATTATGTTTTTCTTTAAATTTTTACAGTTTATAAAAAAACAAGTAGAAAAGTTATTTTCGATTTGGCCGAATTCATGAATACCCTTCACAATGCTCTTTTTAAGTGATAGTAAATTTTATAAGGTGAAAAAATTAACAATATTGATTGGAAATATTTTATTTTGAATAAAAAAACTTTTTTAGTCGTTTTTGTAAGAAAAAAAAAATAAAAATTTATTTTTGGAGTTAAAACTTTTTTTCGATTGTAATTTTTCTTAGTGCAATAATATTTTTGATCTACAAAAATGCATTGTAAAATATTTTTGAAAACTTGTTTAACGGTTTTTCAACACGTGAATTTAAAGTAAAACCAAAATTTACGGCTTTGCTAATAAATTTTGAACCACAGGACCGATGTTACTGAAATTCAATACCAACCAGACCAGGGGAACGGAAAATGTAATACTGAAGCTTGACACGTCCTTGTAAGTTTTATCCTCCTTATAAGTTTTATCGCGTCAAAAAAATTGTAAATTTTCATTTTCATTGGTAAAAAGCTTGAAAAATTACAAAATTATTTGTAAAAAGCTTGTAAAATAACAAGGGATTCTTGTCAAATATAAAAATAACCAGTTTTTGTTGTGTTTTACAAGTTTTTTTTAGGTGTACTTAATAAACTAAAAATGTATAAAAACTGAATTTCAGCATTTTTCAGGATTTTTTAAAAAGCCTCTTATTTTCTTGTAATAGATAATACACAGAAAATAATATTGAGAAAAACAATTTAAGTAATCACTTGTTTAAATTTTTAAAACAAATTTGATTAATTTTTAATTAACGCAATTAAAAATTTACTCAAAAATTGAAAATAAAATTTGAGTAAATCTATCTATATAAATAAAAATCAATTGTCGTTCGTTGGTAACAGCATCAGTTGAGAACGGCTGGACCGATTTTAACAATTTTTTTTTTGAAATGTTCGTCATAGTCCAACTTAGGTTTTTACGTAAAGAAAAATTGGCCACGCCCACTTTTACGCCCACTTTTTACGATTTATCTAAAATCGGAAAACGGCTGCACCGATTTGCGTAATTTTTTATTTAAATGTTCGTAGTAACCAAATAAAAGTTTTTAATGAAAGAAAAATCGACCACGGCCAATTCAAAGCCTCATTTTTCAATTTATCTAAAATCTGAGAATGGCTGGACCGATTTGACTAAATTTTTTTATACCCTCCACTCTAGTGATAGAGGGTATATATAAGTTTGTCATTCCGTTTGTAACACCTCGAAATATTGGTCTAGGACCCCATAAAGTATATATATTTATGATCCTCGATCGATTTTAAGTCGATCTAGCAATGTCCGTCCGTCCGTCCGTCCGTCCGTCCGTCCGTCCGTCCGTCCGTCCATCCGTCTGTCTGTCTGTCCGTAGAAAACACGCTAACTTTTGAAAGACTTTACAGAGGCTACTGAAGTTTGGCATATATGTTTGTCATTTACCTGGTCAGGTTGGTATTGCAATCTAGCCAAATCGGTCCAGTGGTTCAAAAGTTATGAGCAAAAGAGTAAATTTCGGCAAAGGTGTTTCGCGAATTTACGAGATAAAAAACACGATAACTTTCGAAAGACAACAATGAGACTACTGAAGCATGGCATGCATCTTTGGCGTTCCCCGGGTCTGGTTGGTTTTAAATTTCAGCTCAATCGGTCCAGCGGTTAAAAAGTTATTAGCAAAACCCTGAATTTCAGAATAGTTTTATCTAAAATGCCACGTGTTTTAACAAGTTTTAAAAGCATTGGTGGTAACTCAACAATGCTTTTCAAACTTGTTTAAATTTAAAGCAATGCTTTTTAAACTTGTTTAGTTTTAAAAGCATTGGTAACTTAAAAATTACACTCGAAAAAAATTTTACACTCAAAAAAAAATTTTACACTCAAAAAAAATTTTACACTCAAAAAAAAAAATTTACACAAAAAAAAATTTAGTTTTTTTTTTTACAAAAATTACAATATTTTGTGTACATACGTACGTGCATTCACTTAGAAATATTTTTACAGTAAAAAAACAAAAAAAAAAATTACACTCAAAAAAAAAAATTGTAATTTTTCTTTTTTTTTTTTTTAAAAATTACAAAAAAAGAGTTTTTTATTCAAAATAAAATATTTCTAATCAAAATTGTTAATTTTTTCACGTTAAAAAATGTACTACCCTTTAAAAAAAATGCATTGTGGAGGGTATTCATATATTCGGCAATGTCGAATTTAACTTTTCTACTTGTTTTTTAATGAATTTTACCCATATTCCAATTTTGGTTTTTACGAAAAAAGAAAGTGACCACGCCTACTTTGGCTAATTTTTGTTGAAAATGTTCTATAAAATTCAATTAAGGATAGTAAAATTTCCCATGCCCACTTTTTCTATGTACTGAAAGATCTATAACGGCTAGACTGATTTGGTTATAGTCCGCAAAAGATTTTTAAGTACAGAAAAATTTTCCACGCCTACTTTTACCTTCATTCTTCTTGATACATAAATTTTAAATCATGAAATGGCTGGATCAATTTGTCTAATTTTGTTAATAATGTTCGTCATAGCCCAACTAATGTTTTTCGGAAAGAACAATTTTCCAATCCTGCGCCCACTTTTGAATGGATGAACCGAGTAGGTTTAATTCAAATAAGATTTTTATGGTGAGAAAAGTCTCTTTTCTTCGATGTATATAAACTTTGCTCCATAGAAAAAATATAGAATAATAAAATATAAATAAAACTCAAATGTAGTTCGTTGGTAATCGCATCACTTGAGAACTGACCGATTTGAATAATATTTTTTTGTAAATGTTCGTCCAAGGATTTCTCGGAAAACAAATTAATCACATCCACTTTTTCGCCTCTTTTTTTTCGATGTATCTAAAATTGGAGAACGGCTGGATCAATATGACTAAACTTTTTTTTTTTAAATGTTCGTCAAAGTCCAACTTAGGTCTAAACAGAAATAAAAATTTTTAACGCCCCAATTTTATTTCGATATATCTAAAATAGAAGAACGGCAGGGCCATTTGGCCATTAGTAGTATTTTTTGATGTTCGTGACAGTACAACTAAGGTTTTTACGGTAAGAAAAATTGTCCACTTTTTTCAATACATCTAAAAGCAAAGAACAACTGGCCTGATTTGGTAAATTTTGTCTTTAATTATCATTATTGTTCAGATAAGGATTTTACGGAAATAATTATTGTCCTCCCCACTTCAAACCACACATTTCTCAGTATCATTAAAATTTGCAAACTCTTGGGAACGACTGGATCGATGTGGCTAATTTTTTGGTTTTAAATGTTCGTAATAGTCCATATAATTGTTCGGAAAGAAAAATTGTCCTAGCCCACTTTTTTTTCGATATATATAAAATAAATTTTTATTCTAATTCGATCTATTAAAAAAAATATTTCTTAAAAGATAACCTTGAGTATTGTTAACACATGTACAAGTTTAACTTACCATACAAATTTTTACACCCACTTTTGTCTAAATAGGTCGACTAATGGACCGGACCGATTTTCTTATGTTAATTATAGTTCTTATTAAGTTTTTAAGGAATTATAAATGAGAAAAGTGTCCCGAAAAAATGGAAAATTCGGGAAAACTATAAAGGTTTGTTATCTGCCTAATCGGGTCTTTAAAACCACGCCCACAAATTTTTCTGCGTCAAGAAATTCATTACATTTTTGCAGGCCTGCGTATTTGAAGCGAGTCAAAATATAACACTGATCTTACATTTGGGCCAGCAACGCGGACCGGGCCAGCTAGTAATTTAATACAAATTTAATATTTTTTTTTTATTTTTTTTATGCTCTTGGTGTTTTGAATTCTCATTTAGTTTATAGTTTTTTGTATATGGGGCATTCCATGTCAAATCGGATACTTTGAAATTTTTTTTTTTAGATTTTCCCAGTATGTTTACAGTTTTTAGTACTCTTCGAAAACTCCTTCGTGGTAAATTTTCAGATTTTTTTGATGACCCGTTCAAAAGATATCGAATTTCCAAAAATTGGTAGATTGTTCCTTTACTCAACTTCTTTTACTCATAACTTCTTCAATAATAGTCCAATTTTCAAATTTTTTTTTTTTTTCAAAATTTTTGTTTTTTTACCTACTTTAAAAAAAAAATCCCAAAAAATTCTTAAAAGCGCTCTAGTAAGCGATTTTGAAGTTTTAAAATTTAAATGTTATTTTTGAAAAGGTTTGTACTCTTCGATTTTTTTAAAAAATTTTTGTGTAAAACTTCTATCGATTCTACAAATTTTTTGCCCAGGAGGATTGTGGGATAACGATCAGAGAAGGTAAAATCACAAGATATGTGTGTGATGTGCTTGCATACGTGGAATTTCTGTATTAAATATCATGTATATTTTTTTTTTCTTGAGTCTAGTGTGGCAGCGCAAAAAAAAAAAACAAATTAGCAGAAGTGTGGCTGTGTGATTGTGTTTTTTTGTTTTGTTTTGCAAAGATGTGTTTTGTGATTTGTGAATTTATGTGTTTTCACATAAATGTGAAATTGATTTTAATTTTCGTATCAAATTTTAACATCAACATTATGATTTTGCCAAATCGTATATACATACATACATATAATGTATTTAAGAATTTATTAATATTTAAAATTGTGGAATTGTAGTTACTTTGAGAATAACAAAATTGTTGTGTTATTTAGGAAATTTTATTAAGAAATGTAAAGATTTGGTTTTGATAAAGGAACATTAGACTGCCCAGAAAAAAAGCGAAGTTTTTATTTTCTTGGGGGATACCTGCAAATTTTGTTCCTTTTTGTGCAAAAAAATTTCGGTTTTTTTTTGGGATTTTTAAAATAATATCTAGAGGTCGCGATCTCGCGTTTTATAACGATTTATTTTTTTTGAGTTTTTTATTATTTTAAATTGTTAAATATGATTAATATGATAAAATATTAATAATTTCAGACAAAAAAAAATTTAATTAAAAATTAAATATCGCTCATTCCATGAGATGTCTCCCGGCATCTAATCAAATGTTCCTTAATTTATTTGAAATTTTGCACACATGAACACTATGAAGTTATTAAAATAAATCAGTTGTTAGTTCCGAGAAAATCCGTGAATTCGCGAATATATTCGCGTTCGCGAATTCGTGGATTTTCGCGAAACTAAAAACGAATTTATTTTAATTGCTCCATAGTGTACCTGTGTGCGAAATTTCAAATAAATTAAAGAACATTTGATTAGATGCTGGGAGACATCTCATGGAATGAGCGATATTTAATTTTTAATTTAATTTTTTTTTTGTCTGAAATTATTAATATTTTATCATATTAATCATATTTAACAATTTAAAATAATAAAAAACTCAAAAAAATAAATCGTTATAAAACGCGAGATCGCGACATCTAGATATTATTTTAAAAATCCCAAAAAAAAACCGAAATTTTTTTACACAAAAAGAAACAAAATTCGCAGGTATCCCCCAAGAAAATAACAACTTTGTTTTTTTCTGGGCAGTCTAAGGAACATACATATGTATATTAGGGTGGGGTGGATAAAAAAAATCGTTTTGTATGATGACAACATATTACAAATTATTTTGTAATTTTTGGTATCATTTTATTTTTGAATGCATTTTATAACAAATACTTTGTTTTTTTTTTGTTTAACTATACATATTAGGGGTTTTCACGATCTCTGGCATTATTCGTGATATACGCGTGATCGTGAGTGAAATTTTATGTTACCCACGTGATCGTAAGTGCACGTAATTAGACAATTTGTTTTTTGAGTAGAAAAGATTAAAAAAGCCGTGCCGAATGTATTGATACCCTCCACAATATCAAGAAGATTATTGCAAAAGACTTGAAAAAAAAAAAAAAAAATTAAAAAAAATTTCCGCGAAAAAAACTTTTGGAAAAATAAAAACCGCGATTTTTTTTTTTCTTTTTTTGTCAAAAAATGTATTAGTACTTGTTTAAGTACCTTTCGGTGTTCAATTATGTTCACATATGTCAACCAGCAACCGAATTAAAGCATTTTGTATTTTTAGGTTATGTTGAATGTACCAACATTTTTGAGGTGTCCTTACATTTTCGATCATAACTTTTGAACCGCTGAACCGATATCGCTCAAATGCAATACCAAACTGCTCAGGAGAACTTCCAATAAATATGTTAAGTTTCAGTCATCTACGTGTAATATTTTGGTCGTGATTACCATTTCCACAGACAGACGGACATCGGTAGAATGTCTTAAAATCGATCAGTGATCAATAATATATGGGCTTTCCAAGCCAAATCACTCACTTTTAGACCCGACCCCTTTCGATTTATTTTATTTTTGGATATGTTTTAGTACTTATTAAATGCAACTTGGACACCAATTTTCAGCCTTTTATTCCAGGATGGTGTTGAGTAATCAATTTTTCAAAATGGCGATTTTTTCAAAAAAATTAAAAACTTGAAATTTTCAATTAATTTTGACCAGTTAAAACTTTAGATATCTTAAAAAAAGTTGGACAACGTTTTCTTGGTATTGAAATATAGTTTTAGAAAAAAAATATTAAAAAATTATTCGAAGTAATTATCACTTATTTTTTAAACGCTTTATAATTAAAATCTACTTTTTGAAAAAGTCCGAAACCTTCGATTTTTTTTTTTTAAGTCTAAAAGTTCTACTCTAAACTACGCAACTTTTGAGCCATAAATCGAGATGTGATCGCAATTCGTTCTATTTTTTTTTTTAATTTTGAAAATTGCCCCTTATATTTTTTGAGTCTGATTTATTTTGTATGGTGCTCCAAAAAAAAAATAAATTGGTAGATACTGACCCTAACTTACCCTAGATATATTCATTTCGAGGTAAAAATACGTCTCACAAAAATTAACAACGATCGGACGTGGGTAAGGCGTTCCGCATGGGCCTTGAAGTTTAGAAAGCGGATTACAAGGAAAAATATGGATTTTTTTCTGTTTTCAAATTTTTTTTTGGTATTTTAAGTTAAGCTTAAATTTAAGTGGTTACAGAATTATAATACGGAGTAAAATGCCTCTCTAAAAAGGTACCAAAAACTGAAATCGGTTGAAAATCAGCCAAGTTATTACAACTTCCCCAGGCATCTAACGTATGGTAGACCACTTGATTAAGCAATACAATCCGATTTTTAAAATTCATTGAAATTTCGTACTGTAATAACATTTGTTTTATTCCTCAAGTTCGAATGTATTTAGATGACAAGTATTTTTCATATTGTGTTTTGCTTACATTTTTTAAAGTAATGCTAAAAATGCCTGCATTTTCAACACCCTTTTGAAATCTCTATTTAAAAAAAAAAAAAATTTTTGTTTTAAAATTTGGAAAAACCAAAAAAATATTACACTGAAATATGGAAAATGAAACAATGTTATTACAGTAGAAAATTTCACTAAATTTAAAAAAGGAACTCGTATTCATTAATCAAGTGGTATGACACACGCTAGATGCCTGGGGAAGTTGTAATAACTTGGCTGATTTTTAACCGATTTTAGTTTTTAGTACCTTATTAGAATGGCATTTTACTCTACATCATAATTCTGTAATCACTTAACTTAAAACTTAACTTAAAATACCAAAAAAATTGAGAAAACAGAAAAAAATTCATATACTTCCTTGTAATCCGTTTTTAAAACTTCAAGGACCATGCTATACACCTTACCCATTTCCGATTGTCCTAAATTTTTGTGAGACGTATTTTTACCTTGAAGTGAATATATCTAGGGTAAGTTACGGTCAGTATCTACCAATTTATTTTTTTTGGATCACCATATAAAATAAATCAGAGCCAAAAAATAAAAGGGGCAATTTTAAAAATTTTTTAAAAATTAAAAAGAATTGTGATCACATCTCGAATTATGGCTCAAAAGTTGCGTAATTTAGAGTAGAATTTTTATAGGTTTTTACAAAAAAAATCGAAGGTTTCGAACTTTTTCAAAAAGTGGATTATAATTTTTAAACGTCAAAAAATAAGTGATAGTTACTTCGGATAATTTTTTCATATTTTTTTTCTAAAACTACATTTAGATACCAACAAAACGTTGTCCAACTTTTTTTTAAATATCTATATTTTTTAATGGTCAAAATTAATTAAAAATTTTAATTTTGTAATTTTTTTGAGAAAATCGCTATTTTGAAAAATCGACTACTCAACACCATCTTGAAATAAAAGGCTGAAAATTGGTGTCCAAGTTGCATTTAATAAGTACTAAAACATATCCAAAAATAAAATAAATCGAAAGGGGTCGGGTCTAAAAGTGAGTGATTTGGCTTGGAATGCCCCATAGATACTTTATTGGGTTCTAGAAAACATATTAACCCTCTAACTCCCTCTCATAACGGTATTTTTTGGGTCTATTCTAACAAATCGCAAAAAACACCCCGAAAGAGGGGGAGTGCGGAGATGAAATGTTCTACAAAAATATTGCTATTAAAATTTTACTATATACCTCAGAGCACACCAAAGCCCAAAAATTAACACAAACACCAAAAAATAGTCAAATTCTATGTTTGCTTATGAAAAAAAGGACGGACGGACAAATCTTCATGTCTTTAGGCGCGGTATAGGGTTTGATTTAAGAAACATGGTTTCTTTGGGAAATTTTCTTAGAATTTCTTGTAGATTATGTTTTTGCTATACGATTTTTGACAAAAAAAAAATTTACCCGCCCTAATGTACACACAAAACAAGAAAAAACAAAAAAATCATATTACAACACGATTTATTTTTCCGACTCTAATATTTTTTTCTATAACAAACAATATAATATTTGCCAAAACGTGTTTTTTTTATACAGGCTAATATATTTTTCCATACAGCTACACGTTTTTTTTTTTTTCATATTACAAAACGATTTTTTTTACCCACTCTAATATAATATATTCTCAAGCAAAACAATTTTTTGTTTTTGTACATTGTCGCTAATAACAAGTCAAAGCAAAATAATTTGTCTCCAACACATATATATGTATGTAGGATTTACCAAACAAAAGTAATGTTTATGTTTAACTTTTGTTATATTAAAAAATCCCACATGTGAAAAATGTGAAAATTGCATGTAAAAAAATATGTATGATGCTAAAATTCTTGAATAACAGAAGCTAAAAAAAAAACACATGCATACAGGCACGCTAATGCAAGTTTTTTTTTTTTACAAAGCTGAGAGAATAACATGTGTTTTCTTGCTATTCAGTTTTATGGTGTGATTTACCATTGCGTTAATGTGTATGCAAGCACAAATACGTTCTCTGATAACGATTATTACTATTTTTAAAAATTTTTTGAAAAAAATTTATTGTAATTTTCCAATCTTAAAATCAATTCTACTGCTGCAATGGTGCGTCATAGAGGGGTCATTTATAAGACCGACACCCGTTAATTTTTACGACTTAACATTTCTTTGGAACAAACTAATACCCTATCTCCAATTTCTAAGGGGGCTCCCACACAAAACTACATTTTTTAAAATTTGCTCCAACCACTCTAACTGCCCTAATAGTGCCCATAGAGCAACAAAATGTATGACCGACCCACAATATTTTTTTAGTCCAAACATTTTCTCTGAACACACCTACCCTCTATCTTTAACTGTTAAGGCGGTCCCCAAACAATTTTTTTTCATTAGTGAGACCGACTCCCATTTATTTTTACCCTACAACATTTTTTTAAAACATATCTACGCTTTATCTCCACTCCCTAAGTAGGCTACCATTCAAAATTACATTTTTATAAAATTTGCTCCAACTGTTATTTGTATTGGAGCCTACTTAGGTAGTGGAGATAGAGCGTAGGTATGTTTTAAAAAAATGTTGAAGGGTTAAAATAAATGGGGGTCGGTCTCACTAATGTTTAAATAAAACAAATTTACAAAAAAAAAAAATTGTATGGGGACCGCCTTAACAGTTAAAGATAGAGGGTAGATGTGTTCAGAGAAAGAAATGTTAAGACGTAAAAACTAATGGGGGTCGGTCTTATAAATGACCCTTCTATGATGCACCAGTGGAGCAGTAGAAATGATTTTAAGATTGGAAAATTACAATAATTTTTTTTTCAAAAAATTTAAAAAAATAGTAATAATCGTTATTCCACGATCCTCCTGGGGAAAAAATTTGTAGAATCAATAGAAGTTTTACACAAAAAAATTTAAAAAAAAATCGAAGAGTACAAACATTTTCAAAAATGACATTTAAATTTTAAAACTTAAAAATCGCATACTACCCAGCAAAACTTTGGTAATGGGTAGTGATTATATAACACATTACCAGGTAATGTATATACCTTATTTGTAGCATTATTTTAGCATGTCTTACCAAACATTTCTTCCACAACGTATTATTTTAAAGTGAAAAATAATGCATTACAAATAATTTGCTACGTAATGCATGATTATTGGAAAAATTGTATTTCATATTTATTATTTCTAAACATTATATCATGGATGAGTTAAATTTGGTTACATTATGTATTATTTGAAAGTTTGAAATAATGCATTATTTATAATTGGATGCATAAGGCATTACAATAACACAAAAAATAATTATTTTATTAAAAAAATGCATACGTTTAAACTAGAGATGTGCTCACGACAGGAAATTTCTTACGACACACACTCACGAGTATATTTTATCTACTTACACTCACTTACAATCACGTGAGTAAATTTAATACAAAATTACTTTTTCACTATTCGTAACACCTTATATATTATCTTCTGCAGGCGCGGATCCAGGGGGGGGGGGAGAATGGGATTTCTCCCCCCCCCAAAACGATTTCAAAAGAAAAAAAAAAAGAGAAAGGAAAAGAAAAAGAAAAAAAGGAAAAGAAAAAAAGGAAAAGGAAAAAGAAAAGAAAAAAGGGAAGGGAAAGGAACAAGGATCGAAAGAAAATGACCAGGATGTATAAAAATCCTTCGGAGAGGTATATGTATGTGTGCTGATGATTTTCGTCAGCACAAACAGCCTCCATCCTAAGAAATTTTTTTACATCCTTGGGATAAAATGTTTCGGAATTAAAGAAAATTCATTTGAAAAACTTAAAAAAAGTTGTGGACATTTTCTAACCGAATAACTTTCTTAAAGAAAAAATATTATATTTTTATAGAAAAATGTCTCAGATTTCCAGACTTTATTTTTAGAAAATGTTTTGATACTTACTTGACTCTGAATGTAAGAATTTTTTTATTGAATAATTATCTAAAATTTTTAGAAAAATATCTTATAACTTTTCTTAAGGAAAAATTCCTCAGCAATTGAGAATTTTTCCTTAGAAAAAATGTTTCAGAATCGGCCAAGAACTTAAAAAAAATAAAAATCTCATAATCGGAAAGATTTCTACAGGCAAAATGCTCAGAATCTGAGTTGTTCTATAAGGAAATATATTTTTTTTTCTCTTTAAGATATCTTTTAGATCTGCTAATTTTTCTATATGAAAGTTTATCAAAACCTATTATTTTTTTGAGAGATTTTTTTTTTGTATAACAAATCTTTTAGATTGAAATTTTTCTGTTGGAGATTTTTTTGATGAAAGTTTTTCTGTTGGAAAATCCTGTGAATTTTTCTACAGGAAATATGTCTCTAAATTTGTAAATTTTTCTAATAATAATAATTATTTTATAAACAAATGTTAAAGAATCTTAGAAATTGTCTTAAAAAACATTAGCTGGCATTAAAACCGTAAAATTTTTCTATTAAAAAATGCTATAAAATTTAAGATTTAATTTTTAAAAAAGTGTATGAAAATTTCTTCATAAAATGTTTTAGAAACTGATAATTTCTTGGTATCTGATAATTTTCTTTTACAAAATGTGTTTCAGGATCTGAAAATGTTTGTATACGAAATAGTTCTTGGAATCGGAAAATAACTTTAAAATATGAGAATCAGAATGTCAGATTATTTCTATAGAAAAAAATTTAGAAATCTGAGACATTTTCTTTAAGAAAATGTTGAATCTGACTGAGAGTTTTTCAACAGAAAATATGATTTAAGAATTAAAGAAATTTTTTTTATCAAAGTTTAGAATCTGAATATTTTTATAAAGGAAAATATCTCAGAAATGGGTTATTTTTCTATATAAAAGATATTTTAAAATCTAAGAGTTTTCTGTAGTAAAAATGTATCAGCATCTGAGAAATTTTGTGAAGGGATCATTGATAAAAAACTATTTTTTTTTGTCTTCAAAATATTGGAGTTTTAGTATAAATTTTTGTTTAAAAAAATATGAATTTTATAGAGAAGTTTACGTGTCTATTCATAGTTGTGACTGGCTATGACAGTCACATTTATTATTTGACTCTAAACGGTGTTATTTATGAACTAAATCGGTCTGTCAGGATTCCCTCGTGAAAAATATTTTTTGATTTAAAAAAGTTCCGCCAAAAGTCGCGCCTGATTTAAATACTATAGCTTTTACTTAATTTTTTTCTTTTGTTTTTAACAACACCCCCTTCTACTTCAAACCGAACTTCATTGCTTTCCAATCTCATAAACTTTTTTTGCAAAAAAAAAAAAAAAATCTCCCCCCCCAAATGAAATTCCTGGATCCGCGCCTGTTCTTCTGGTATGCTATATTATTTCATTTCTCGTAACCTATAAAATATCATATATTTTACACCTTACTCGTATTCTTCGTTATAAATGTATGACTTATTTTATACCTTACTGGTATTCTTTGTGATAATGTGTATGCATTACTTTGAGTCTCATCGCCTGTTAAAATCATCAATGCTGGAATGTATAAAATAAGAGATCCTATACCTGATTTAATACCTTATTTGGTAATCTAAGTTTTGCTGGGTAGAGCGCTTTTAAGAATTTTTTGGGAGCAAAAAAAAAACTTGAGTAAAGGAACAACCCAGCAAAACTTAGATTACCAAATAAGGTATAAAATAAGGTATAGGATCTCTTATTTTATACATTGCAGCATTGATGATTTTAACAGGCGATGAGACTCAAAGTAATGCATCCACATTATCACAAAGAATACGAGTAAGGTATAAAATAAGTCATAAATTTATGACGAAGAATACGAGTAAGGTGTAAAATATATGATATTTTATGGGTTACGAGTAAGGTATTAAATATAGCATACCAGAAGATAATATATAAGGTGTTACGAGTAGTGAAAAAGTAATTTCGTATTAAATTTACTCACGTGATTGTAAGTGAGTGTAAGTAGATAAAATATGCTCGTGAGTGTGTGTCGTTAGAAATTTCCTGTCGTGAGTTCATCTCTAGTTTAAACTTATGCATTTTTTTATAAAATAATTATTTTTTATGTTATTGTAATGCATTATGCATCCAATTATAAATAATACATTATTTCAAACTTTCAAATAATACATAATGTAACCAAATATAAGTCATCCATGATTTAATGTTTAGAAATAATAGATATGAAATACATTTTTTCCAATAATCATGCATTACGTAGCAAATTATTAGTAATGCATTATTTTTCACTTGAAAATAATACGTTGAGGAACAAATGTTTGGTAAGACATCCTAAAATAATGCTACAAATAAGGTATATACATTACCTGGTAATGTGTTATATAATCACTACCCATTACCAAAGTTTTGCTGGGAAACTACCAATTTTTGAAAATTCGATATCTTTTGAACGGGTCATCAAAAAAATCTCAAAATTTACCACGAAGGAGTTTTCGAAGAGTACTAAAAACTGTAAACAAATTGGGAAAATCTAAAAGAAAAATTTTCAAAGTGTCCGATTTGACATGAAATGCCCCATATGTATATGAAAGTTTGTAATTTTTTTTTTAAATTATTAATTTTTCCTAATTAATCTTTAAAAATTAAGTAATTGTTTCTGCTAAAAGTGTGTGAAATTGCAAATAATAAAAACTAAAATAAAACACCGAAACTTGTCAAAATGTTGATATGGCCGACTAGTTGTCCAATCTTATTTAACCTTATATATCTAAACCGTGTAAGTATATTTGGTAAAGTTAAAAAAGCAATTTTTCTTAAAAAAAAATAATCGAAACTTTTTGAAAAAAAAAAAAAATTAAACTTTTTAAATTGATGCATTTTAAGTAAATTTTTACTTGACACAATTAAAAAGTTACATAAAAATATTTAAAAATTTTAAGTAAAATTTTAATTGTGTGAATTAATAATTTACTCAAATTTCTTATTAAGCATTTAATATTTTTTTATTAAAAGTTTACTCAACACTATTAAATCGTGTACTGGTGCAAAATTGAGTAATTTTTTACTCAATAGTATTAAAAATTTACTTAAAATTTTTTTATTTTTTTCTTTGTACCGTCCGACAAAAATGAAAAAATGTCGTTAAAAACAAACTGGATAATTAACAATTGAAACTAAAGACCAAATGTAGTAAAACTGCATTTAGAGATTTTCATTTCGTGATCCTGTTTCCTTTTCAAAGGACTTCAAAGTTTTAGAGGATTCAATTTTATAAAATATTTATATATTTATAAAATTTATTTATATAAAATTAGGGAAGACCGTCCTCTTCCATTTGCCATCACCAGTGTCATCCTACCAAAATATTTTACAAAATGTATCCTTTAAATTTTTGAGGTCCTTTTAAAATAAAACAGGATCACGTAATGAACAACTGTAAATGCAGTTCATCCAGTTCATATTTTATATTGGCTGTCGGACGCAGTGTTGCCAGAAAATATTTGGCTCTTGTCCCCAATTTGAAAAATGAAATCCCCAAAAATACCCTACAAATTATATAAAATCCCCAAAAAAAAATTTATGTATATTCAAATATAAACTCTTTTTTAATTAAAGAAATGGTGTTTATTAAACCATATTTTTATATTAATTTTAAGGTTAGACCTTTTTATGATATTTAAGTATTAAATTTTAAATAAAAAAGTTGTATTAAATCGCCTTCTCGAGTTATGGGAATTTGAATTGTTTGTGAATCAAGCCCCCAAATCCAAGAATTCTGTTGATATTAAAAAAAGCGTTAATGTTGTCTTTTTATTCCTTTTCCCAACAAAATTGCATAACTTTTGAAAAAAATCCAGCCTCGATAAGATCAGGAATACCATCAGAACATTGTAAGGAAGTTTAAAATGTATTTTTTTTTTGTTTTATCCTTATAACTATTCGAATTTTGAAAAAAAAAATCTGTTCAAGTTAGATATTTCACCCAGAAAAGTTTTACAGTAACTATTTACGGTTATTCAAAAAGTTTTTAGTTAAAGTTGTTTTAAACGTTTTATCGTTTGTTTCAGTGGGTATCAGACTACATGGGGCTGAAAAAAATGCACTCTTTTTTTTACAAAGGAAAAAATGGTTCTCTTAATGCATAAAAATATCTGCAAAATTTTAAAAAAATGCTGCAAAACAGGGGAAAAAGTAGAAAGAGTAAGCAAAATGCTCCAAAATCAGGGGAAAAAGTAGGGAAATTAGTTAAAAGAGAATTTAAATAACGGAAATAGTGGTAATCCTCTCAATAGAGATAGGAAATCCTCTCAATAATAGTGGTAAAATTTACTCATTTTCTAATTCTCTTTGATCTTTTTACAAAATTTTTAAATGTCTGCAATACATTAAGTTTGCCAATTTTCATAAACTTGCAGACTTATTTTGGGTCATTTCAAAATCTCTTACTTTCCTTACTCTATGGTTTGTTTTTCAAGGAAAATAAAATATTGAATGATTTATACAGTTGTAAAAGCAATAAACTACAAAAGTTACGGAAAAATATTTTTATCACTTAAATTATTTGTGACTGATTATTCCGTATAATTTTACAGAAGTACGGTTTTTGTAGTTTGTTATTCAAAAAATTTTATTTTTATATAACTTTAACACACACTTTTCCAATATTAAGAAATTAAATTTTTCTAATGACTGATTCGTATCCAGGAGGCAGGTATACTAAAACAAATGTATTTTAAATTTTTTCTCTCAATATTACCAAAAAAACTATTAAAATTGGCAAACATTTTTGGATACAATCAATGGATTTTAAATTTTAACCTCAGGTTCTCTTTATTGGAGTGTCTACTTTACATATATATCTGGTTTGAACAGGAAATTTCTTGCAAAATTTGGATATTTATTGCAAAAAGGACGTTGTCAACTTCCTTGACATTACCTGATGGTATCCCTGATCGTATCGAGCCCGGATATCTTGGATATGTTAGGATTTTTATAAGAAATTTGAATAAAAAAAATATATTCCTTTAACAGACGCTTTTCCATTATTAAAAGAATTGTTGGTTTTGAAGGCTTGGTCCACAAAATATTAAAATGCCTATATCTCGAGAAGGCTAATTGATAAAACTTTTCTGATGACAGATTCGAGGTAATACTCCAAAATTTCTATTCGGTTGTCAAATTATTTTTTAAACGACACCAGTACCTATTTTTTTGGCCTCCAATACTTTTGACCACCATATTTTTTTGTAAACAAAGAAATATTTTTTTATTTTGATATCTCATTACTTTGCACTTAAGTAGATGTTTTAAAATAAATAAACAAAATATTTTTTTATTGTTCCCAAATAAATTGGTGGTCAAAAGTATTGGAGGTCAAAAAATAATGGTTTCTTTAGCTGTATTGATTGACTTTTAGTATTTTTGTTTGTCGTTAGAAAAATTATTTGACAACTGAATATAAACTATTCCGAGTTTGAAAATAAATAACTTTGTTCGACCCTCATAAAACATTTATTATTTACTAAAATTAATCCCGACCTACATTATTTTATTTTGCCCAATCCAAATGATGGGATTAAGGACAGTTTTACGGGGAATTTAAAAACAATATTTTTGTTTTTCAAAAAACGTCAAAAAATAATTAAAGCATTGTTATTCCAATTTAACTACTTTGACATTAACAAATGAATGTAGTTGTAATTTTTGACAGCATTCTGTACCAATGTCAATCTCATTGATTGGTAATAGTCTTAACAGTTTAAAAATTTAAATTTTTAATTTTTGAAATAAAAAAATCCCCAAATTTTAGAGAAAATCCCCAAAAATTAGTGAAATCCCCAAATCCCTCCCCTGGAAATCTTGTCCCCAAACCAAACTCGAAATCCCCATTTTGGGGACAAATCCCCTTATCTGGCAACACTGGTCGGACGGTGTAAAACATGAACTGCAAAGAGAGAAAATAATTATATGAGGTTTTTTTCTTTCTAAAATTAACAAAATAAATTATTTTTTTCTCCAAATTTCGGTGAAATTGAAGCAAAATTATCGGTACATCGATTAATAGATTCCTAGGCGATAATCAGATTGAAAAATATTGTACGTAAAATGTATAATACGTTTATTTAACTTTAATTTGACACCAATAAGAATGAAATCCACCAATTTGGTAGGGAGATATTTTTTTTTTAGGTAAAACTACTTTTTTAAAAAGATGAAAATTTGTAAAGTTAGCAATATCTCGATAATATTCTCTTTTTGAAACTTTAGACTTAATTTTCATACTCAGCGCTACATTTTACATAGAAATTAAATGTATAAAAATCTCTAAACTAGTGTTACCTACTTACACTGTGCTACAAAAAAAAGTTTAAATAACCTAGTGTAGGTTGAAGTAGATTACAAAACTGCCCATCAAACATGCCAGATACTCTTTCATTTTATAGTTATTGCCAAAAAAAACATATTTTTTTTAATTTTCTCTTTAAACTTCGTGTTACTCAGAAACTTTCGATTTTCAACTTTTTAAATTTATTGTATAGAACAAAGATTTCCACATGTCTGACAAGTTTAACGACTATTTTATAGATCTTCTTAACGTAACCAACAGTTTTTTTAGGTTACATCAAAAATATAAATCAACTGTGGCACAGTGTTTTTATTATTTATCAAGTAAATCCAATATTATTCAAAGTTTGAACATCAATGCATATGAGCACTATATATTGATAAATATATTAAAAAAAAAAATTAAACACAATATTTAATATCTGCCAATAAAATAAACACAAATTAAAAGTTGTTTTTATAATGTTCAAACAATATAAATTATTGTTAACTACACTCTACCACTAACAACAAAAGCGAACAAAAACAACAAAAATAAATACACAATATAAAACACCTGAGCCCATTTAATAAAATACACACGCATACACTCAAATATGCTCATTATAGTGGGCCGAAAAACGTTTTTGTTGAACTTTAATATGGGGAATGGGGTCTTTCATAAAGCTGAAAGGTCTCTGAGAAAATTTAAGGATAATCGGAAATGGGTAAAACTTGCCGCATCAGCCATGAAATTTAATAAAAAATTACAGAGGGGAAAATATGTCTTTATAAGTATCCATTTAGTAATTTTTTCGATATTTTAAGTTAAGTTTAACCTTCGTAAAACAATTGAAAATTTCTGAAATACAATTGATAATTTCTGAAATACAATTGATAAATTCTGAAATACAACTGACAATTTCTGAAATACAATTAATAAATTCTGAAATACAATTGATAATTTCTGAAATACAATTGGAAATGGTGTAGAAATGTATATTTTCCCAACACTTAAGGCTCTCTCTGACAATAAACACTATTCTGACATAAAACATTATTTTGGGTTATATTATTTTGTTTTTAAACAAATCTCGGATTACTTACATATAGAGCTGATATTTCGCCATCTATAATTTCGAGCAAGAAACTTTTTTCGAAAGATACGATCCATTTTATATAAAAAAATGACTGCGAATTTTGTACTCTTGCCCAAAACATTAAATCATGATAATGTTTTTCGGAAGTTTTGGGTGTACTTGCCAAAGCAAAGTTTTTTTTTAGAAAAAAAAATGTTATATTTCTTTGCTATTCCATGCAAAACGAATTGAAATATCAGTCGAGGAACCCATTAAAAAACCAAAAGAGCTGTACATTTCGTAAGTGAGTGCAAATATAAGTGCAAACAAGTAGAAAAGTTAAATTCGACTTTGCCGAATCTATGAATACCCTCCACGAAACATTTTTTAAAGGATAGTACATTTTTAACGCGAAAAAAAATAACAATTTTGATTATAAGGAAATGATAAAACTACTAAAAAACTCTTTTTTTTTTGTCATTAAAAAAAAAAAATACTATTTTTTTAGTGTAAAACTTTTTTCGAGTGTAATGTTTTTTTTTACTGTAAAAATATTTCTGAGTGAATGCGCGTACGTATGTAGACACAATATTGAAATTTTTGTAAAAATAAACTAAATTTTTTTTGGGTGTAAAATTTTTTTCGTGTCTAAAATATTTTTCGAGTGTAATTTTTAAGTTACCAATGCTTTCCAAACTAAAGAAGTTTAAAAAGCATTGCTTTAAAACTAAACAAGTTTGAAAAGTATTGCTAAGTTACCACCAATGCTTTTAAAACTTGTTTACCACGTGGCATTTAAAACCCAATCTGAAATTCGGGGTTTCGCTTATAACTTTTGAACCACTGGACCGATGGAGCTAAAATTCAGTACCAAATAGGCCTGAGGAACAACAAAGATAAATGCCTCGTTTCAGAAGTCTCATTATTGTCTTTCGAAAGTTATCGTGTTTTTTATCTCGTAAATTCGCTAAAACCCCTTGCCGAAATTTACTCTTTTGCTCATATCTTTTGAACCACTCGACCGATTTGGCTGGATTACAATACCAACCTGACCAGGTAAATGACCAACATATATGCCAAACTTCGGTAGCTTCTGTAAAGTCTTTCAAAAGTTAGCGTGTTTTCTACGGACGGACAGACATACAGGCAGACAGACGGACGGACGGACGGACATCGCTAGATCGACTTAAAATCGATCGAGGATCATGAATATATATACTTTATGGGGTCTCAGACCAATATTTCGATGTGTTACAAACGGAATGACAAACTTATATATACCCTCTATCACTAGAGTGGAGGGTATAAAAAGTGTTTTTACATTTTGGAGAGTATAAAAGATTCGGCACCAAAGAATATAACACTCTCACTTGTTTTATCTGCATTTGATAAATTAATGGAAAATTTTTATGCGAAAAGCTTAGACTTGGTGAAAAAGTAGTTTTGGAAAAAAAAATATTTTTTTTCACGAAAAAGAAATTATGTTAAAAAAATTTAATGAACCCAAAATTTTTGGTGAAAAAAAAGTTGATGAAACAAAGTTGTTGCTGAATTTTTTTGATGAAAAGAAAAATTTTTTGATGTAAATAAATTGAAGAAAAAAAAAATATTTTTCGTGAGAAAAAAATTGATAATAAAAAATTTGATAAAAAAAAATTTGATGAAAAAAATTGATAAAAAAAAAAATTTATGAAAAAGAAAATTTATGAAAAAGAAAATTTGATGAAAAACCAATTGATGAAGAAAAAAAATTTGATCAAAAAAAAAAAAATGATAAAAAAAATGATGGAAAAATAAAGTTTGATGAAAAAAAATAATTTGATGAAAAAAAAATAATTTGATGAAAAAAAAATAATTTGATGAAAAAAAAGTTTGATGAAAAAAAATTGATGAAAAAAAAAAATTTTATGAAAAAAAAGAAATTGATGAAAAAAAAATATTGATTTTGTTGAAAAATAATTATGTTACTTTTTATTTTACCAGCTTGTGAAAAACGGGTTTATTCACCACGGGGTGAATTATTATCCATGTTACAAACCCAAGTTATTAAAATTTTTGGTTTAAAGAAAATGAAAATAGTAATTCTTGTTTTCTTTTTCGTTAATTGTTAGCTTATATAGTCAAACTGAGGTTTCGTCCTGCAACTTTTTTAAAATTAGACACCAGCCTAAAAACATTATCATGTTAAAAATAATAGAAACTGATTGTATCGAAATGAGGATCAATGACGATTTCGACATTAAAATGATGGCAATACAAAGTTTATAAGCAGGGAAACCAAAAATATGCAGTATCATATTTTTTCCTGTGCATTTTATTGATAAATGGGTAAGGTATTTATCCGTTTCAGAAGTTTTTAAGAAATCTGGCATCGATTTGTTAGAGCATATTTTTGCATATTTTAGCCTTAAGAGCATATTTTTGCATATTTTAGGTTTAAAAGCATATTTGAGCATAAGAGCATATTTTTAGAGCATATTTTCAATTTTTAGAGCATTTTTCCACTTTTTAGAGCATATTTTTACATTTTTATAGCATTTTTTTTTTTTTTGTTTTTAGAGCATTCTTTTCCAATTTTTTTTATGATAACATGTATTTTTAAATTTTTTATCCAACAAGAATGTTTTTTTTTCAACAATTACGGAATTGTGACGATTGATTCCCATTTGGTCTGTTCTTGCTTCATATCGGTATATGAAACTATGTTTTCTTTAGATTCAGCAACTTGGCAGAAAACATTAAGGATAATATTTTTTTAGAACATATTTAACCCTCTTACTTACGGTATTTGGAGGGTCTATTCTCTAACAAATTGTAAAAAACACAACAAAAAAGGGGACATAATTTTTTTTAAGAGCATATTTTTATTGTTTTTAGAGCATATTTTCCGTTTTTAAGGGCATTTTTAAAGCGCATAAAACGTGTTTTTTAGAGCATATTTTTGGTTTCCCTGTTTATAAGTCTTATTTAAGAAATTGATAGTACAAACTACTATTTCGGAACTTTTTCACAAATTAGCCCTTTCCAAACAATTTGTAAACTAAAATCAATTAAGAAAAAACAATTTTGATACAAAAAGTCAATTTTTTTTTAACTCGCGAAAAAGTTCTTCACAATTTTTTAGCAAATTATTTTTTCTGTTGTCGCCAATACATTAAATATTTTATGCAATTTTTCGTTAAATATGCTCTAAAAACACCAAAATATGCCCTAAAAATATATTTTATGCCAAAATATGCTCTTAAGACTAAAATATGCAATAATATGCTTTAAAGACAGATATATGCAAAAACATGCTCTAATAAATCGATGCTAGATTTCTTAAATTATTCTAAAACGGATAAATACCTTCTTTTTTTTTAAAATAAGCAATTCTCAGGCAATGCTGCCTATTAATTACTAATGTAACCGTGATGCCTCTTTCGGAAAGGGGATAGAAGAGAGATGAGAGATTTGAAAGATAGAAGGGATTCAGTCTGGCAACACTGTGATTGCGAGTGTTGATAATTTTGAGTAAAGTTGTTGCATCGCCATCTCTTATTGATCTGGCGAATTATTTTTGGAGCTGTGTTTATATTTTTGGAGCTGTGTTTTAGTGCTATTTATCCACGAAGGAGGGTGCTGCGATAGATATTATAGTTATGTATAGAAACTAATAAATATATGAACAAAATGTTGTTCTGCCTGAGCTGAGAATCGAACCCAGGCTTGCAGGCTAGTAATCCAACGCGCTAACCACTAGGCCACAGCACCCTCAATACAATGCGTAGGAAAAAACATGAAATTGCATATTTTTAGTTTGTCTGATCATTAGGAATAGAAATTAAAAAAAAAAAAAGTTTCTCTGCTTATTAATTTTTTTATCAACTTTTTTAACTTTAAAGACCTGTCAAGGGGAATAGTGTTATTGGATCATAAATATAAGTTGAGGAAACCTGCTACTATACATGCCTAACAAATTGGTATAGATATTTTTTGAGAATTGAAATATTAGGACTTTTGGCCGGATATCGATCTGTTTGGCCCTGTGTGACCTTGTTCGAGTCCCAAATATTCTATTTATGACATTGTCATAATAAATTATTTTAAAAAGTTACATATTTTTATTTTCCGGAATTCCCGGACTCCAAAATATTCTACAAAAAACCTTTTTTCTGTCCACTCTACTGGTCATTGAACAAACAAATAAATAAAAAAAAAGTGGTTCAATATGTATATTTAAACAACATTGTAGCTGTATTATAATGCCTATTATATATAAAAAAAACCAATGACACTACCAAACAACATTGCAATATTACCAATATTATAAGTTTAACAAATACTAAAGTATGGTTTTATGTAGAAATATGTAAACATGGACAGTTAAAGCCAAAGTAGAATGACAAATTTCATTAAACAATTTCAGGAGAGAATAAAATAAATTAATATAAATACGGTTTGCATTGAGTTGAACTATATTCCGAATAAGGGTTTAAATTGAAAAATTCAAAAGAAATTTTTCTCTAAAAATTATAGATATTTCCGTAGTGTTATTATCAGTAGAATTTTAAATTTCGTCATAAGTCAAAAAATTGGATATGGTAGAAAAATACTATAAAGTTATCATTTAAAATGGCTTTATAAATCCAATATATTTATTTCTAAAGCGGTGAGTCTGATAGATATTAATACAATTTTTTAAAATTTTAATTCTGCATCATTAACTCAAAAATTACGGTTTTTGAGTTATGACAACCCTGTATCAAATGAGCGATATGTACATTTTTTTATAAACATTTACCTAAGTCGAGAATCGACACACGGATATTTTGTCATATTCATACAATAACAACACAGACTGATCAGCAACTTAGGCGACACAACCATCATATTGATATGATATACTTTGGCAAATAGTCGTTTCTTTTTCTATTACTGTTGATGAAGGTAAAAAAAGTTTCCAAACTCTATAAAGACGCTTTCATCTAAAATATTAAATTTTAGGGTAAACCTACAAATAATCATTTTTCTAGTACTTGTGTGTGTTTGTCGCATAAAACGATCTTATACTGTTTAATCCACTCCAGATTTTTGTTTCAGTTTTGTTTTTTGTAATTATTTTAATGTTGCCAATTGTAGTTGTACTAAAATTAATTTGTTCGCGCATTTAATATTTGTCTCTTTTAGTATTATTTTTCAATATAAAAGATTAAACAGAAAAACATGCATAGATGTGTAATAGGGCGTCCCGTCAAATTCAAACTTTCGAATTTCGTGTAGTAATACCTGCAAAACGAAGGCCACGGCCATGGGTTGTAGGAAAATTTATGAAAAAATTTTGAAAAGGCATTTTCAGTCGGCATCCAGCGGTCTATGTTAAAAAAATTGCGTTTTTTCGACCAAAATTCATATCCAAATTTTTTAACCAAATCCGGCTCAAAAGTTGGGAGTTTTCCGTACTTTATGGGAAAAATATTTTAAAAATTCCAAAATACGGATTTTGTTCCACAGATGCAGATTTTTAAACATAAAAATAATTTTTTTTATCCAATATGGTTCCAAAAAACTTGCTTTTCAAATTATATTTGGTGTAATGCTGGTGAAACTCCGAAAATCATATTTGTTTTCTCACTAATTGTAAGTTGAGATAATTCAGAGTATGAATATTTGATGTATGCACGCTAACAGTATTACCTAAATTTCAAAAGAATTCTGATGATGGGGAATTGGAACCCCCCGAAACGATCGTCAATTCATTCCTGAAGTATAGTTATCATAAGTACTTGTTATGTTAATTCATAATGGGGAACATGAAAAGGCCTCGAATCAGAATAAACCCTTTTTCATTATTTTTTAAAAAAATTTCACATTTTCATATCGAAAAAGTCTCAGATTCTAACACATTTTTCGTATAAAAAAATCTAAATCGAAAACTTTTTCTATAGTAGAAATTCGCCTTCAGATTAACTGTGCGATTCGCTATCTCGGCAAGGCTCGGTCGAAACAACTTTAACCTCAAGTTGCGAACACTGTAAATGTATCTCTTAATTATGAATCTGGGGTGCCCCACCGCCGTTTTTAAATAAATCGCGGTCAAATGTCAAAAAATTTATATTTTAAGCTTATCTCGAAAACGATGCGAGATATAAAAAAATGACTAAAGACAAAAATTATTCCTCGGAAAAAATGCAATAAAACTGCAAGTCCACATTTTGCAATGTTTTTGTTGCCAAAACTTGCACTTTTAAATTCCAAGTTAAAAACTTAGCGTTTTCTTTAAATAAATAACGAATTGTTAATACCACTATTAAAACTTCTTTTTTCACTTACTTTATTTAAATTTAATTGGG
Source organism: Pegoplata infirma (assembly GCA_963921195.1). Lineage (NCBI taxonomy): Eukaryota > Metazoa > Arthropoda > Insecta > Diptera > Anthomyiidae > Pegoplata > Pegoplata infirma. The sequence continues at coordinate 153,879,148 of OY992540.1, forward strand.
TTTATTGCAAAAAAAAAATACTTTTGCAAAATGTTTTTTATAAAAGCTTAACTGCAACTTTGTGTGTTGAAAACTCGAAAAGGAAGCGAGACATCAAAAAATGATTCATGACTAAAATTATTCCATGCGAAAAATGCTTACTGAATCAGAGCATAATTCTTAAATTTATAGAAATTATTCCATATAAAGTCTCAGATTCTAACAAATTTTTCCTTTGAGACATTTGTCGTATAAAAAAAGTCTCAGATTCTAAAAAAATTTGCTATAGAATAATTCTGAGATTCTGATAGATTTTTGCTACAGAAAAAGTCTCAATTCTGCGATATTTTTATTATAGAAAAAGTCTCAGATTTTGAAACATTTTTTGTATGGAAAAGGTCTAAGACATTTTTCGTATAGAAAAAGTCTCAGATTCTGTGTCATTTTTTGTATGGAAAAAGTCTCAGATTCTTAGACATTTTGAAAAAGTCTCAGACTCTGAGACATTTTTCTTATAGGAAAAGTCTCAGATTCTGAGACATTTTTTGTATAGAAACCCCACTTAAAATATTTATTTTTATTTCTTATGAAAAACGTATTAAAATTTAAGACATTTTTCATACAAAAAAATGTCTCAGAATCTGAGATCATTTCGGAGTTCTAAAATATTTTTTCCATTGAAAAGTCTCAGATTCTAAAATATTTTTGCTGCAGGAAAAGTTTTATATTCGAAAACCAGATTTCAATTCAATTCAATTCTTTATTTATATAACATTTTCAGGTGCATTCATTTGACAAATTTCTTAAAGAGTTTAGGATACATATTCCTTTTCTGCTTAAATATAAATAACAATAATATATAATAAATTTGACTTTACATAAAAATTACTTAGTAAGGTGAAAATTCACAAAAAAACTTTTTGAAAATTTTTTTTTGGGTTTTGTATGTTTAGATAAAAAGTTAAGGGATAAAAGGTAAAATTATGATGAAATTAGAACATTGATATGATTGTATTCCGAATTTAAACATCTGAAATTAAAGTTGAGGGTAAGCCGTTCTAACCTGTTATTTACAAGTTCAACATTGGCTAACGAGTGGAGTCTGAGCGTTGAGTAATGCCAAGGTAAATTGTACATCGTTTTTAACAGTTTGTTTTGGGCAATCTGTAAATTTTTTATATGACACTGCGCTGAAGTGGACCAAACTGGAGCAGCATAAAACATTATAGCGTGAAATATGGATTTTAGTATAAGACGTTTGTTGTAGATGTTAAGATGAGAATTTCTGTTTATAAGGGGATACAGAAGTCTGGTTAACTTATTTACTTTGTCAACAATGTAGGGAATGTGGTCTTTGAATTTAAGCTTCGGATCCAAAAAGACGCCTAAGTATTTAACTTTGTTCATCCATGATACTGAACTGTTGTTGATGGTAATTGGATTTTGGGGTAAGAAACATGGTTTACGTCTTCTAGTGAAGTATATGGCTTGGGTCTTTTGCGGGTTAGCAATAATTTTCCATTTTCCAAAATAGTTGTGAACTTTAGTTAAAGCTGTTTGTAGGCTGGACAAAACATCAGTTGAAAGTATACCAGAGCTAATTATCGCCGTATCATCTGCAAAAATAGATGTAACACAACCGTCAAGCGAAGGGAAGTCAGCTGTGTATATATTGTAAAGTAGGGGTGAAAGACAGGAACCCTGGGGACAACCGGCTAATATATTAGTCTTTGACGAGAAATTTGATCCAATAAAGACATTAAAGGCTCGGTCAGAGAGAAAGCTTTGTATCAGTTTAACTAATACAATAGGAAAATTTAATCTCATCATTTTAAAAATTAGACCATTATGCCAGACAGAATCGAAAGCTGCTTTGATATCTAGTAGTACCATATGTAGCATATAACTGAAAGTTGAATATAAATGAAAACTGATATTTTTCTTCCAAATCGAAGTAGCGGTAGCACGCAACTATCTCCGACCTGTACCTCGTCGGCAATTGGGGTGGATTTTATATTTACTTTATTCGGAAGGTCAGACTAATATATGCACAGAAAATTATTTAAATTTGTGCGTGCTTTAGGGGGAAAACAACAGAAAAGGGAGAAACAGAAGATAAAAATTAGTCGTCGGGCGGATATGGATACCTTTAAGATTATTTGCGTGTATTGGTGTTCACACACATATTTCCCTCCCAACCATGATCATGCTATTAAACTACTAGATACAAGACATGATCCCATTTACAAACCCTATCTGGACAACCTTTCGGAAATCACAACTCACAAAATTTAATAATCCATAACAATAATTTTATTAAAGAAATAAAATAATAAAAAAATTTAACATAACTCTAGTTATTAATTTAACACTTAAAGCTATCTTATCCCGAAAACTATTATGAAGTAAGAATTGATAAAAAATTTGAACATTTGGTAGAAATCACACAATAAAAAAAAATAGTGCACCACAAAAAAAAAAAAATAGCTGAAAAAAAAATTTTATATACATATATCCAATTCGGATATCAAAAAAAAATATATATATATCAAAAAGAATAAAATATAAAACCGACTTTTAAATATTCATTATTAAAAAAAACTTTTTAAAAAAAATTGTTTTACCGGCATTAATAAACAAATTAATTAAATTTTTTTATTTTTATAAGTATCAAAAAAGTTATTTCACAAATATTAAAATTATTAAAATTTGAAAAAAAAACAACAATAAAAAACTATTTAAATTACTCATTCATTTTATTTAATTTTTTTCTTTTTTTTTACGAATGCACTCTTTTAAAGGTGCCTTTTGGTTATTTTAAATTTGCAACTAAACAAAAAAACGGCGAATTCAAAAACTTGGTCCCGTTAGGTAATTATTATTATTTTTGGAATTTACTATAAAATTAACAAAATCTCGTACAAAATAGAACTTTCATACTAAGTATTTGGTATCAAAATTTATATTTTTTCGAGATCCATACGATTCTTCATTTATTTTAACCGATTTAACTATAGTTCACCGTTTACGATCATTAACATTGATTTCCTATGTTAAGTTAACAGATATGAAATAATTAACAGCACTACTTTTCTTAGCAGAATGTTACTAATGTTAATAACATTATTTACAAAACTGTTAACCAACTTAACATAGCAAAACAAGTTTTAATAATAAAATTTAAAAAAAATAATAGAAATAATAAAAAAAAATTAAGATTACTCACATACAATAGTTTAACAAACCCCACGATGAAAGTACTTTCACGCTGGTGATGTTTACTGCTGTTTGTGGCTAAATTCCGGAGTTAAAATTTTAAATAAAAAAATGTTATTAACAGCTTTTCTTCTTCTAGAGTTTATTTTTTTCCCATTAATTTATTTTATGGGGGTAAATATCAGCTGTTGCAGAGTTGCCTACGATTTTTTTTTCCAATTTTTGTTTTGGTTATTGTCTTTCTTTACGATATACAAATGTCATTCTGACATGTGATTTGTTTTAGCTTTTGCAATATCACTTTTTTAAACACATTAATCAATTTTTCCCGATTTTAATCAATTTTTTTTATAATTTTAATGGTGCCGGCACGAAAAAAAATTTAATCACGTAAAAGTGTTAACTCGCGTTTTTGAATTCGTAAATTTTCTCACTCGGTTTTTTTTCCCTACAAAACAAAATGTGTGTGCAAATGAAATTTTTATGTGTTTAATATTCTCACTTCATGTACATATATAAGTTTTAATTTTATATAAAAATAAAAATAAATTTTACTTTTTCTTTCCCACTGTCTTTTTATTTAATTATGTTAAAAGTTCTTTGTAAACACTTTTTTAGGCAGGTTTTCTAATTAGAATTTTCAGGGTTTATATGGCCAAGTGGCCACAAAAAAAAAACTAATGAAGATATTTAGCAACAATAAATATCTGTGATTTTAATTATTACACTCAAAATAATTCTACAGTAAAAAAATTAGTAAGTGCGTTGGTAACCCAAATCTACTAATAAGTTACCAATTACCAGTATTACAGTAGTTTTTTAGTATCTTCAAAGTGCTAAAATTAGTATTTCTTACTGTTTATGGGTAATTTTTGTTGGTAGTTGGTTTTACTAATTTTTTTACTATTTTTAGTTCATAAAAGTACTAATATATAGTAATTTATTAGGTTTTTAATTTATTTTTGTTAGTAATAATTCCGTAAGGGGCGCTTGTTTACAAGCAGAGCTACCAACTGTTTTTTTTTTGCAAAATCGTTAAATTTAAATTCAGTGTTGTCACTATGTTACATTTCGGGTATTTGCTGGTGCTTTTTTGGTCTTGCCGTTTTTTAAATACGCGTTTTTAAAAATAAGGTATTTATGGTGTTTTTCCATTTTTTCGCGACATTTTTTTTTTAATTTGTGATTTTTATATTATCAATTTTTATATTATACTTACGCCTTAGACCTAATGTAATTGGAAAAAAACAGTCCCCTTTAAATTTGACTCAAGGTATCCTTTCAAAATTGCAGGTAAACGTGTTTTGTGTTCACAAATCAAGATCCCAAATGTTCTCTCAAAATTCATGAAAATAAAAAATAATTGATTTATACTTTATTAGTATGCGTGAGCAGGTTACCAAGCCGACCAGGAATTTTTTTCGGTGGCGGGCCGCTGGCCACTGGCCCATTTTGCTTGCCGACGGCGGATTTCTTATGGAGTTGTATTTTTCTAATGATGCAATTAAAATATGTATTTTTGACAGATTTAAATAAAGAAAATTTGGGTTTATTTTCAAAAATTGTGTAACAGGCAAAACGCGCAAAACAGTGACTCAAAAAGCGCTAAATTTGAATAAAGTAAAAAGCGATAAAAAAATAATTTTAATTCAAGATTAAAAAAAATTAGAAAATCATCAGGCCTATTCACAGAATAAGTCTAAAAATTGTGAAATATCTTTTTTTAAAAATTTTCAACAAAGTTTTCCATTTCGTAGATTTAAAAAAATGCGCTTTTTGGGTGGTCGGATAGCTTTCAATCCAGCACGAAACGCGCTGAATTGGCATCGCTGTTTTTGGTTGTTATTTGATTCAAAACTTAAATAAGTTTTGTACCGGTCGTACAAAAATTAAAATTTTTCGCAATTTATTTTTTTTTGTTTCATTTAGCAAATTTAGTTTTTGGATTATATTTTTTTTTTGCTTCATCAAGACAATTTAGTTTTTAGATTATAACATTTAAATATTGGGATTCCCCACGAAAGATATGAGTAAAATATTTTACTAAACTACCTGTATAATATCACTTCATACGGATTGGAAATACTAACAATATTTTTTAAAGAAAATGTATTATATTATATAATATTTTTTAATGAAAATGTATTATAAACTTTTTGGTACAGATTTTCTACATTTTTTTACAACTACGTATTTTTTTAAATATTTAATGACTGTTATTTTTTGAAACAAGTTTGTTTACTGTCAAAATGAAGTAAAATGCATAAAAATTAAACTGATAAAATATCCAAACATTTCATTAAAAAAGATCTGTGGCGTGTTGATTGAATGTAATACAAAAGTTTGTATTAAATTTATTGTTTTTTTAAGTAATATGAATGTAATATTATTTTTACTCGTGATTGTATCAGCTTATTTATTTAATTTATGATAAAAACAAATACTTTTATTATCGTTTTTTCCGCTTTTTATCCTTTTAACCTTAAAAAGCACATTTCCATTTTTTTTTTAATTTTCTCTTTTTTTTCTTGTAGCTGATTTTTTTTTTGTAAATTTTTACCCTTTTCTTATGATTTTTGCGTTTTTTTATTATATTGGTAGTGGCAACACTGTCTGTAATAGCCACCAAATGCTTCTTCACAGTTCAGCAGCAAGCAGCAGACAGAAAAAATGATGTGTACTCTATTTAATTATAATTTCACTAAAATGACGCATTTTTTATTTCTTAACATTAAAAGTGCATACCCCTAGCTGCAAATACAAAAAGTACTTATTTTTTAAATGTATAATTTATAATTAAACACAGTTCTTTATATTTCTTGCCGTCTGCTGCTTGCTGCTGCAGTGTGTGCGACCACCACGTTTTCTCGCATTTAACTGCAGTGCTACCAACAGATTTTTCTGTTTGTTTAGTGCGAAAAAGAATTAAAACCGAAACAACGCGATACCCGGTCACGGAGTGTTTGTAAAAAAATATATATTATAAATTTATTAAATTAAATTGTGTTAAAGTAATTGAATATATGTTTTTTTATTTATTTAAATATATTCATTAAATAAAATAACATTTCTATGTCAGTTTTTTTGTTTAATCGTTTTTTATTTCAATGGCTGTGTGAAAAAAACTCAAGATGAAGAGAATTTATGGATACACACACGAATACAAAAAAATGTATGTAAAAAAAGCACCCTCTGTGGTAAAATCTTTGTACATACATTTGAACATGTATTGATATTATTTCTTTTTTATATTTTTAGCGATCGTTTGCAAAGTAGATTTCAATGGTATGGCGACATCAATCATTTATTTTTTCAAATGTAGTACAATCAACGCAAAAATTTTTTTTTAACAGCTTAAGAAGACATGTAATTAAGTATATCTTAAACCCGAAGTGAAATAAAAATCATTTACATATATATAATTTTTTTCTGATTTTTATTTACTAAAATTGATATAGGTAGTAATTTTATTCACTAAAATTAGCAATTTTATTTACTAAAATTAGTAATTTTTTTTACTAAATAGGACACAAATTTAAAATATTTATGATTTTTTTAGTAATTATATTTACTAAAACTGTAGTAAATTGCAGTAATATTTACTGTTTTTTTAGTATTTTTCATGTACTACATATTAGTAACAAATTTTAGTATTGATTACCAATTCCTGCACTAGGTCCTTTTGGACTAAAACATTAGTACTCGTAGCTAAATTTTTAGTATTGAATACCCACGTTTTTTTTTGAGTGTAGTTATAACAATAGAAATAATCTGTGATAAAAAAAATATAAATAAATCTGTGATTTAATTTAATTTTGGAAAAGTTTAGATTTTAGGTTAGCAAAATATTTACTTTTATACAATTTTTTTTTAGACGATTTTAGATTTAAGTTGAGCAAATTTTCTTTTATAGCAGAACTAATTTAGCAATTTAGCAATTATGTTTTTAGCCAATATATTTTTTTTAGCATTTACGTTAGTAAACTAATTCTTTTGGGAATTTCATAACTTTTTCTATTTTTAAGGAAAATTTTAGCATTAATTTGCTTTTATTGTAGATTCTGATTAGAAATTTTTTTTTTTTGAAAGCCTTTTTGGCCGTAATTTAACTTTTCAGCCAAACGTTAAGTTAGTTGATTTTGGCAATGGTTTTGTGAATAAAAAAAATATTTTCAACAGATTTTTATGTTTTCCCTAGAACTTTTCTACTGATTTTCCTAGTTCACTTAGCACTTTAATTTATCACTTTCACTTAGCACTTTCACATGTACACTTTTTTTTAAAGATGATTTGGGATGACGATGACAGGTTTCCCGCAGTATTTCACCGATCTTGAAGTGGTCCTGCAATCACTCTTCCGGGTCAAGGATAAAATCGTATCCTAGGAGTATGCGTGGCTGTGGTGATGTGTTCTGTAAATGTACATAATGGTTTTCGTTATATTTTTGTATGTGGGCGTGCGGGTATTTTTATGTTCACTTTTGGATTTTGGTTATTTTAATTACCTTTTATTTTGAAATTAATCAAATAAACGAAAATGGTTTCTGCTGAAGCCGAATTACAAATTTGGATTTTTAGTAAAATCCAAAACTTTAATTAACGTTTCCAAATTATCACTGGAGAAAAATCAAAAAAAAGAAATTGTTGAGAAATTTCTCAGAAAAATTTTACACAGAATTTTAAAAAAACTAAAATTTTCCCCTTTATTTTATTAAAAAAAAAATGATACAGTTTATCAAAGAAAGTTAAAGATTTTACAAAAAAAAATTACCCCACTTACGAATTTTACACAAGGATTTATTGGCGACGGTTTAAAAATAACTTTTAGGCAGCGGTCAGCAAAAGAGACCGAATTTTCTTTGAAACCCTTCTTTTATACCCACTCAAGGACGGGAATCCTTGGAAAAATTCTGTTAATTCAGCATAGCATATAAACACATATTAGGATACCACACATACAAAAACCAAAAACCAATATGTCATCCATTTTCGCCCGAACTCCTCCCACTTACCATTTGACACATCTGCATTATCCTTGCCGACAGGGTGTAGTCAATTTTGAACTGTCATGTAAAGTGACTTTATTAAAAACGTTAAAAAAAAATTTGTTTTTAAAAAAAATAAAAAATAATTAAAGTGCACAAAATGAAAAATAGACATAAACAAAAAAAAATTTTGTGGCTACAAGCGCCCCTACACATACCAGTAGAATTACCATTGTTGAAGTTAGAGTGTACCAAGTTTCGTATTCTGACTAGCGTTTGAAAGGCTACGGTAGCTACCCGTTTTTTTGCTTTTGCTTTTCATATCACTTCAAACAATTTCAATATTATAAGTTATAGCTTTTGTTTACTTTTCTTTTTTGTGTTTGCTTAAACTACAACAACATGAAAAAAATAAAAACTCCAAACAGAGCAGTAGCGGAAAACAAATTTTATTGTTGTAGTCTACAAATATACTACAGTAGTATATTTGTAGGCTACAAATATACTACAGTAGTATATTTGTAGGCTACAGTATTACTACAGTATTATTACTACAGTAGTATTACTACAGTATTACTACAGTATCACATTGTAAACAAATGTTGCAATATAAAAACGTGATCATATTAAAAATTTCGTTAAGATGGTGTAAAATGAATACAACATCGAAAAAAGAATAATAATAATTTTTAATAAAATTCTTTTAATTTTGGTCAAAAAAATATAGAAAAATTTGGAATTTTGTCGAATTTTTCGATATTTTCGAATATGTACGCGATTTTAATATTATCGGTCTAGACGCTCAGAAGTTATGAGAAAAACCGTGACATTAACATTGGGTTAAAGATGGGCGCTGGTCACGTGATTTGCGTGATTCACGTGAATCACGCGTGAGTGATTTTCATTTAAATCACGTGATTGTGAGTGAGTGTGAGCTGAAAAAAAATCTGAGTGAGTGAGTCATTTATTTTTTGCGTGAGTTTGCGTGATAAGATTTTTAGATTAGCCCAATTTTTTTATTTTTTGTAAAAAAATTTTTTTGGAGTTTTTTTTTTTGGTAAGAGAATTTTATTGCGTGAGTAGATTTTGCGTGACTCACGCGTGAGCGTGATTGAATCTGGCGTGAGTAAGATTTTTATTACTCACGTGAATAGTGAGTGAGCGTGAATAAAAAAAAATTGCGTGAGTGATTCGATTATTTTTGCGTGAGCTTGAGTGAGTGTGCGTCAAAATCCACTCACGCACCCATCTCTACATTGGGTTTTTCGAAAATTCACGTGGTGAAAAATACACAAAACATGGTTTTAATTAGAGATGGGCGCGAGAGTGATTTTTGACTCACACTCACTCACGCCCACGACAGGAATTTTTGAATCACGCACACTCACTCACGAGCAAATTTTTTCTACTCACACTCACAATCACGTGAGTAAATTTAATACAACTCACACTCACTCAAGCTTCATTCACACTCTCGTTGACTCACACTCACGAAACTCTTATTCATACAAAAAAAAATTAAAAACTAAAACTTGAAAAATCTTTTAAAATTTTCAACAAAATTTAAAGTTCAGCGTAACTTAAAAAATCGACTCACGCACACTCACGCAAAAATCTTACTCACGCACACTCCACTCACACGCGCGTGAGTAAAATTGAATTTAGTCACACTCAAGCGTGGTCACGCGTGAATCACGTTCTAATCTGCTCATGTGCCCATCTCTACTTTTAATGACAAGGGAACACCACAACAATGTTTGCCAAAGTTTTTTTTTGAGAAGTTGAATTATAATTTTACATTAAAACAATCCAACCCTATTCTTTATACACATTAAAATAAAACAGTTATGTTAAACAAGATAAGTGTGTGTGTGTGTGTTATAGTTTTATTAAATTTTTTCTTTGTAGGATACAAAAACAATATTTGTAGGCTACCAAAAATAATTTGTAGGCGACAGGTAGGCTACCAAAAATAATTTGTAGGCTACTTGTAGGCTACACAATTCTAATGTTTTTGTTTTTTTTGCTACTTATTCATTTTTAAAAACAATCGTAAGCTCTCGCTACAAAAACAGAAATGTGCAAGTATTAGTAGCTATAGCAATTGAATGATTTACATATTGTTTTGTTTTTAAAACTACACATATCGTCAATTTTGGTTGTTTAAGCTACTTTCTTCGTAGTAATTTAAACGCTGATTCTGACAAGTGGTTGAACCGTATTGTGTTCCCTGCGGAAACCAAATTGTTGTGTTGGCAGTATATTTTCTGCGTCTATAAAATCAGTAAGTTTTTCCTTAATAACCTTTTCAAATATTTTGCTTAAAGAAGATAAGAGACTAATGGGCCTATATGAATTTGGGCAATTTGCAGGCTTATTTGGTTTCTTTATCGGCACGACTTTGGAATGTTTCCATACTTTAGGAAAATAATGATTTTGCATACAAGCGTTTATAATAGCTGTTATATACTTAATTCCTTTTTTCGGTAAAGCTTTTAAACATCTGTTTGTTATGCCATCTGTTCCGGGAGACTTTTTTGCTTTTAAATTTTTAACAGTGGTAACTATTTTATCTGTTAAAATAGATGCCTCGCTATGAGGACTAGGTACAATGGAGGCAAGGGTCGAAAGAGCATTATTTACTTCTGTTGATGTAAGTGGATCGCTAAGATTGGATGAAATTGAGTGATTTAAACTAAATATTTTCGCCAATATTTCACGTTTTTCTTGTTGAGTGTTGTAAGTTTCGTTGTTATATTTTAATATCGGAATATTTGTTGATTTTTTCTTTAAAATTTTAGTGATATTCCAGAATGGGGATGAGCCTTTTTCCAGCGTTGATAGTTTATTATTCCAAGTTTTGTTTTTAAATAATTTTATTTCTTCGGATATACGGTGATTGTACTCTTTAGTTCGACAATGATCAAGCAAGTTCCTGTGTCGTTTCCAATTTCTACTAAAAACGTTTCTAACTTTAATCAGGCGTCTTATGTGCTGTGGTAGAGTTTGTGTAGTAATTGAGTGAACTTTTCTAGGGACACTGTAGTTTATAGCAGCTTGTATGGTGTCATTAAACGTCAAGATCATTGAGTCAATTTGTTCAGGATTAATATCGGTATTTAACGTTGGAATTGTTAGGTTCCTTTTAACGAATGAAGAAAATCGTGACCAGTTTGCATTTTTAAAATCATAAAATGGTCTTTCAGAAAAGTTAATTTCATTACCAATAGTAATTTTGACAGGAAGATGGTCGGAACCCAGGTCATTTATAACACTGGGTGAACTAATACCACTATTCAAGTTCGTTATAAAGAAGTCTAATGTAGATGGCTGTCTTCTGGGATCTGCGGGTATATATGTGTGGTCACTGGGATACCGGATTTGAACATTATCAGAGTCTAGTTTTTCATAAAGAAGATTTCCCCAACAGTTTGATCGTTGACATCCCCATATGTTATGCCTACTATTAAAGTCACCACTAAGAATGAAATTCTCGTTACAACTGATAAATTTTCGTAGATCAGACTTGAATTGTGTTTTTTTAACATTATCTCTACCCGCGGATCCGCCAGGAAAGTAACAAGAGTAAATATTTATGTACGTGCCGTTAGAAATTTTTATTTTAATACCAATGTTTTCGATAAGAAAGGTGTTTAATGGTGGTAAAAGAGTGTGCTCAACATTTTTCCTGATCAGAACCGCAACACCACCTCCTCTACTGAGTGTCCGATCATTCCTGTAGCAATAGAAAGCTTGATGTTTAATAGAAATAGATGGGTTTAACATTGTTTCCGAGACTAGGCAAATATGGATATTTTTAGCAAGTAAAAAACTAAAGAGTTCGTCTTTTTTGTTTCGAACACCTCTGGCATTCCATGTTACTATATTTAAATTATTACTCATACAAAAATTTAACTGCGAGTGAAGTTATAACTTCAAACTGGTCTGCTTTAGATTTACACCTTTTAAGGTTTGAAATAAGCTCCATGGTAAGATTTTTTATTTCTTCTACTGTAAAAAGATTGCTGGAGTTGTTTGTATTGGTATTTCGTTGGTCATTCCATACGTGGTTTGTATTATTAGCCTCCTGATTAAGACTATTTGGAAAATCTGTGCTGTAGTTCGTATTTCTGCTGTTGTTAAAACGCACATTATTATTTGGTAATGGTTGTCTTGATCTATAAGATCTTGGTTGAGAACGTTGCCTCATTTGTAAAAATTTAATCCTACTTGGGCACTCTAGAGATAGCGATTTGTGTGGACCATTACAGTTAGCACACTTAATAGTTTCAGTTTCACATTCGGATGTTTTGTGATTACCGGCACAATTTGCACAGAACGATTTCACTTTGCAATGGCTAGAACCATGACCTAGCATTTGGCAATTGTGACATTGCGTTAATTTTGTTGTCCTATTTCTTTGGAAATCCCATTCAACTTTAGTATAATCAATTACTGAGTAATTTTGTCTTAGCTCCTTGACGGTAATTGACTTTTTTTGAAAGTAAACAATATAAATGACTTGTTCGTTATTAGGGCCATAAGATTTGGTAACTATCTTTACATCTAAACATGACAATTTCATGTCGTTTAGTTTTTTTTTTACTATAACCCAGCAAAAAAAGAGCTTACCATTCACTACAAAATTCACCACAACTTATGAACCAGATGTACTTCTTCTTCAGCTGAAACACTGATGAATTTTATATGGGCGTGACACACAATATCACTAGTGTTTAGTATGTACATATATATTAACATCTTTATCACAACTTCTGAAGTAGTGATCGGGATGTTAATATAACTTGACCTTTTGGAAGTGCTTTTTTCATCACTTCTTTAGAAGTATATATTTCTTGGCATTTTGGATGTGATTATGTAATTTTTATATGGTGATTTAGAAGTGATTTTTTCATCACTTCTTGATAAGTACATATTTCATGACTTTTTGGGATTGATTTTAAGATTTTTTTTTTTTTAGTATTTACATTAATAATTATTATTAATAATCAAAACCAAAACGATATTTTTAACAATGTTTAATATTTATTATGTAATATTTAGACTTGAAATGGTTAAGATTAAATCGATGTTTTTAATAATTTAGTTTAATTATTAATTAAATGTGGATGTATATATTTTTCTAATAGTTTTTCATGCGCTTAATCCGAATCTGGCCTTAGAAGTGATTTATCTTATGTTGACATATTTAGATTTTCGATTGACAGTACTGCATAAACTCAGATATTCGCAATGTTCGACCTTATATAACCGAGAATTATTTTATGATGTATAATTAGTTCAGCACATCTAAAAATACTTCACTTATTCTTCAAATTACTTTTGCAATCCTTAAGATATCTTTTTTCATTACGGAGATATCGACCGATAAAATTATTGCAATTTCGGCCCTAAAAAATAAAAGAAAACAAATTTGAAAACCAACCAATTTGTCTTGTTGATATATAATAGTACCGAATTCGAAACTCTATTAGAGGTGCATCTAAGCCCGGCATCAATTTGGGTATCAATTTTAGGGTAAATTTTCAGGGTGCCATACAAAAAATCTTTATTTGGGCTAACATTATAGAGCTTCGCCATATCGGATAAAGATTTATTTTAAATAAAATTAATAAAATTCTTAAAAGTACATAGAGTTCTTAGTTTTATATTCAATTAAAATTTTTATTAACCGAATAATTCAAATTTATCCGATTATTAACCGATTAAATCTCAACCCCGCACTCAGAAAATTATGTAAGTTACACTCAAAAAATTATGTTAGTAAAATCAACTGAAAATGTCAGTTAAAATAACTACTTTGTAGGTTGTTTTGGGGTCAACTACTTTTTCAGTTAAATCAACTAACAATGTTAGTTATTTTAACTGACAAAAAACAACTGACTTATGTAGTAAAAATTACTTACATTTGTAGTCAAAACAACTAAAATGAAGTAAAAATAAAATAATCAATACATATTTTTTTTTTTTCAAAACATTTTTCAAAAAAAAAATTGAAGACCAAATTTTTTCCAAGTTTTTTTTAAAAAAAAAAGTTGTGAAAAAAAAAAAAAAACGAAAATTTTTATTTTTTGGAAAAAAACTTTGAAAATTTTTCAGAGATAAAAAAATAAGATTAACTACTTTAAATAACTGTTACTACATCACAGTACTTTTTTGTTAGTTGTTCAAAAAAACGACTTAAAATAACTAACAGAAATAGTTGTTTGATATTTTTCATACAAAAGCAACTGACTTTGTAGTTGAAAACAACTAACTACTGTAAAATATACAAATAACTAACATGTAGTAACGTACATAATTTTCTGAGTGTACTACATGTTAAATATTTGTATATTTTACAGTAGTTAGTTGTTTTCAACTACAAAGTCAGTTGTATTTGTATGAAAAATATCAAACAACTATTTCTGTTAGTTATTTTAAGTCGTTTTTTTGAACAACTAACAAAAAAGTACTGTGATGTAGTAACAGTTATTTAAAGTAGTTAATTTTATTTATTTTATCTCTGAAAAGTTTTAAAGTTTTTTTCAAAAAAAAAAAAAATTTCGTTATTATTATTTTTCACAACTTTTTTTAAAAAAAAAAAAACTTGGAAAAAATTTGGTCTTCAATTTTTTTTTTTCTGAAAAATATTTTGAAAAAAAAAATTATATATTGATTTTTTTATTTTTACTACATTTTAGTTGTTTTGACTACAAATGTAAGTAGTTTTTACTACATAAGTCAGTTGTTTTTTGTCAGTTAAAATAACTAACATTGTTAGTTGATTTAACTGAAAAAGTAGTTGACCCCAAAACAACTTACAAAGTAGTTATTTTAACTGACATTTTCAGTTGATTTTACTAACATAATTTTTTAAGTGCGATTAATTATTTGCCCGATTAGCCGATTAAACCAAAACCTCGATTAATTGAATACCCTAATGTTTAGAAGAGTTTTTAGTCATTTTGTGGCTATAATTCAGCCCTTTTTTTAAAGGCTACCACCTTTTTTGGTTATCTTTTTTAGCCCTTTAAGCACTTTTTAAGTCATTTGATTTTTACCATAATCTGGAAACTTTTTATTGTTTTTTTTTTTGTACATAATTTACAAAACAACTCCAAAAATTATAAAAAAAAATGTTTTTATACATGTAGTAAAAAAAAAAACATCCAATAAATAAAATGAAGAGATAAAAAAAAGTATTTCTCTCATTTTAAATCAGATATCGTATATTTTTAGAAGAGTTTTTATGCCTTTAAACGGCAATACCAACTTAGCTCTTTTTTGGTTATATTTAACCCTTGTCTTTTTTAAGGGCTAACAGTTTTTTTGTTATCTTTTTAGCACTTCTTGAGTCATTTGGTAATTTTAACAAAAATCTGGAAACTGTATTTTTTTATAACATAATTTACATAACAAATTCGCTTTTGCGGCATATCAAGTTAATTCATTTATAAAATTTAACTTTTTATTAAATCAGATAAAATTATAAAAAAAAATATTCAACAAAACAAATCCAATACTTAAGTGCCACAAATTTGTACTTTTCAATTGCATTTGTAAACACATATGAAAATGGTACTTCTAAATCATTGAGGAAAGAACTGGTGAAAGTTGTTTTTATTGGCATTTTTTTAGCAGTTTTGGAAGTGCTTAAAAAAGTACTTCTTATGGAATATGAAGATCGGCACATATAGCTACTATGTATGTAGTGAATCACTTATTCTTTTTGCACCACTTCGATTTTTTTTTGCTGGGAAGTGGGTCAAACTTATCAAGCCCAAGCAAAACAGCTTTATATGGTTTCTCATTTTTTGCTCCATATGTGAAGTATTCAAATTTTGAATCTAGATTCTGACATATTAAGTCAAAGTCTTCTTTTTTGGTACAAAAAAGTTTAAGACCAATAGAAATTTTTCGAATTGAAAAATCTGTTATTTTCAAGTTTTGACAAAGATCATTAATTTGTATTATTTTCAGGGACCCGATTTTAATACTTTTAAAACTATCTTTTTTTATTTTTCTTTAAAAAAAACAAACACTTGTGTTCAATAAAAAAATAAAAATCCAATCGGAGTTTTTTATTTTAATCATAGATGGGACTAATTAATTAAATGGACCAATTAATTGGTGGTTTAATTACCATTTAATTGATGTCAATGGTAATGAAATTTTTTTCATTACCATTGGTTGTATCAATTGTACCAATTAAATTATTTATCAATTTAATTACTAATGAAAATTAAAAAAAAAATAATTACCATTGGTATGGCATCACTTAAAAAAAATAATTACCATTAGTAAAAGTCGTCACAATATTGTCAAAATCGTTAATATTTGGAAATATCTGTTGTTTTTTGTTATATGGTGTTTTAGTTTTCACATTTTATAAACCAAACACACTTTGATTGCCTTTGTATAACACAATATTTAAAATTTTTATTTGCTTTTTGTTTTTTTGTCTTTAACGTTTTCATATTTTTTTTGTAAAAACATACTTTGATGTTTAAATTTTTAACTTTTCAAAAAAACAAAAATGTGCAAACCAATGGTTTTGAAACCAATTATAATTGGTGTTTTTCAACAATTGGTGCATTTCATTACCATTAGTAATTATTTTTTCAATTAAAAAAATTTAATTACCATTAAATGGTAATGAAAATTTTTTCATTACCATTGATATCAACCAATGGTAATTAAATTTCAATGGTAATGAAAAATTCCCATCTATGATTTTAATCAAAGTTGAAAATAATTTTTATTGTTCAAAATAAAAATTTGAAAAAATCTTTTGTGATATTTATCAGGAAAGTTTAAAATTATTTTCATCTTTTTTTATTTTTTTCATCGGATGACAATAGTTTAATAAAAAAATTAAAACAGAAAATAGTTGAAGAATAACTTAATAATTTTTATAAAAAAAGTGATATGTTGTGAAAAATTAAGATTTATGAGTACATTTATGTACAATAGGGCGTGAAATTTTTCGCCACTTTCGCAATTGTAATATTTTTTGGCTTTTAGTTTCGCCCTCGGTTATCACTATCTGTTTGCCGTTTTATCGTGATTGCGAAACTGGCAAACATAACGTTTGCATCCCCGAGTAAAAATTTTTGTATGGAGCAATATATATTCTTATATTATTCCAGATCTGTTGATAGATCCGAGATTTGAAAGATCAGCACTGATCCGAAAAATGGATCGCTAAGATTAGATCAGTTTTAACCGGACGGATACAATTTGATCCGAAAAGTGGGTTTATCTAATTAGATCAGTTTTAATCGGTGGGATACAATTTCATCCGAAAAATGGTTGGATCTTATTAGACCAAGACAAAAAAAAAAAGATTTTTTTAGCTGGATAAAAAAAGATAAAATTTCATACGAAAGAAAAAAAAAATCCCGAGTAAAAAAAAGTTATATGACGCAATATTTAATTATATATGAACAGATATACTTTTATGTAAATCCATATTAATTTTGATCCGAAAATTGGCGGATCGAATATTATACGATTATATCAAATTCTATTATTTTTGATAAAATAATATCAAATTTGATTAAGTTTGATCCCAAAAATGGGTCTATCTAATTCTATTAAATCATATCTTATCTGTTAAAATTAGATAAATTTTTATATAATTGGATGAAATCTGGTAAAATTTTTTGGAATTTTAAACGTGAAATTAGAAATCATTTTATCAGATTAGATACATTATCAATTAGAAAAGTTTTCATTGCATTCTTCGGAATTTTTTCGGGACTTAGCAAATTATTAAAAATTTGTCATTTTTTTCTAAAATCATTTATAAGCGATTTAAATTTTCCAAAAAATGTTTGTGTCTTAGAAAATTTAAAAACATTTTTTTCGGAATTCAAAAACTTTTCAAAAAAATTTAATTTCTCATAAAAACATTTTCAATGATTTTTTTACTTCAAAAAAATTGCCAAAAAAATTTTGTGTCTGGGACCTTGGAAAATTTTCATAAAATTTTTTAAGACTTGAATTTTTTTTTTTATTGTCCGGGACTTAGAAAATTTTAAAAAATTTTTTCGGGACATAATTATAAATAAAATCATATATCCTTTTATCTGACATATCTAAAAACTCCCGACCTTATATGTCATATCAAATTTCATATAGATCATATTAAAAAACAAGGAAAAATACAATGCTATATATAAACTTGTATGTCCATATCAAAGTTCATGCATAACTATATATAAATATAAATAACTATATAATAGCATATCGAGGGCCTATATTCAAAACCCTCTATCTAAAAAAACACAACTTTTCAGGAGAGCCAAAAAACTCTTTATTTCGCGAATTGTTAGAGTAATTAAAATTCGATATTCTACAATATTTTTTTAAATCAACTACTGAATCTGAACATATAATTCGTTTTTAAAATTTTGCACTATTGGGGATTTTAGAGGATAGATAGAGGGTAGACTGCCCAGAAAAAAAGCGAAGTTTTTATTTTCTTGGGGGATACCTGCAAATTTTGTTCCTTTTTGTGCAAAAAAATTTCGGTTTTTTTTTGGGATTTTTAAAATAATATCTAGAGGTCGCGATCTCGCGTTTTATAACGATTTATTTTTTTTGAGTTTTTTATTATTTTAAATTGTTAAATATGATTAATATGATAAAATATTAATAATTTCAGACAAAAAAAATTAAATTAAAAATTAAATATCGCTCATTCCATGAGATGTCTCCCAGCATCTAATCAAATGTTCCTTAATTTATTTGAAATTTTGCACACATGAACACTATGAAGCTATTAAAATAAATCAGTTGTTAGTTCCGAGAAAATCCGTGAATTCGCGAATATATTCGCGTTCGCGAATTCGTGGATTTTCGCGAAACTAAAAACGAATTTATTTTAATTGCTCCATAGTGTACCTGTGTGCGAAATTTCAAATAAATTAAAGAACATTTGATTAGATGCTGGGAGACATCTCATGGAATGAGCGATATTTAATTTTTAATTTAATTTTTTTTTTGTCTGAAATTATTAATATTTTATCATATTAATCATATTTAACAATTTAAAATAATAAAAAACTCAAAAAAAAATAAATCGTTATAAAACGCGAGATCGCGACCTCTAGATATTATTTTAAAAATCCCAAAAAAAAACCGAAATTTTTTTGCACAAAAAGGAACAAAATTCGCAGGTATCCCCCAAGAAAATAACAACTTTGTTTTTTTCTGGGCAGTCTAATAGAGGGTTTTGTTTCTCAAAAATATTAAGTACAGGAATGAAAATGATCAGATAGAGGGTTTTGCATTTTAATAAAAATGAATTATTATGATTTCATTTATGAGATCGGTTAATTTTTAACGTAATTTATTAATGATAACGTCTTATAAATAATTTCAAAATCGCGGTTTTGGTCCACAGGTGCGGATTGTTAAGACAAAAATTATTTTTTTTACCGAATTCGTATCAAAAGTTGACAAACTGTTGAGTATGTTATGTAAGAAATAGTAAAAACAAGTAAGAGTGTTAAATTCGGCTGTGCCGAATCTTTTATACCCTCCAAAATGCAAATAAATAAAAAAAAAATGCAGGGGCGTCTTTTTTTTTTTGGGGGGGGGTCGGTAGTGGTAATTGGGGGGCACAATTCCTCTCGAAGAAGTGTTAAAAAAAAAATTCGTATGCTTTTTGCACTAAAGAAATACAAATTTATCATTATATAAAAAAAAAATTATTCCACGCCCATAAAAGGGGGGGGGCGGACCGTAAAACGATTTTTTCTAATTCTGTGGGTCCAAATGCAGGACTTTGAACTTCTTGTAGCATTAAAATGTTGGATTTGTTAAACAAAAACACAAAAAATCATGTAAACATATGGTATTTTTCAGAGGTTTGTTTAGTTCTTCAAGGGGGAACTTTTTTCCCCCTGGTCCGATTTTGCCCATCTCCGAACTTAACCAGCCTATGAACATAAGACATATATGTGCCAAATTTCAGGAGTCTACCACTTTTATTTTGGACTGTATCGTGTCTTCCACAGACGGAGGGACGGACAGACGGACGGACGGACGGACAGACGGACATCGCTAGAATGTCTTAGAATCGATCACTGATCAATAATATATATACTTTATGGGGTCCTACACCGATATTTCGATGCGTTACACACGGAATGACAAAGTGAGTATACCCCCATACTGTAGTTGGAGGGTATAAAAATAAAAACGGGATTTTGGTCCACAGATGCTGATCAGCATCGGGATTTTTAAGATAAAAATTTTTGTTTCACAATGTACACAAAACATCCAAAGTTTGAGACATATTTTTTAAAAAAGTCAAACAAGAATTTTCAGAAAAAATTAGCATCAGTGGACCAAAATCGTAGTTCTGGAATTTTGTTGATAAATTCATGTGCAGCATGCAAAAATTAGTATGAAAACATGTAATGCATGATAAAATTATTCAAAACAAATATTTGTAAATTAATTATTTGAAAAGATAGAGGGTTTTGCATTTAGAAAAATTAATTGTGTAAGAGATAGAGAAAACCAAAAATGCAAATAAAATAGCAAAAAAAAATATTTTTGTTCTGAATTTTACACCATAGATGAGGGCCGTTTTACTGAATATTTTGCCATCAAAAAGTCATTTTCGTGAAAATGGAAGATAGAGGGTTTTGAATATAGGCCCTCGATATATGATTATATCAGATCTTTTTTACTCGGGATATTACAAAAAACTTTAGATAAAATTTTATCCGAAAAAAAAAATCTATTTTTAGAACTATATGTAATTTAATCCGAACAATAAAATCTATTTTTAGAACTGATAAAGTTTTATCCAAACAATTTTTTTCAATATTAAGATATAAATATATATAATTAAAATTTATTTAAAAAAAAAAAAAAAAACTGATTAATTTTTATTAAAAAATAAAAATTGTTTTATTCGACCTTTAAAATATAATATTTTAAGTATTTTTATTCTGGCTCAAGGTCCTTATTTTCTTTACTAATTAAAACCATGATATTCTCATAGCATAATTTTCAAGAAAATTATTTTCTGTTTTAAATTTATTTGTGTTGGTCATTTTTGCAAGACTTAATCGACACGTGTTTCGGAATTTGTCAGATTCCATTGTCAAGATTATTTAGCAAATATAAAAACCCTATACTAAATTAGTAAAGGGAATTTACAAGACAAATCGCTAGTGATCAAACTAAAATATTAAAACCTATTCGACTCTACTCTCGTTGAGAATTAGAAGAAGAAAAATGCATCATATTAGTATGATCGCGATAGTCAAACAACACAACACAAAAAATATTAAAAACAGAATTTACATACGATTATCCATTGGACAATACTAATGTTATTTGTTTTTGCAAACGTTGTATTTGCGGGTGTTATACCATATTAGGTTTGTTCACCATGGCGTGCCAACCATTTTGGTTAAATTCTGATTAATTTTTATTAAAAAATAAAAATTGTTTTATTCGACCTTTAAAATATAATATTTTAAGTATTTTTATTCTGGCTCAAGGTCATTATTTTCTTTACTAATTAAAACCATGATATTCTCATAGCATAATTTTCAAGAAAATTATTTTCTGTTTTAAATTTATTTGTGTTGGTCATTTTTGCAAGACTTAATCGACACGTGTTTCGGAATTTGTCAGATTCCATTGTCAAGATTATTTAGCAAATATAAAAACCCTATACTAAATTAGTAAAGGGAATTTACAAGACAAATCGCTAGTGATCAAACTAAAATATTAAAACCTATTCGACTCTACTCTCGTTGAGAATTAGAAGAAGAAAAATGCATCATATTAGTATGATCGCGATAGTCAAACAACACAACACAAAAAATATTAAAAACAGAATTTACATACGATTATCCATTGGACAATACTAATGTTATTTGTTTTTGCAAACGTTGTATTTGCGGGTGTTATACCATATTAGGTTTGTTCACCATGGTGTGCCAACCATTTTGGTTAAATTCTGACACCCGCAAATACAACGTTTGCAAAAACAAATAACATTAGTATTGTCCAATGGATAATCGTATGTAAATTCTGTTTTTAATATTTTTTGTGTTGTGTTGTTTGACTATCGCGATCATACTAATATGATGCATTTTTCTTCTTCTAATTCTCAACGAGAGTAGAGTCGAATAGGTTTTAATATTTTAGTTTGATCACTAGCGATTTGTCTTGTAAATTCCCTTTACTAATTTAGTATAGGGTTTTTATATTTGCTAAATAATCTTGACAATGGAATCTGACAAATTCCGAAACACGTGTCGATTAAGTCTTGCAAAAATGACCAACACAAATAAATTTAAAACAGAAAATAATTTTCTTGAAAATTATGCTATGAGAATATCATGGTTTTAATTAGTAAAGAAAATAATGACCTTGAGCCAGAATAAAAATACTTAAAATATTATATTTTAAAGGTCGAATAAAACAATTTTTATTTTTTAATAAAAATTAATCAGAATTTAACCAAAATGGTTGGCACGCCATGGTGAACAAACCTAATATGGTATAACACCCGCAAATACAACGTTTGCAAAAACAAATAACATTAGTATTGTCCAATGGATAATCGTATGTAAATTCTGTTTTTAATATTTTTTGTGTTGTGTTGTTTGACTATCGCGATCATACTAATATGATGCATTTTTCTTCTTCTAATTCTCAACGAGAGTAGAGTCGAATAGGTTTTAATATTTTAGTTTGATCACTAGCGATTTGTCTTGTAAATTCCCTTTACTAATTTAGTATAGGGTTTTTATATTTGCTAAATAATCTTGACAATGGAATCTGACAAATTCCGAAACACGTGTCGATTAAGTCTTGCAAAAATGACCAACACAAATAAATTTAAAACAGAAAATAATTTTCTTGAAAATTATGCTATGAGAATATCATGGTTTTAATTAGTAAAGAAAATAATGACCTTGAGCCAGAATAAAAATACTTAAAAAAAAAAAAAAAAAAAAAAAAAAAAAAAAAAAAAAAAAAAAACTTCGAGCGGCGGGGGAATCGAACAGCTACCAACTGTTTTGTAATCGCAATCTCTACCCTCTGACCCAGCGGACGTTGTTAATAAACGACAACTTTAAAAGACTATGTTTTAAAAAAAACTTAGAAAATAGTTTATCATATATAATTATATCAAGTTTAACTTATATATAATTAAATCCAGTTTATCTTATCGTGTATATGATTGCATCAAATTATATTCGACTTGAATTTGAACAAAATTTTAAAAAAGACTTAGAAAATTTTTGCTAAAATTTGTGATTTTTTTTTTTTTTTTTAGTTTATTTGCTGAGCTAATAGGGGTTTAATACTGAGTTCAACAACATCATTTTCATCTTCCAATGCTCTTAATTTTCCAAGTTATAAAGCTTTAAAGTAAAAACGGTTTTTGGCTTATGAGCTTCACATTTTTCATCGGATCCAAATTTTCTTTCTGCCGTTGTATATTTAATAAAAATACCTTTAAAATGGTATAAAACATGTATAAACTTTTTTACTCACCAACGGCCAAATAATGAGTTTAAAGTTTTTTTCGGAAGTTTTTTCAGACAAAAATAATTTTATCTGAAAATATTGCTAACATAAGTTCGAACCAAATACACTTTTAATTTTTGGCAACAAATAAAGCTTTGATTTGAGCTTGATCTGAGGACTTTAGCTCTCTTAAAACCAGAGATATTGATGGTTAAACATTAAAGTTTTAAAATATTGTTTTCTTCGGATTAAATAATATATAATTATATCAAAATATAATTATTTTTGAAATATTTTTGTTAAAATTCAGGGATTTTATTTTTTTTTTAAATTTGAAAAACGTAAACGCATTAAAAAATCATTTAGATTAAAAAAAAATTAAAAAAAAAATATTTTTTTTCTTGACTTAGTCGGGAATCGAACTCAGGGTCCTCAAGAATTATATATTATCATATATGATGCAATATAGAAAGTTATATTACTATATATAAATAATATTTATTTCTAAATATTATCATAAAAAATAAATTAATCAATATTTTTAAGTTTAGTAAAAAATTAAAGCTTCTAAAACATATTTTCTTTAAAAAAAAAATTTTAAAAAACAACTTTTTTTCTTAACTCAGCCGGGGATCGAACCCAGGGTCCCTAGGAACCATATATTAACTTATATGATGTAATATATAAAATTATATAACTATAAATAAATTATATTTATTTTTAGATTTTATCATAAAAATTTAATTATTCAATATTTTTAAGTTTAGAAAAAAACAAAAAGCTTTAAAAACATATTTTCTTCTTTAAAAAATTAAAAAAAAAATAGTTTTTTTCTGGGTTGAGCCGGGAATCGAACTCGGGGTCCCCAAGCATCATATATTATCTTATATGATCTTATATAAAGTTACACACAACTATTTAAGTAATATGCATTTTTTAAAAATTTAACTTTTAAAATCCAATATGCATTTTTTTAAGTTTTAAAATGGAGCAAATTTTATAAAAATGTAATTTTGTATGGGAGCCTACTTAGGGAGTGGAGATAGGGCGTAGGTATGTTTTGAAAAAATGTTGTAGGGTAAAAATAAATGGGGGTTGGTCTCACTAATGACCCCTCTCGGACGCACCATTGGACCGGTAGAACCTGATTAAATAAAACAAATTTACAAAAAATAAAAAAAATTGTATGGGGACCGCCTTAACAGTCAAAAATAGAGGGTAGGTGTGTTCAGAGAAAATGTTTGGACTAAAAAAATATTGTGGGTCGGTCATACATTTTGTTGCTCTAAGGGCACTATTAGGGCAGTTAGAGCGGTTGGAACAAATTTAAAAAAATGTCGTTTTGTGTGGGAGCCCCCTTAGAAATTGGAGATAGGGTATTAGTTTGTTCCAAAGAAATGTTAAGACGTAAAAATTAATGGGGGTCGGTCTTATAAAGGACCCCTCTATGAAGCACCATTGGAGCAGTAGAAATGATTTTAAGATTGGAAAATTACAATAAAATTTTTTAAAAAAATTTTAAAAAATAGTAATAATCGTTATCCCACGATCTTCCTGGGCAAAAAATTTGTAGAATTAATAGAACTTTTACACAAAAAAATTTCAAAAAAATCGAAGAGTACAAACATTTTTAAAAATGAGATTTAAATTTTAAAACTTAAAAATCGCATACTAGAGCGCTTTTCAGTATTGTTTGGGATTTTTTTTTTAGAAAGTACGTAAAAAAACAAAAATTTTGAAAAAAAAAAATTTGAAATTTGGACCATTATTGAAGAAGTTATGATTAAAAGAAGTTTGAGTAAAGGAACAAACTACCAATTTTTAAAAATTCGATATCTTTTGAACGGGTCATCAAAAAAATCTGAAATTTTACCACGAAGGAGTTTTCAAAGGGTACTAAAAACTGTAAACAAATTGGGAAAATCTAAAAAAAAAGTTTTTCAAAGTGTCCGATTTCACATGGAATGCCCCATATATAAAAGAGTAACGTGACTGACTGACTGACTGACTGACTGACTGACTGACTGACTGACTGACTGACTGACTGACTGACTGACTGACTGACTGACTGACTGACTGACTGACTGACTGACTGACTGACTGACTGACTGACTGACTGACTGACTGACTGACTGACTGACTGACTGACTGCCTGACTGACTGACTGACTTATTGACTGATTCATCATCGCCCAGCCCAAACCGCTGAAGCTAGAGACTTGAAATTTGGACTGTAGGTTCACCTCCCGGAATATAGATCCACTAAGGCTGGATTTTTGCCAATGTTGATTCTAAGGGGGTAAAAAGGGTAAAAAACTGTACTTTTGGTACTTTTTATATCTCCTGAAATAATGGTCGTAGAGACTTGAAATTTGGACTGCATGTTCACCTCCCGGAATATAGATCCACTAAGGCTGGATTTTTGCCAGTGTTGATTATAAGGGGGTAAAAAGGGTAAAAAACTGCACTTTTGGTACTTTTTATATCTCCTGAAATAATGGTCATAGAGACTTGAAATTCGGACTGTATGTTGACATTATGGAATTTAGATCCAGTAAGGCTGGGTTTTTGCCAATGTTGGTTCTAAGGGGGTAAAAAGGGTAAAAATCCGTACTTTTGGTACTTTTTATATCTCCTGAAATAATGGTCATAGAGACTTGAAATTTGGACTGAATGTTCACCTCCCGAAATATAGATCCACTAAGGCTGGATTTTTGCCAGTGTTGATTCTAAGGGGGTAAAAAACTGTACTTTTGGTACTTTTTATATCTCCTGAAATAATGGTCATAGAGACTTGAAATTTGGACTGTATGTTTACATTATGGAATTTAGATCCAGTAAGGCTGGGTTTTTGCCAATGTTGGTTCTAAGGGGGTAAAAAGGGTAAAAATCTGTACTTTTGGTACTTTTTATATCTCCTGAAATAATGGTCATAGAGACTTGAAATTTGGACTGCCTGTTCACCTCCCGAAATATAGATCCACTAAGGCTGGATTTTTCCCAGTGTTGATTCTGAGGGGGTAAAAAACTGTACTTTTGGTACTTTTTATATCTCCTGACATAATGGTACTAGAAACTTAAAATTTGCAATTTCGGTTCACTTCCGGGAAAAAAGATTCACTACGGCTGGGGTTTTGCCAATGTAGATTCTACGGGAGTAAAATGGGTAAAATAGTGTACTTTTGGTACTTTTTTTTATTTATTAAAATAATGGTTATTCAAACTTGAATTTTAGAATGTTGGATCCTTTAGTGAAATAAAAAATTCTGGAACAAGTACTTTCTGAAAATTCTGTACCGTTTATAAAAATAATTTTTTTTTAAAAGTACCTTTTATAAAAAGTACCTTTTATAAAAAGTACCCTTTATAAAAAGTACCTTTTATAAAAAGTACCTTTTATAAAAAGTACCTTTTATAAAAAGTAACTTTTATAAAAAGTACCTTTTATAAAAAGTACCTTTTATAAAAAGTACCTTTTATAAAAAGTACCTTTTATAAAAAGTACCTTTTATAAAAAGTACCTTTTATAAAAATACCTTTTATAAAAAGTACCTTTTATAAAAAGTACCTTTTATAAAAAGTACCTTTTATAAAAAGTACCTTTTATAAAAAGTACCTTTTATAAAAAGTACCTTTTATAAAAAGTACCTTTTATAAAAAGCCTTTTATAAAAAGTACCTTTTATAAAAAGTACCTTTTATAAAAAGTACCTTTTATAAAAAGTACCTTTTATAAAAAGAACCTTTTATAAAAAGTACCTTTTATAAAAAGTACCTTTTATAAAAGGTACCTTTTATAAAAAGTACCTTTTATAAAAAGTACCTTTTATAAAAAGTACCTTTTATAAAAAGTACCTTTTATAAAAAGTACCTTTTATAAAAAGTACCTTTTATAAAAAGTACCTTTTATAAAAAGTACCTTTTATAAAAAGTACCTTTTATAAAAAGTACCTTTTATAAAAAGTACCTTTTATAAAAAGTACCTTTTATAAAAAGTACCTTTTATTAAAAGTACCTTTTATAAAAAGTACCTTTTATAAAAAGTACCATTTATAAAAAGTACCTTTTATAAAAAGTACCCTTTATAAAAAGTTCTTTTTATAAAAAGTACCTTTTACAAAAATTACCTTTAATATAAAGTACCTTTTATTAAAAGTACCGAAAGTGCTGAAACAATGATCCTAGAAAATTGAAATATGGAATGTAGGATTTTTCGATGAAGAAAAAAACATTCTGGAAGAAATACTTTTTGGAAATTCCGTTTCTAACGGGGTAAGAAAGTGTACTTTTGGTACTTTTTTTGTTCCTATAATAATGACCTTAGAAGCTTGAATTTTGGAATGTAGGGTACTTCGGTGAAAAAACATTCTGCTAAAGTATTTTTTAAAAAAATCTGTTTCTAGAGGTATAAAAAGGGTTTTTTGATACTTTTTATATTTCATGAAGTAATGGTCCTAGGCACTGAAATTTTGAATGCTTTATTTTAGGAATTTCTGTTTCTAAGGGTCGCGACTAATTGTAAAGGGGATAAAGAAGTGTAAATTTGGTTATTCTTATATTTCTTGAAATAATGGTTCAGAAACTTGATATTTTAAATATAGGATCAACTAGCACAAAAAAAAAGTTTTTTGAAAAATTTAATTTTAAGGGAAGAGGTGGCAAATGGTTATTTTTACCTATCTAACTATTAAACTAAAAGCCCCAGAAATAACAGCCATATTTTAAAATTTTAAATTTTAGGATAAAAATGGGTACCTGGTAAAAGTGGTGTAAAATGGTACTTTTCATATCTATAAAATAACGACAATATAAATTTTTATTTCTTTAACGCATATTATACGGAGAGGAATGAAACTTGCATGGAACAAAAGGAGATGGAATTGGAAATGAAATGGAGTAGAACGGGGATCGAAATGAAATAAAGCAGGGGACAATATGGAATGATACTTTTTACTCAAATTTATCGTATTTAACTTTTTTTATTCCATATTTTTTCTTCCTATATGTTTTTTCACTCAAACTTATTTTTATTCCCATTTCTTTTTTCACTGAAATATTTATTCACTTTAAATCCAAAAACCTGATATAAGGGCTCGAAAATTGTCAATATCTTTTTTTCACCGGAACGCACATGATAACGTACCAGCGAAGTTATTCAAATTGTATTGTTTAAATTATTCATTGAAATATTATTTTATGAAAGACGTAAACGTCCACAAGTAAATAAAACAAAGACTACCTAGGAGAATTTTTTGAAATCATAGAGTAATCCTGATCCTTCTATTATTCGGTATTCAATACAACCGGTAACGAAGTACCGGGATGGTAAGCTAGTAAGTTTATATAAATACATCGCGCTTTCCGATCACAATGACCAAAACCAAATTAAAAACACAAATCGGTTCTAAGTACATATTAAGACACGTAGTTTTATGCATTAAATTTGAAGGTGAAAAAAAAGGAACAAGATCTAAAAATTTTGCACAATTTTCAAAAATGCCATACATTTTTTGCAATTTATTTTAAACCGCCTTTGACTTTGTGACCTAAAGTCACAAAAACTTAGTTTGACCAACAGTCCGCCATATTTCAAAATAAAGCAGCGAATGTGCCTCGCGAAAAATTTGTATTTTAGAAGAAAAACGTTTTTTCTTTTAAATTTTGAGCAGCTTCTATTATTTTAATGGAATAAGATTTCAGTATTTTGCATTTTATAGAAGGGGTCAGTAGTGATATAAAAATATGGACAAATGAAAAGAAATAGGAAAAGAAGGAAAAAATTATGGATATTTTCTAGCCATTTTTCAAAATCTTTCAACTTTTACCCTCTGTAATTATAACAGATAAAGAGATCTGCGCCTTAAACTTTGCGCTAGGAAAGTTCAAGGTCTTGTCTACACAACTGCGCTTGCAGATTTCCTTAATTCAAAAAATTGGAGGTTTTATTAACCATTATTGACGGTTGTGGTATATATTTTGAGTTTGAATTTTTATAAAAATTGCATTTAAAATACATATTTGATTTGAAAATAAACAAAAGATGAAAAAAAAGATTTTTAAAATTTTTATTTTTAAATATTTTCCTCCTTTGTGATATTTATCGCAATGGATATTTTTTGATTTTCATCATGATGGATATTTATTTTTAAAACAAAAATATTTATTTTATTTTTTTGAACAAATTAGAAAATATTTTGAACTTCAAAAATAAATATTTTGATGAAAACAAAAAAATAAAACGTTTTCCGGTCCTTGATTATTTTACATTTTAATATAGTAATAGGGGGAATAAGTATTTTTGTTGGTTTATTCACTATCATTTCACTTTCTTCATCATCATCTTCAATTGTTTGAAGTGGTTGAAAATAATTGCTGCTTGAAGCAGTTGTATTTTGTTGTTTATATTTTTTTTTTCATTATGTTATGCCCATTTGTAGCATTGACATCTTCAACACGTAAACGTTTAATATTGTTTTTTTTTTAAGTAGTTAATATTGGGATTAACTAATCCCTTTTTCAAATTCTTAATCCGTTTGTTTTGAACGAAAGGAATTTGTATAATTTTTATTTAATTTTTTTATTGTTTTTTTTTTTTTTAAGAAATTATTTTACACAATCACGTCTGTTTAAGATCACGGTCAATCTAAGACTGTCGACGAAAACCAGATAAATTATTTGTAATAAAATGGAAAAAATACATAAAAATTATTATAAAAAAAGGGTAAGTTGGTAGAGTGCTAGCTTGTGAAACAGGAGGTCGTAGGTTAGAAACCCACCACTCTTTCGGTTTCGCTACAGCGGGAAGACGGTCATTGTTACCAGTTCTCCGTCAAATTGAAATTAATAAAAAAATATTTTTAATTAAATGGAAAAAAATAATGAAAACACTGATAATGGGATCAACATTATTACACTAAAAGAAAAACCCTTGTCAAATTACTAGAAAAAGTCCCAAAATTCTCTTTTAGCAATATTGTACACTGTACAATGTAGAGTTTTTCTTGTTTGTTTTTTTAACAAAAAATTTTGGATCGAAATTTTTTTTTTTTTAATTTTACAATTTTTTTTCTAAATGTCCAAATTTCTAAGATAATTTTACAAAAAAAATTAGCAAAGTTACAAGAATTCCTTGTTAAGTTTTATTCATGAAAAAAAGTTGTAGATTTACAATTTTATTGGTAAACGTTTGTAAAGTTACAAGAAAGTTCGTAACTTTTACTGGGATTTCTTTTAAAATAGGAGGTAGCACAAAATCTAGTAAAGTCACTAGAATTCCTAGTAATTTTTATAGCATCAAAAAAGTTGTAAATTTCCAATTGTATTGGTCAAAAGCTTGTAAAATTACAAAATGTATGTAATATTAAAAAATGTCCGTTGCTTTTACTAGGAATTCTCGTAAAATATGAGGTTGAAAAAATTATTTTACAAGTTTGTAATATTACAAAAATTTATATTATTATTATATATGATTTTGAATTGAGAAAAGTGTGAAAGAAAAATTTTAATTTTTCTAAAAATTTTAGACATCCTGGTTTGTTTCTTAATAGTTTCATATTATCCAGTTATAACAATCTTCAGAAAAACTTTTAATGTCAAATTTATTTAGTTAATAGTCAATAGAACTCTATATGTGAAAATTATTTACAGATCGCAGCCGACAAGGATTGAACAATCACTCTAGACCAATACGCCAAGTAGGCTGTTAAGCAAGTATCAACTAAATCTGATTTTTTCAATTCGAGTGTGGTTGTTGCTGTTGTTTGTTCTAACAGAAGAGTAGTTATTGTCATTTTGTGTAAAGAAACTTTTATTTTTAGTAATCATTATTCTTCTTCCTATCCTTCATCAATTCTGATCTAAGTACTTATTTTGCAAACATTGCCAGACATGGTCTATATTTTAGACACAAATGTTAGGTGTTGTCATTTTTCCAAAGATACTGATTATTGCCACTTAGGGCGACTTATAGTCGTTATTTTTATTATTATTATTTATATTATTATATTATTATTATTTGTAAAAAAAAATTTCCAAAAGAAAAATCCTCAGAATTTGGCACTTTTTATATAAAAAAAATGTCTCAATATTATTGAGAAACTTTTCAGTTGCTACAAGTCTCAAAAAAGATATCATATTCGTACAGAAAAGGTCCTGGAATCTGAAACATTTTTCATATTGAAAAGGCCTCCAATTCAGAGATAGTTTTCCTATAGAAGAAGTTTGAAATTCTCATACATTTGTCTGACAGATAATGTCTGAGATCCTTAGATATTTTTCTCTTACAAAAATTTTCAGACTCTGCGAAAAGTCTAAGATTCTGAAACCCTTTAACATGATAATGTTTTTAGGCTGGTGTCTAATTTTAAAAAAGTTGCAGGACGCCACCTCAGTTTGACTATATAAGCTAACAATTAACGAAAAAGAAAACAAGAATTACTATTTTCATTTTCTCAAAACCAAAAATTTTAATAACTTGGGTTTATAACTTGGATAATAAATCACCTCGTGGTGAATAAAACCGTTTTTCACCAGCTGGTGAATAAAAAGTAACATAATTATTTTTCAACAAAAAAAAACAAACATTTTTCATCAATATTTTTTTTTTTTTAACTTTTGTTTCAAATTTTTTTTTTAATCAATTTTTTTTTTTCATCAATTTTTTTTTACATCAAATTTTTTTTTTTTTTCATAAATTTTTTTTCATCCAATTTTTTTTTTATCATATTTTTTCCATCAAATTTTTTTTCATCAAAAATTTTTTTTTCATCAAAATTTTTTTTCATCAATTTTTTTTCAATAATTTTTTTTTTCCTCATTTTTTTCATAATTTTTTTTTTTATCATACTTTTTTTCATCAAGTTTTTTATCAAATTTTTTATTATCAATTTTTTCTCACCAAAAAAATTTTTTTTTTCATATTTTTTTTTTCACAATTTTTTTTTTACATCAAAAAATTTTTCTTTTCATTAAAAAAAAATTATCAAAAACTTTTTTTCATCAACATTTTTTTTTCACCATAAATTTTGGGTTCATTAAATTTTTTTTAACATAATTTTGTTGTTCGTGAAAAAAATAAATAATTTTTTTACCAAAACTACTTTTTCACTAAGCTTTTTGCATAAAAATTTTCCATTTGTTTAACAAATGTACATAAAACAAGTGAGAGTGTTATATTCTTTGGTGCCGAATCTTTTATACTCTCCAAAATGTAAAAACACTTTTTTTCCACTTATTTTTGAACTCACTTACGAAATGTTCAGTTCTTTTGGTTTTTTATTATTTTTTTTTATAGAAAAAGTCTCAGATTTTGAAGGAAATTATCGATTTTCACAAAACTCTTCTTGAGTAATTTTGACCCACAATAGAAACTTTCTGGACCCATTTCAGCTCAAAAAAATAAAAATCGATACGTCCTACTGCACTTGTACAGTAAGTTTTTTGAGGATTTTTATTTAATCTGCGATGTGGGAGCCAAAGGATTTTTTTTAATTTTGATATGACTTTGGGGGAGGCATTTAGAATACTATCAGAAGGCTTTCCAACTTATGTTAGTATAATTTTTTTAAGTGGCTTTACTCAGAGAAATCGCTAATGAAGTTACGATTTCGCGATTTTTTATTACTTAAAAAACACATAATTCGCAAAAAAAGTTTGCAATATTTTTAAATGTGATCTTGTCTAGACAGGGAAAAGCTATTTATAAAACCAACAAAAAAAAAACATGATTGCCTAGAAATAACATGAAACAAGCAATTTTTGATTTTTACGAAAATTTTATGAAGTCATTTTGACACCCAACCGAAACGTTTAGGACACCTTTCAGCTCAATCAAAAATAAAATTAAAAATATATACGGCCTATTGTATACATACAGTGCCAGTAAAAAGTATTGGTCGCTCAATGTTTTTTTTTTTAATCTTAAATATCAATATTCCTTATGCATAAACTGCAAATTTTTTTTTCCACAAATATTTGTGGAAAAGGATATTGGTAAGTTAAGAATTGTTTCTAAAATCCCGATCGGAATCGTGCCAATTGGAAGGCTAGGGCAGAATTCTAAAAAAAGTACCAAAGAAAAAGGAGAAATCATCATCAATAGGGTCAAAAAAGAAAATTCTTTCAAAAATATAGCCGAAGCGGTTATTAGACTCATTACCACTACCAACAGCGTTTTTTATAGGTACGCGAGAACCGGGCGGTATGTAAATAATAAAATATCGGATCTTCAACTTGTTGACTGATCAAAAAAAAAAACCAATAGCCGTCAAAAGTATCACAAAAGGTCCATGAAAAACTGCGTCTGTATAGCTACGCAAGTATTTTACGACTATGGTAAACAAGCTTCGGTTGAAACTATTCGCAATATACTGCATAAAGCCACGTACTTCCCGTAGAAAACCCTTTATATCAAGAAAAAGACATGCCGAAGCGTTTGAAACACGCCAAAACTTACCTTAATCATGACCTTAAGCACTGGATCCGAATAATTTTTACCAATGACAGTATATTTAACCTATTCAAGTCCGAGGGACAGATTAAAGTGTGGCGAAAGTCGTAAACCGAAACACAAGAGAATACCCTAACATGCTCTGTTAAACATGCTGAAGTTCCCAACTAGTTAGGGGGTGTATAAAGTAGAACGTAGTGTGGCAAAAAATTTTTTTTTAGTGTATTATGGACTAAAAGGTCTACATTTACATCATCAATGATTACCTCCAAGATAGTTTTAAAACAAAGCGCTTACCAAGCAATTATATATTTGCTAAAGATAACAACCCAAAGCATGTGGCTCTTTATACGGAGTTATAGTTATTATAAAATGTTTCAAAATGGATAAGACGCTTTCCGAAGTCCAGATAGTAACCAAATCGAGGATATATGGGAGGATCTCGACCAAGTCATTGAAAAAAAACACATTTCTGATAAGAAAAACTTAAGAAATGCATTAAAAGAAAAATTTGGTAAAATTATACCGGAAATAATGCTCAATTACGTCAATTCCATGCCTAGATGTTTGACGGCTGTAATAAAGAGAAGTGTTGGTCCAAAAAACGTTTCAAAGTCCAAATCGGAGAGTGATAATTGCAATTCCTGAAAACAGACGAATACTTTTTTGTTTTTATTTTATGTAATTTTTCTTTTTATTAATTATGTTGCCTTCATTTTATGCATTCTTTGTTATTTTTGTTGGGATTTGGATTGAAGGCGTAATAAACATTATGTATGTAAAAAAAAATAAAAAAAAAAATTGCAGTTTCATGGCAAAAAAATAATATTTATAAAAATAAATAAATCGACAAATACTTTTTACTGGCACTGTATAAACAATTTCGTATACATATCTAAATATTTATCTACGTATTTATGCGTGCGAGTGTTTGTTTTCAATGTTGACTCAATAGTTATTTTGTACACTTGGAAAAAGTTGATCACTATACGAAAGTAAAATTTTACCTGATTATCTTAATACTAATTTAAAGTTTTCATACAATTTTGAATGAGCTAAAAACTACGTTTTCATCTCTTTCTCCTTAATTAATTGCCCTGTTTTTTGCAGACCGGATTAGGATTAACTTTATTCTGTTTGAAAATATGAAGGACCAGAGTTAAATTCGATGTCAAATAAAAGTCAATTGGGATTTGATTCAGTTTGGAATTCCTTTATTTAACTATGTGTAGTCTTCTAATGCTAAAACTTAACTAACTTAACAATAAATTTATGGTATTTAAGCTACAAGGGGACATATTTTTAGTACATACTGTATAACAGTTTAAAGCCCTCTATAGTTAAAAATATAGTTCATTAATGGAAAATATTAGGGTGGTGACATGTACATCTCGCCCCTCTTGCAGGTACTGCAACTTAAAGTAATTTGTGTGAAAGGTAATGAAATTCAATGTATAAATTCAAGAAAAACTTTAGCGAAATTGTAAAATTTTTATGAAAAGCATAATTCAAAAGTGAGTTAAATTCATATATAAAATTAAGGTTTAATAAAAAAGGTTAGAATGTGATTAAAGGCATAAGAATTATGTATATATATTGTTACCAATTTAGTGCGTACATGCTCCTGAAAGCACCCATCCAAACACCGTGTCTTGAATTAGTGGTAAACCATTTTGACCGGGAATAACACCTGTTTTAACGATTTTACTATATGAATCATTTCCTAACACTAAGGATATACCGTTTGGTATATGGAAGTCTTCATCGGCGAGCATTAAATGTGAAAATCTTGTGACGAGAGATGGATTTAATGGTGAAGATGGTGTTTTTATTGTCATGCGTGGTACTATTCGGGCATCAACAGCTATACGCACTTGTAGGTCAATTTTTGACGTAAGCATTATCGGAGTGTAAGTTTCTTCATCTAGCTTGTAAGTAGTGAGTTGAAGATTGTCAACTAGTTGTTTCACTATTCTACTGTGAGATGAGCAGACATCAATAAGTGCTCTTACGGTTCGTCGACTATTATTGTGGATGACGATAACAGTGGTAGTTGGTAATAACGGAACCACATGACGTGACATGATTGATGTAAGTGAAATCATTGGTGTTGAAGAAAGTGTCCCTTGATAGGGCGTGGTTTCACGTCTACGGACTCTTTGCGAACGGTTGTTAGCTGCATGATTTCCATATCTACGTAATCTTTGAGAACGGTTGTGTGTTTCTTGGTTAGCTCGAGAACGGTTGTTGCCTTCATGGTTAGCTCGAGAACGGTTGTTGCCTGCATGCTCTCTTCTGGATCTGTTGTTGCCATCATGATCATTTCTATTACGTGTGTTACGGTTACGATGCGTTTCGTTAAAATGCAAAAGAGTATGATGCTTTTTCGTACATACATGGCACCCAGTATCTTGAAGGCATGTGTTCCCAGAGTGCTCGTGGGCAAGACAGTTCGGGCAATATTTGAATAAGAGAACTGCTCTTAAACGTTTTTCAACGTTCATCTTCAAAAATGCTGGACATAATCGAAGGGGATGGTACCTCTTACATAACCGGCATCGAAACGTAGATTGATGTGAGTGGGGTCTGTTGGTTAGATCATCACGATACGACATGGTTAACTAAAAAATACGATAACAAATTATGAATGATATGATATAAGGAAATTGATTAGTTGATGAATGAAATAGGTTATGAAATGTAAATACAAAAAGGTGATAGATTAAGGTAACAAACCTTAAACCTAATCTAACAATGAAAGGAAGAAAGATATAGATTAAATTTAAGCTGGTAGTACAATTAACTTCACGATAGGGCGCGTAATAATTCCTCGCTGCGTTGTAATATCAGCGACCCTTACTCTATCATCAGAGCCAGAGTAAATTTTGGAAACTCGACCTAAACGCCATTCGTTAATGGATAAATTATCATCCTTTATTATTACCATCGTGCCAACAGAAAGGTTGCTTGTAGATGTTTTCCACTTGTTTCTTTTATGAAGTTCAGTCAAGTATTCACTCTTCCAACGCTGTCAGAATTGTTGCTGAACAGCTTTTAATCGTTGCCAGCGATTTATTATGGACATGGGTTGATTATCAATTTTTGGATCGGGAGGAGCAAGGATTGGCCCACCGATGAGAAAATGGCCTGGTGTCAGAGCATTTAAGTCCATTGGATCTTCGGACATTGGTGAGATGGGCCTGGAATTCAAACAGGATTCGATTTTGGCTAAAAGTGTCGAAAATTCTTCGTATGTATATTTAAAGGAACCGGCAATTTTTCGGAAGTGAGTTTTGAAACTCTTCACTCCAGCTTCCCAGAGCCCCCCCATATGAGGTGACCCTGGTGGAATGAAATGCCATTGGATATTCTGATATACGAACTTGGAAAGCACTTCAGATCGAGAGGAGGTAAGGAAGTCTCTTGCGATCTGTTTGGATGCACCAACAAAGGTTTTGCCATTGTCAGAGTATAATCGGAGCGGATATCCACGTCTTGATGTAAAGCGATTAAAAGCTGCCATGAATGCCGGCGTTGTAAGGTCTGTAGTAGCTTCTAAGTGGATCGCTTTTGTCGCAAAGCACACGAACACGCACACATAACCTTTTGTAATCCTACAGCCTCTTCCTGCAATATTTTTCAAGTCGAAAGGTCCAGCAAAATCGAGTCCGGTATTATAAAACGGACGTTGTAGCTCAGTTCTTTCTGGAGGCAAAGCCGACATAAGCTGAGTTTTTACGTTAGCTTTATAAACGACACATTCCTTGCAATTGTGGATAGTAGTTTTAATCAAATTCTTTAATTTTGGAATCCAGAATTGCATTCTAACAAGACGAAGAACTTGTTGGTTTCCACCGTGCAAAGACAGGGTATGAGTAAATTGTACTAGCAGTTTGGACAATCGACAATTATATGGTAGAATTATAGGAAACTTTTCATCGTATGATAAGGATGGTGAATCAGCAAGTCGACCATTTACTCGAAGAAGATTATCTTTATCAATAAATGGATTAAGGTTAAGGATATGGCTCGTTTTGGATATTGTTTCTTCGTTCAGGATGGCTTTATACTCATTCGGATAAGCTACCTTTTGTGCTAAAAGAATTAGACGATTTCGAACGTGTATAACCTCGTGACTTGTAATGGTAGGGGACTCGTAGTAAAAGGATTTTTTGTATTTCGGATGAGTTCTGTGCAAAAACCTAAATAGATAACCAATGACTCGAAAAGCAGTTGGGAGTTTAGAGAATCGATCTAAAATGTCATGGTAATTTGAGAAATAACAAAAGTTCACTCGAATTGGCTTCTCTTCCTCTTTGGTTTCCGGAAATGTTTTAATTAATTTTGGCCAGTTGTTAGATGAAGACATAAGCCAGGCTGGTCCATTCCACCATAGTTTATTTTCAGACAAATCACTTGGGTACGAACCTCTAGTTGCAATATCTGCAGGATTGTCTTGAGATGGAACGTGTAACCAGTTATCACATCCGACGGTTTGAAGAATCTTTGAAACCCTGTTTGCGACAAACGTTTTCCAATGACTAGGAGATTTTTGAAGCCAAGAAATAACAATTGTGGAGTCACACCATTTGTAAAGTGAGTACTCAGGGATATTTAGCGATGGAAGAATTGACTCTATCATGTTTGACAATAAAACTGCACCACATAGTTCGAGCCTAGGAAGCGAAATGCACTTTACTGGGGCAACTTTGGATTTGGCTGTTAGAAGACAGACGGAAGTGGATTTTATGTTATCGATTTTTACATAAATTGCAGCGGCGTATGCTTTCTCAGAGGCGTCGCAAAATCCATGGATTTCCACTTTACATCCCGGCACAAATGAAATCCACCTGGGTATTTTGATAAGCTCAATTTCTTGGTAAAAATGTGTAAACATGTTCCAGTCACGATTACAATCTTCTGGCAAACATTGATCCCAGTCTGACTTAGATTCCCAGATCTTTCTCATGAGTATCTTGGCAAGGATAATAAAGGGAGAAAGCCACCCTGCAGGATCAAATAACTTCGAAATTTCGGATAAAACTTGTCTTTTGGTGATATTTTTCCTTGTGGATAACGGTTTGGCGGAGAAATAAAATACATCGGACTTTGCATTCCATCGTACACCTAGTGTTTTTACATTGCTGGTATCTTCAAATTTACAGAAATCTTCTTGCAAAAGATGATTCTTCGGAATTCCCTCTAAAATCTCTGGAGAATTGGATGTCCATTTTCGCAAATTAAGCCCGGCTGAACCTAGTGATTCAATTAGCTGATCTCTTGCCCGTATTGCAGTGGAAATATCAGGAGCTCCGTATAAGGCATCGTCAACGTACATATAATTCTTTAGGATATCACTAGCTAGTGGATGAGATGTCTCTACGTCAGAAGCTAATTGTATGAGCGTGCGGATTGCCAAGTAAGGAGCACAGTTGATGCCAAAGGTCACCGTTTTCAATTCGTAATCTTGGATTTTGTCGTTAGGAGAATTTCGGAAGAGAATGCGCTGGTAACAAGTATCATTCGGATTTACAAGGATTTGACGATACATTTTCTCAATATCGCTGTTAAAAACATATCGATGAAATCTCCATTTAAGAAGGAGAAGAATTAGGTCATTTTGGAGAATTGGACCCGTATGCAACATATCATTGAGAGAAGACCCATTGGATGATTTACAAGACGCGTTGAAAACGACCCTAACTTTCGTAGTGGAACTTTCTGGTTTTATCACCGCATGGTGTGGAAGATAATAATTTTCGAAATTTTGAATAACAGAAGGTGGATTTACTTTGTGCATATGGTCAAGTTCTAAGTATTCTTGGATAACATTATTATAAATGGACCTTTGTTCCAGATTTTTGGAAAGTCGTAATTCATTTCGTAGAAACTGAGACATCGCGATATTTCTGGAATTTCCTAATCCTTCGGATCCATCAGAAAATGATTTCCGAAATGGGAGCGAAACAATGTAGCGTCCATCGTGACGGCGTTGAGTTGTTCGTAAGTATAACTCCTCACAAAATCGATCTGCCTGCGAAACAATAGCTTTTTGTGGAATATCCTCCACCTCCCAAAAACGTGTCAACTGTTTTTCAAGTGATACTTTGGAAGCGAATGTAAGGACGCGAGTGGGACACGAAGAATCTTGCTCTAAATTTCCAGATATAACCCAACCAAAAATTGTTTCCTTTGCTTTCAATCGACCGCAGATATTTCTATGGAAACCATCGAGTTCAAATTGATCGAAAGTATCTTCGCCAATAAGAATGTCTATTTCGGAAGTCTTGTAAAAGTGAGGATCAGCTAAAGCTAAATTCGGAATTTTGGATATGAGATTGGAATCTACGGAACAGCTTGGTAGATGGCCTGAAAGTTCTTTAAGGACAAAAGCGTCGACTGTTACTTTCTTGTTGTTATAGCCATTTGAGCCAATAACGATCGTCGATAATCTGTGAGTTTGAGCCGAGATGGAACCGTTTAAACCACTAACTTGTGCGTTAACTGACGTGTAAGGAGGGGAAATACGTCGAAAAAGCCGTTCTGAAATAAATGTTCCTTCTGATCCAGAGTCAATAAACGCCCTGGCAGGATATTGAATACCATTGTGATGAATTTGTACCATAGCTGTTGCAAGAAGTACAGATTTGGAATTAGAGGCAAAATTTGAACGAATATTTCCGGAAGTAGTTGCTTCGTTTTGGGTTTGAGTCGAAAGTGTAGAGTTGGAAGAGGAGCTAGGTTCATTGTCGTTATGCAGCAGCGTGTTGTGTCTTTTATGACATACCCGACAGTTAAATAGACTTCTGCATTCTTTAACTCGGTGCTGTTTAGCGAAACAGTTTAAACATAACCCCAATTCTTTTATTGTTGAAGTTTTTTCTACCACATTCTTTTGCAAAAATATAGGACATTGTCGAATCGGATGCTGACTTGAGGGACAAAGGCGACATTGGGCTGCGGAATTTGCGGAAACATTCGCGTGATTGCTATTAAATCGTTTGGTTAGAGGTTTTGATTTTGTGTTTTCTACTTTAGAGGTAGTAGAAGCAGTAGAGGTAGTATCTGCGCGTGGTAAGGAAGATTGTCTAAATTCCTTAATTTCAGAGACTGTTTCGAGGGTTTGAAAGCGATTCGTCAAAAAACTACTCATTTGGGACCATGTCGGGTCTTGGTTTTTACATATGGATTGCTCCCACAGAGCTAGTGTAGTTGGAGGAAGGCTGTTGGTACAGTGAAACACCAGAACGTCATCCAATGCATCCATGTTCTTTTTATAAAGTTGAAGAGTGGAAACACAACTGTTCACTATTCTTACCAAATTTTTGATTTCAACACAAGACTCAGAGGCAATTTTAGGAAGGGTCGAGAGGATACGAAGCTGACTATTGACAAGAAGTCGTTTGTTTTCAAACCGTTCCTTAAGATTGGCCCACGCTAAATCAAAACCAGCATCAGTTGGAGGGCATTTTTGGACAATATCTCTTGCTTCACCACTGGTATTTCTATTTAAATGAAAGAGTTTCTGGATATTACAAAGACGAGTGTTATTAATATAGAGAGCTGTAAATAAATCGCGAAAGGAATGCCAAGACTGGTAATCACCCTTGAAAATGTCTGTGTCACACGGAGGAAGGTGCATATTATAAAGAGGCATCGGCCCAGTGGGCATGTTTGGAAGAGACCGAGTTCCAGGTATGGGAGTGGATAATTCCTGGATGCGAGAACTTAGGCGGGACACAAATCGGACGTACGTCGCGTATGCGGTTTGATACTTAGTAGTAACAATCTCGTGATCTCCTGCGTCAGCCTCGTCGTCGTCATCTTGTGCTTTTTCTTCCTCTTGGTTTTTTTTCTCTTTTTCACCTGTCTTTTTCACCGCTTGGTTTTTTTTCTCTTTTTCACCTGTCTGGGTATTGATTTCATCAAGACATTTTTCGTAGACACTTTTGACTCCAGCCCAAATAGATTTCATCTCATCTCGATGAACTTCGAGTGAGTGCAGGGGTTCTCTTGCAAGATATGCTTCATCCAAATCTGCATCAAATTGGGTAAGAACATCAGTGGCTCTTATAAATTGTTGGAGAAAAACCATAATGTAGTTTGTTAAATCTGACAAAACAATTTTTTTTTTCAACAAAAAGAAAACGAAGGGAGAAGTAAAAGCAAAGGATAGAGTTCGGAAAAGCGAGTAGTGTATTCACTGTATACCGTTTGGATTGGATAAGATATTTATCGAAGACGTAAGGATTTGGACAGGATTCAACGAAAACGAAATATATAGGTGATTATATAAAATAAAATACTGCAAATTTTAATTACTCTATGATTCTAAATAATTATGTTGATGTAAACAAATGATGTTTTGTTTTAAAGCCAAGATTCCGATTGCGTGTTTGAATACAATCTTGATATTTTTAACGGAATTTGTTTGAGTAATACGAATGTGCTTGCTTGTAACTAAATAAGTTTCTTTTAGTTTGTTGAGTTAAAGGTATATATATTTTTCTTTTGAGTTTTACCGAATTAAATGGTTGAAAACTAAATTTTTTTTTTTAATTTGTGATGTTGAATGTTTATTTTTAATTTTATATGTATATATTTTTTTTTTATTTTAAGGGTTTGACGATTTGTATAGGGAATTTTTCTTAATCGATATTGTGTAAAATGGAATATTATATCTGTGTAAAATATTAAGATGCTTAAACGAGAATTTTGAATGAATGACAATTTTCACCACATTGTACCTTTTTGTTGTTAGGTGTTTGTTATTCGAAAAAGATTTTAAAATTTTAACTTTCAGTAAATTTTTGATATTTTTTTTTTTTTTTTTTTTTTATCGACCTATTTAAGTTTCCTTGTTTGTTGGGTTCAACAAAATGTTTTACAAAGAATTTACTGCCTTAAGAATTTTTGAATTATTAGGGAAAGATTTTGAGTGAACCCTTTGAACTAATTGAGTAAATGGGTTTAACGAGAAAAATTAAAGAAACTTACTGTAATAAATGTTATTCCTTTTTTCACACGACAGGTTGGAAATTTTGCACAAAAATTTTGTAATAACCAGTGAACCAGCACAAAAAATTTATCGGTATAGAAGTAATTCCATAAGAAATGAACAATTTGTTTTCAATTTCCTTTTTTTTAGTAATTCGTTTGGAAATTTTATTAGCTTTTGTTTTTAAACTCTTTTTTTTTTTTTTTGTTTTATTTTTGTAATTGATTTATTATTTATTAACACGGTTTATTGAAATAAATTTGTAGTTGTATTATTTGTTTTTTTTTTTTTTTGAGCTAAATTCAAATTAGTAAATTTGTTTCTTTTCTTTTTACGACACTTGATTTCGATTATATTTTGTTCATCTGTTATCGATACTGTTTTGTTTATTTTCTACTGTTTCGTAAATTTTACAAATAAATGTCAAAAATTATTCTCTTTTAATATCGTTTTTTTTTTTTTTAAACAAAGAAGAAGAAAATTTCCCTACTTAGGGTTTTTTTAAGCTTTCACGAGAGAGTAATATTTCTAACTTTCAACAAATGTTGATGAGATATAGTAGCTGGAAACGTACTCAGCAACAAACGATTGTAAAGGGCCATTTAGATTGGCAGACTTGTAAAACGACCTGTCAAAAATTCATGCGGAGAGAATTTTTTTCATCGTCTAAACACTCAACATACAAATACGGACAGACTTTTTGTCAATACGGAGAGGAAAATGTTGACATACGGATGTAGTTTTTGTGTTTTGAAAAATTTCAAAAAATTACTATTTTCATTAGATCAGGGATGTTTTTTATGTAAACAAAAATACAAATAATAACAACAGCTGTTGTGAAGTGGTGGTAAAAATAAATAAAATTTTATATGGGCTAAATTTTTGGAACAAGTCTAATTGGCAGACATTGGTCCGATTTATTTTTTTCTATTTTTTGAAATAGGGATGATTTAGGTGAGTTCAACAAAGAAACAAAATTGTCGGCGGCCCGTGGTTCCAGAGTTATGGGTCTCCAAAGTTCGGATATCGAATTTAATATATCTTCATCAATAATAGTCCAATCAGACCAAGATTGGTTTCATTCGAAAGCTTATTCAAATACCTTTAATTTGACATTTTAAAAAATTTGGATTCATTAACCCATTGTGAAACAACTCTAAATTTTAGATTTTTCACCCCAAGTTTTTGAAGAAATGGGGTAATATTTTAAAATTATGCCCTATTAAGGTATTTATTTTTATAACTAGGCTTATAGCTTAGATATTAAGCTTTGATTTGAGCTTTCATTTGACCTTTTAACCCTTATAGAACCGGAGTTATTTACGTTTAAACATTAGAAAACATATTTGAATATATATAACGGTGCCCTGGATA
The DNA here is from genome assembly GCA_963921195.1 of Pegoplata infirma. NCBI lineage: Eukaryota > Metazoa > Arthropoda > Insecta > Diptera > Anthomyiidae > Pegoplata > Pegoplata infirma. The sequence goes on from OY992540.1 coordinate 153,923,664, forward strand.
GGATTTAAATAAAATGTTGGTGTTACTCCAATTTTTAAGTGGATTAGGTTTTTAGAAAATAAAAGAAAGAAAATGAGCCAAAAAAGAAAAAAAAGTACTAGGCGCTTTTTTTTTGGCGGGCAAAAAGATGATTTTTAAAAAAACAAAAAAGAATTTATTCTTTCAAATGCATTAAAATTTGTGTATACGGATGTAAATTCATCACATATTTACTTATCAGTGAGATTTAGATATATATGTAACATATTTTTCCAGATATGAGACTTAAAAGAATAATTTCACTATTAATTGAAACTAAATGAAATATGTCCTTGTAAATTATATATAAATGTAAGTTCTTAAAAGTTTTCAGTGTACTACTCAGACGGACAGCAGAACACAAAGTTGCTTCAGTTTAGACCTTAGTGAGTCATATAATTTTAAAAGAATTAATACTTTTTTGTTAAAAATGTTTTTTCAAAACTAAGAAAAATCAGAAAACGATAGTAAAAATCATTAAAAATGTGTTTGCAATGCCTAAGGAAAAGTAAAATAAAGAAAATAGTTTAAAAAGGGATACAGAAAGTGGGTTGGACTATTTGCTTATTGCGAAACTTATGGATGGACTTAATATCATTTTTTAATTTTGTTTATTTCTCCAAAAATCCTTTGTAAATTTTGTTTGTATTGTTGGGGTAACTTCCCCCCTTCAAAATCTAGAAACAGGATCAATATTAAATGTGAAGTAACTGCTAGAGTTAAAATGTTCATTAAATTAAAGAAGAAATTTAATTTAGTCTCACTAAATAGTGAAATTATTCTTTTGAGTCTCATATCTGAAAAAATAGGTCACATTTATATTTAAATCTCACTGACAAGTGAATATGTGATGAATTTACATCTGCATAAAATTTTTTTAACCCTTTAAAAGCCAAATTTTTTTGGCTAGGAATTTCTTGACCAAACTTTGTGAAAATGTTGATCTATACTAAAGAAAACTTTTTTGTTGATTTCATTGGTCTACTGCGCCCTCTAGCGGAGATATATGCAATCAAACTTAAAACTTTCACATACAATATCTCCCGAACAAGTTAAATTTTTTTCAAAATTTTAATTTTGTATTTTTTGTACAGAAAAGTACTACACAACTCGCTTTCGAGAAAGCTTTTGCAAATATTATTCAATGTTTTAGCATTTTTTAACGTTTATTTTATTTTTAAAATTTTTTACGTTATTTGAAAAATTTCGGTTATGCCAACAAATATTGCGTCTACCCCTTCGGTTTGCAAATTTTTTTTCGGAACACATATATCGTAAAGATAACCCTTCAATGATCATTCTTGTCCAAATAAAACATAAAAATGCTGTACGTTTAAATTTTAATGATTTTTTTAACGACGTGTACACGGTTGTGTACAGTGGCCAGTAATGGGTTAATGCATTTGAAAGAATAAATTCTTTTTTGTTTTTTTGAAATTCATCTTTTTGCCCGCCAAAAAAAAAAGCGCCTAGTACTTTTTTTTCTTTTTTGGCTTATTTTCTTTCTTTTACAGTCCAAAAACATAATCTGCTTAAAAATTGGAGTAACACCAAAATTTTATTTAAACCCTCTCCAGGGCACCGTGATATACCAGACCTCTGTGTAGTTTATTTTTTTTTTGCCTTAAAAGGTTTTCTGGGTTGCCGGCCTTCGGACGGGCTTAGGGATTTTAATTTTCATATATTTATTAAGCGGCTTCGCTAAATAAAGTTTTTTTTTATTAATATATAAGCGGGTCAATGGTTATGAGTCAATAACTCCGGTTCTATAAGGGTTAAAAGGTCCATTTAAAGCTCAAATTAAAGCTTAATATCTAAGCTTTAAATCTCGTCGTATAAATACATGCCTTAATAACACACAATTTTAAAATATAACGCATTTTCTCTAAAAACTTTGGTTTAAAAATCTAAAATTTGGTTTTGTGCCACAATGGGTTAATGGAACCAAATTTTTTTTAAATTTCAAAATAAAGGTATTTGATTAAGCTTTCGAATGAAACCAATCTTGGTCTGATCGGACCAATTTTGATGAAGATATATCAAATTTGATATCCGAACTTTGGAGGCCCATAACTCGGAAACCATGGGCCGCCGACAATTTTTTTTTTTTACCACAATTGTATGGTTGATTTGTAAATTTTACAATTGCAAAATGTTGTTTGGGTGTGTGTTTGTAATGAAAAGCTGTTTTTTTTCTACAATTTAATTTACGCGTATACGTCTAAACACACAAAAGACATTCAAGAGAGTTTTTTTATACTTTTTGACAAGCGGTTTAAAATGAAAAGACTTTTTCATCTTGATAATCTTTTCAAAAAGTGTGCTAATCTAAATGGGCCTTAAATTGAAGTTTGTTCTGACTTCAACTTTTAAAATATTAAAATGTTGGTAGTTCTCCTTTTTCTTTATTTGTAAAATGTTGCTAGAGTAATAGAAAGCAAACTGACATTTACATATTTATATTGCAATAAACCGAAGTTAAGGAATGTTGATAAGATTTGATTATGTATAAAATTTATATGCAACAAATGTTGCGGAATAGTTTGAACTGCTGATATTTGGATTTCGAAACATACAAAAAAATTATGGTTAATGAAACACTGATTTCTCCTTATGGATTTTGTTGTGCACCAAATTTAAGGTGGGACAAATTGAAACGAAAACTTATGGAGTTGAAAGAGATTTTTTTTTTGTACACTGCAAAAACAAATGCAAATGCAAAAAATATAACGGACTGGTCTTGCCCTTGAAATTGCAATTTTCTTTTGTTTCTTAGTTTTAAGACAATTTATTTTTTTTTTCTTCTTTTAACAATTATTTGTTGTTTTATATTTTTATGTATGTTAAATTTTAAGCTTGAGAAACAAAAATACCGTTTAAGCAAAATATTAATATAGAAAAAAATATTGGATTTTGAAAGCGGTTTTTATGTACATTGCTTTTTTTTTAATTTTTTGCTTTTTAGGTTTTTACAAATTGTAACACTACTTTTGACCTTTGAATTCACAATTTTTTTGCATGGAATTTTAATTTAAATTTTCCTTCTTTTTTTATAGAATTTTTATATGATTTTTTTTTGAATTTTTTGTTAATTTCGCGATTTTTATTTAATTTTTGGAAATTTTACGATTTTTATATGATTTTTATTGAAAAATTTTGTATTGAATTTTTGTAATTTCGCGGTTTTGTATAATTTTTATTTTAATTTTTGATCTGCGTAAGATTTTACCGTCCCGTATAAATATCACTTTATAACTAAGAATATGTGAGCAAAGAGAAATGACAGTAACTTACAGAAAAAATTCCTTTGGTAAATTAGTGGTGCCAATTAGTCGATACCTCTGATGACTTATTGATGACGTAACGATGTTTGATAGATGTAGCTATTAAAAGATTCAACAGGTGATCGAATAAAAAGCAGATTGAGTTATGATCGAAATTGATTTCCTAAACTTTTCTGTAGTTGATGATGAAATGTGTGAATTTTCCGTTAATCTTTTGAATTTTCTCCAAAGATTTTGTTGATGACGTTAGCCTATGAGCTGGAAATACCTGGATTATTCTTTAGGAAACTTATTTCTTCTTGAAATGGATTATTTAAAATCCGTAGGAGTAGTAATCCGGTTCGTGGAGGACCATGAAAATATGAAGGACCAGAGTTAAATTCGATGTCAAATAAAAGTCAATTGGGATTTGATTCAGTTTGGAATTCCTTTATTTAACTATGTGTAGTCTTCTAATGCTAAAACTTAACTAACTTAACAATAAATTTATGGTATTTAAGCTACAAGGGGACATATTTTTAGTACATACTGTATAACAGTTTAAAGCCCTCTATAGTTAAAAATATAGTTCATTAATGGAAAATATTAGGGTGGTGACATGTACACTGTTAAATAATGATCCAAATCAAGTGCAGAAATGTTTTTATACTTTTTTCTGAATTCACATCCAATTAGTTAATATAAACAGGAAAAGAAATTAAACGTTGTCCAAAATGTAAAATAATATAAATAAATTTGAATTAATCCAAGGATTTAACTAAATTTATTTTCATTCTTTGCATTTTGGACAAAGCTTAATTTGTTTTTTTGTTTATATTTACTAATTGTATGTAATTTCAGAAAAAAAATAAAAAAAAAAAACCTGGACTTGATTTGTCCCATTTTTTAACTAAATAAAGTTAATCCAAATCTTTATCCGGTCTGCAAAAAACAGGGCTAATATATCGGAATAATCATACGCACCCCTGTCTAAAATTATTTTTTTGTTATATTGTACCTGGGAGCGTATGATTAATTTTGTTAACCCGGTGAAAAATGTTCATATATGCACATACGTGTTTCATATGTGATCACTAGGGCAAGTACTTTCATGAAAATGCATGTTTTTACTCAGCATTGTAAACATAACATAAATTAAATATCTATCCGAATCAAAGAATTTGCAATAAAATGGCATTGATTTGTAGTTGCATATTTTTGCATATTTTGGTATAAATGCATATTTTTGCATATTTTGATATAAATCAGACTTTTTTTAAATTTCATCAATATTTTTCAAAACTTCCTTAGGAAAATTCAAACCATATCCCCTATTTCTTATAGAAAAATGTATTTATTTATCGAAATCATATTCTAATGCATTTTTTAAAGAAAATGGATTCTGGAAGTGTAATTTTTAGATTCTGAAAAATTTTTCCTATTTAAAATGTTCCTATTCTGAGATATTTATGAATATCTCTTCACTAATCGTAAAGAAAAAAATGTTTTTGAATTTAAGATTTTTTACAGGAAAATTGAATTTTTATTTTGATTAGAGTTAGGGTGGGGTCTTTTCCCTTTAAGTTGATTTTTTGACTTGAAAATCGGAAAATTCCAAAAAAAATTATTTAAAAAAAAAATATTTTTTTTTTTAGAATAAAGAACACAAAGTATTGAAAAATAACTTGTTTTAGAAAAATATTGTATTTTAATATTTTTTTTCTTTTAGAAACTTTTTTACTTCAGAAATATTTAGTGATTCAAGGAAAAAAACTTCTCAAGTAAAAAAATATTTTACTAACTAAAAATCGTTTCCACTCAATAAAATATTTTTAAAAATTGTCGAGGGACTTAAAATATTTGACGAAGCCTAATTTATGTTGATAAATTATTTTTTTTTTCTAAAAACAATAATTTTTAGATGCATATTTTCAAAGTTTTTAGTGCATATTTTGGATTTTTAGACTCATATTATAGGCACATATTTTCGTTTTTTAGATGCATGAAAGTACTTGCCCTAGTGATCACATATGAAAAATATGTGAACATACACGCTCCATATGAACACATATATGAAGCAATATTTCTTGATTTTTTTTCATATATGCTGATGTATGAAAACACATATGCACACATCTGCAAATACTGGGACTTATAAAATTTAAAAAAAAAAATTTCTAAAAGTATTTGAACTGAAATTTTAAACTAAAATTTTTTACTCTAAAACGCAAAAAAAAACTTTGAAAATTTTCAAAAAAAAATTTCACATATGTACACATTTACACATATATGTTCTTTCCATATGTGTCCCGATATAAGATGTTTGAATTTTTCTCAGGACTTAGACAATTTTTCAAAATTTTTTTTCTAAAAACATTTTTTAATGATTTTTTTACTACAAACACTTGGTACTTCGAAAATTAAAAAAAAACAAATCCGAAAGTCGCGACTTAGAAAATTATTCAAAAAAAATTTTTTTTTTTCTAAAAACATTTTTTAATTATTTTTTTATTACAAACCCAAAAAAAGTTGCCAAAAAAATTTTAAAATATTTTAATGAAATTCTTTACACCAAAATGCAAAACGGAATTAAAAAAAATATATGTTCCATATGTGATCATATATGTCCATATATTTACATATGCCGCCAATTTTCGCATTTGCTTCATATATGTAATACATATGGACGAGCATATATGAATAATATATGAATAACATCTGACATTTTTCACCGGGAAAATAAATTTTTTTAAACGCGGCTGGCATCTAAGCCTTAGCATACATTTTATTAGACATTTGAATTTATGCTTTTTTCTTCAAGTGTATTTTTTAAGTATTTGTTGTTTAATTTGAATGCATTGAATTAGTTTTAAATATAATTGCAATACTGTTGTTGTTGGCATTTGCTGCTTTCGTTGTCAGTGTTTACATTTTTGTCGTTGTTGTTGCTGTTTTTCCTTACCAAACTGGGGTCTCTATGTCATAAACATTTATCTTCGTAGAAGTTGATTTCTCTTTTTGATATTCTCCGCTTACAATTATTGATAGAGGGTACACATAAGTTTGTCATTCCGAATGTGACACATCAAAATCAGAGTATAAAGCTCTATCTATATATATAAAAGAGTGTGGTGACTGACTGACTGACTGACTGATTGGCAATAATCATCGCCCAGCCCAAACCGCTGAAGCTAGAGACTTGAAATTTGGAATGTAGGTTCGGCTCCCGACAAAACCACCCACTAAGAAGGGATTTTTGGAAATTCCGATTCTAAGGGGGCAAAAGGGGGAATATAGGGCTCTTTGGGGGATTTTGTATCTTTTGAACTAATAGTCCTAGAAACTTCAAATTTGAACTCTAGGATCCTCTCGCGGAAATAAAATTTCAAAAAAAATATTTTTGGAAAATTCCGCCTCCAAGGGGGGAAAAGGGGGAAAATAGGGCAAATTGGTACATTTTTTATATTCTAAACAAATGGTCCCAGAAACTTGAAATTTGAAGTCTAGCACCCTCTCGCGGAAATAACATTTTGGAAAAAGTAATATTCTGAAAATTCCGTTTCTAAGGTGGGGGGAGGGGGAAAATAGGGCAAGTTGGTACATTTTGTATCTTCTGAACTAATGGTCCTACAATCTTGAAATTTTGAATATAGGATACTCTCGCGGAAATAACATTTTGAAAAAAGTACTTTTTTGAAAATTCCGGTTTTAAGGGGGACAAAAAGGGGGAAAATAGGGCAATTTGGTGAATTTTGAACTAATGGTCCTAGAAACTAGATATTTGAACTATAGTATGCTCTCGGGGAAAAAACATTTTTTTACTAAAATTTTTTCACTCAAAATTTTTTTTCACTCAAAATTTTTTTCTTACAATTTTTTTTTTTACAAATTTTTTTTTCACTCAAATTTTTTTTTTACTCAAAATTTTTTTTCTCTCAAAATTTTTTTTTTCTCAAAATTTTTTTTCACTCCAAAATTTTTTTTCATCAAATTTTTTTTTCACTCAAAATTTTTTTTCACTCAAAATTTTTTTTTACTGAAAATTTTTTTTCACTACATTTTTTTTACTCAAAATTTTTTTTCACTCAAAAATTTTTTTTTTACAAATTTTTTTTCACTCAAATTTTTTTTTTCACTAAAAATTTTTTTTCACTCAAAAGTTTTTTTTTTACAATTTTTTTCTACTCAAAATTTTTTTTTACTCAAAATCTTTTTCACTCAATTTTTTTTTACTAAAAATTTTTTTTACTCAATTGTATTTGATTCTTCAGTTTTTTTACTCAATTTTTTTTTACTTAAATTTTTTACTTAGAAGGTGTTTTCACCCAAATTTTTTTTACTCAAAATATTTTTCGCTTAATTTTTTGACTCAAATTTTTTACTCAATTTTTTTTTCTCATTTATTTTTTTAATTTTCACTTAAATTTAGGGGGAAATAGGATAATTTTAAACATTCGATCTTCTGAACTAATGGCCCCAGTAACCAAAAATTTGGACTATAGGATCCTCTCTCGGAAATAATACTCTAAAGAAAGTATTTAAAAAAAAAACAAATAAGAAGGGGAAATGGGGAAAAAAGGGCAATTTGGTACATGTTCTATCTTCAGACCTAATGGTCCTAGAAACTTAAAGTTTGGACTATAAGATCCTCTAACGGAAAAAACATTCTGAAACAAAGTTTTTTTTTTAATTCTGTTTCTAGGGGGTTGAAAGGGGGAAAGTAGGATAATTTGGTACATTTTGTATCTTCTGAACTAATGGTCCTAGAAACTTAAAAATTTGGACTATATGATCCTCTCGCGGAAATTATGTTCTGAAGAAAGTATTTTTTGAAAATTTTTCATTCAAATTTGGGGGGGGGGGGGAAATAGGACGATTTTGAACAATTTCTATATTGTGAAGTAATGGTCCCAGAAACCTGAAATTTGGACTATAGGATCCTCTCGCGAAAATAATATTCTGAAGAAAGTACTTTTTTAAAAAGGCACTTCTAAGAAGGGGAAAAATTGGGCAATTTGGTACATTTTCTTTTTTCTGACCTAATGATCCTAGAAACTTAAAGTTTGGACTATAAGATCCTCTCGCGGAAAAGACATTCCGAAACAAAGTTTTTTTCAATTCCGCTTCTAGGGTGGTAAAAATGGGGATAATAGGACAATTTGGTACATTTTGAATGTTCTGAACTAATTTTCCCAGAGACTTAAAAATTTTGACTATGGGATCCTTCGCGGAAATAACATTGTGAAGAAAGTTCTATTTTGAAAATTTCGCTTCTAAGGGGGGAAAAGGGGGAAAGTAGAGTAATTTTGTGTCTGCTGAACTAATGGTCGCAGATCCTTGAAATTTGGGCCGTACGATCCTCTCGCGGAAATAACTTTCTGAAAGAAGTACTTTTTGAAAATTCCGGTTTGTATCTGCTAAACAAATAGGACTGCACGATCCTCTCGCGTGGACTGCACGATCCTCTCGCGGAAATAACATTCTGAAAAAAAGTACTTTTTTGAAAATTCCGATTTAAAGGGGGAAAAAGAGGAAGGTAGGGCAATTTCGTATCTGCTGAAAATATGGTCCTAGATACTTGAAATTTGGAGTGAACGATCCTCTCGCGGAAATAACATTCTAAAGGAAGTACTTTTTCAAAATTCTGGGGGGAAATCGGGAAAGTAGGGAAATTTGGAATCTGTTGAACTAATGGTCCTTAATACTTGAAATTTAAACTTGAAATTTAAACTTCTTAAAGAAGAACTTTTTCAATAAATCCGCTTCTACGGGGAAAAACGGGGAAAGTAGGGCAATTTTGTGTCTGCTGAACTAATGGTCCTAGATACTTGAAATTTGAACTGTACAATCCTCTCGCGGAAATAATATTCTAAAGGAAGTACTTTTTGAAAATTCCGGGGGGAAAAAGGGGGTGAGTGGGGTAATTTTGAATCTGCTGAACTCATGGTCCTAGATACTTGAAATTTTAACTGTACGATCCTCTCGCGGAAATAACATTGTTAACGAAAAACTTTTTTAAAAATTACGCTTCTACGGGGAAATAGGGGGAAAGTAGGGCAATTTTGTATCTGCTGATCTAATGGACCTAGATACTTAAAATTTTAACTGTACAATCCTATCCCGAAAATAACATTCTAAAAGAAGTACTTTTTTGAAAATTCGTTTTTAAAGGGGGAAAAATGGGGAAAGAAGGGCAATTTCGTATTTTGAAAATTTTTTTTATAAGGGTGGGGGTAGAAGGGGTTTAATAGGGCAATTTTGTATCTTCTGAACAAACTTGAAATTTTGAATCTGGATGCTCTCGCAGAAATTATTTTTTGAAAAATATATTTTTTTGAGAATTTTGGTTTTAAGGAGGCCCAAAAGGGGGAAAATAGGGCAATTTGCTAAACTTTAAATTAATTAATGGTCTTAGATACATGACATTTGGAATAAGGGATCATATCGCGGCAATAACATTCTAAAAGAAGTACTTTTTTGAAAATTTCGCTTTTAAGGGGGTGAAAGGGGGAGAGTAGTGCAATTTTGTATATGCTAAAGTAATGGTCCTAGATACTTGAAAATTGGACTGTACGATCCTCCCGCTGAAATAACATTCGGAAAGGAATACTTTTTTAAAAATTCCTCTTTTAAGGGGAAAAGAGGGGAAAATAGAGCAATTTTGAATCTGCTGAACTAATGGTCCTAGATACTTGAAAATTGGTTTGTACGATCCTCCCGCGGAAATAACATTCGGAAAGAAATATTTTTTTAAAAATTCTTCTTTTAAGGGGGAAAAAGGGGGAAAGTATGCCAATTTTGTATCTGCTGAACAAATAATCCTAGATACTTGAAAATTGGACTGCACAATTCTCTCGCGGAACTAAAATTCGAATTGAGGACTTTTTGGAAAATTCCGCCTCTAAGAGGGAAGAGGGGAAAGGTAGGCAATTTTGTATCTGCTGAACTAATGGTCCGGGAGACTTGATATTTGGACTGTACGATCTTTTCGCGAAAATAACATTCTGAAAGAAGTACTTTTTTAAATATTCCGATTTTGATTGGGAAAAGGGGGAAAAGTAGGGCAATTTTGTATCTGCTGAAATAATGGTCCTATATACTTGAAATTTGGACTGTACGATCCTCTCGCGGAAATAACATTCTCAAGGAAGTATTTTTTGAAAACTCTACTTTTAAGGGGGAAAAAGGGGAAGTTAGGGCAATTTTGTATCTGCTGAACTAATGGTCCTCGATACTTATAACATTTTTTTTAGAAAATTTTTGAAAATTCGTTTTTAAAGGGGGAAAAATGGGGAAAGAAGGACAATTTCGTATTTTGAAAATCTTTTTATAAGAGTGGGGGTAGAAGGGGTTTAATAGGGCAATTTTGTATCTTCTGAACAAACTTGAAATTTTGAATCTGGATGCTCTCGCGGAAATTATTTTTTGAAAAATATATTTTTTTGAGAATTTTGGTTTTAAGGGGCCCAAAAGGGGGAAAATAGGGCAATTTGCTAAACTTTAAATTAATTAATGGTCTTAGATACATGACATTTGCCATATGGGATCATATCGCGGCAATAACATTCTAAAAGAAGTACTTTTTTGAAAATTTCGCTTTTAAGGGGGAGAAAGGGGAAAAGTAGTGCAATTTTGTATATGCTAAAGTAATGGTCCTAGATACTTGAAAATTGGACTGTACGATCCTCCCGCTGAAATAACATTCGGAAAGGAATACTTTTGTAAAAATTCCTCTTTTAAGGGGAAAAGAGGGGAAAATAGAGCAATTTTGAATCTGCTGAACTAATGGTCCTAGATACTTGAAAATTGGTCTGTACGATCCTCCCGCGGAAATAATATTCGGAAGGAAATACTTTTTTAAAAATTCTTCTTTTAAGGGGGAAAAAGGGGGAAAGTAGACCAATTTTGTATCTGCTGAACTAATAGTCCTACATACTTGAAGTTTGGACTGTACGATCCTCTCGCGGAAAGAACATTCTAGAAGAAGTACTTTTTTGAAATATCCGCTCTAGCGGATATAACATTCTAAAAGAAGTACTTTTTTTTAAATTCTGCTTCTACGGGGGGAAAAGGGAGAAAGTAGGGCAATTTTGAATCTGCTGAACTAATAGTCCTACATACTTGAAGTTTGGACTGTACGATCCTCTCGCGGAAAGAACATTCTAGAAGAAGTACTTTTTTGAAAGTTCTCCTTCTAAAGGGGGAAAAGGTGGAAAGTAGGGCAATTCTGTATCTGTTAAACTAATGATCCTAGATACTTAAAATTTGAACTGTACGATCCTCTTGCGGAAAAAGTAATTTTTGTGGAAAGTTTCGCTTCTAAGGGAGAAAAGGCGGAAAGTAGGGCAATTTTGTATCTGCTGAACTAATGGTCCTAGATACTTGAAATTTAGACTGCACGTTCCTCTCTCTTGGAATTAACATTCTAAAAGAAGTACTTTTTTGAAAATTCCGATTTCAAGGGGGGAAACGGGGAAGGTAGGGCAATTTTGTATCTGCTGAACTAATGTTTCTAGATACTTGAAATTTGGCTGAACGATCCTCTCGCGGAAATAACATTCTTAAGAAAGTACTTTTCAAAATTCTGAGGGGAAAAGGGGGAAAGACGGGCAATTTTGAATCTGCTGAACTAATGGCAAGGATCATAGAAATAAATAGGATGTCCAGAAGTTCAAGTTCCTGATAATCACGTTGCTCAGCCTGCTCAGTCTGCTCAGCTTGCTTAGCTTGCTCTCCCAAAACAGGGGTCTTGTGGACTGTCCACAGGGGCCTTGTGGACTGTCCACAAGACCCCTCAACCTAAACCATTAAAGCGTTCAAAACAAAGAAATCGAAATTTGGCAAACATTTTGAAAAATTTTCGATTTAAATTTTGAAAAAATGAGGAATATTAAGAAAAATTCCAAAAAAATTATTGCAAATACTAGGAAGAACCAAAAATGAATATTTATTTTCATATTTTGAAAATTTAAAAAATTTTCATTCTTTTTTATTTTTTGCCCCCCATAAATATTCATTTTTGGTTCTTCTTAGTATTTTCATTAATTTTTTTGGAATTTTTCTTAATCTTCCTCATTTTTTCAAAATTTAAATCGAAAATTTTTCAAAATGTTTGCCAAATTTCGATTTCTTTGTTTTGAACGCTTTAATTGTTAATGTTCAGGGGTCTTGTGGACAGTCCACAAGGCCCCTGTGGACAGTCCACAAGACCCCTGTTTTGGGAGAGCAAGCTGAGCAAGCTGAGCAAGCTGAGCAGACTGAGCAGGCTGAGCAACGTGATTATCAGGAACTTGAAGTTCTGGACATCCTATTTATTTCTATGATCCTTGCTAATGGTCCTAGATTCTTGAAATTTGAACTGAACGATCCTCTCGCGGAAATAACATACTTAAAGAACTTTTTTAAAAATTCCACTTCTAAGGGTGAAAAAGGGGAAAGGTGGGCCCTTTGGGGGATTTTGTATCTTTTGAACTAATAGTTTTAGAATCTTGAAATTTGGACTCTATAATCCTCTCGCGAAAAAGAACTAAAAAAATATTTTTTTGAAAATTCCGCCTCCAAGGTGGGGAAAATAGAGCAAATTGGTACATTTTTTGTCTTCTGGACAAATGGTCCCAGAAACTTGAAATTTGGACTCTAGGATCCTCTCGCAGAATTAACATGCGGAAAACAAAATTTTTTGAAAATTCCACCTCCAAGGGTGGGAAAATAGGGAAAATTGGTGAATTTTTTTTCTTCTGAACAAATGAACCACGAAACGTGAAGTTTGGTCTTTAGGATCCTCTCGCCGAAACAACATTCCGAAAAAAATATTGTTTGAAAAATTCCTCCTCCACGGTGGGAAAGGGGGGGAAATAGGGAAAATCGTTACATTATTTATCTTTTAAACAAATGGTTCCAGAAACTTGAAATTTGAACTCTAGGATCATCTCGCAAAAAAAAACATCTTAAAAAAAGTAGAAGGGGGAAAATAGGGCAATTTTGTATCTTCTGAACTAAAACTTTTAGTTTTAATCCTCTCGCGGAAATAATTTTTTTAAAAATACACTTTTTCAAAATTTCGGTTTTAAGGAGGGCCAAGAGGGGGAAAATAGGTCAATTTGGTAAATTTTAAACTAATGGTCTTAAAAACATGACATTTGCAATATATAATCATCTCGCGGAATAACATATTGAAAGAAGTACTTTTTTGAAAATTACTTTTTAAAGGGGGAAAGAAGGGCAATTTTGTATCTGCTGAACTAATGGTCCTACACTCAAAATAATCACTCTGTTAAATTACAGAGATACTCTGCTGAGCCAGCAGAAAATACCATAGATTTCCAACCAGCAAGATTTTTTGTTATTTTACGAAGAAAACTCTGTAAAATGGTTTGAACAAAAAAAAACTGTAAAACTACATAGTTTCTAGTAAAATATTAGTTAAATGGGATCACAATTTCACAGATAAATACTCTGTAATTTAACATGTATTTGTAAAAACTTTGTAAAATTATTTCGTCAAAAAAAATGTAAATTTACAGAATTATCTGTAAAATGTTGGTATGTGACCAGAAGTTTTTCAAAAACTTCTGAAAATTTACAAAGTTGAACACATGAAATAATTGGGAACGAAAATAACAACATACACATTTTTAATAAAAAAAAACTTCTTAAAGTTGTCATTCCTAAGGCGATTTTAATTTTTTTTAACTTTGCGTGCATGAAGTCCAGAACTTCTTTGCTTCAAAAACACTAACAGTCTGACAAGCCATTAAAATTATTCTTTCCGTATTACGAATATTTTAAATTATTAAAGCTCACATATTTAGTGACGCATTTAAGCGGTAGATGTTCACCGAGGTTTTTATAAATTTATAAATGACGATTTGAGCAGGGCCTATTTATCATGTTTCCTATTAGTACTTTCATAAACTTTGAGAAAAAACTAAAATTTAAATGAGCTTGATTAAATGCATTTCCAACTTTAATGGTGTGCACGCGAAATGTTATACTTTAATTTCTTGTTAAAATTCATTCTTTAAGTGGAAACTATAACAATTTTTATTAATTTTCTTCGACTGTAATGTGCAAGAGCTTGGATAAGTAATAACATGAATAAAAAAAATAAAGGCAATTGCCATCATTTAAATGCGCCCGCTTAAATGTTTCGCACGCGAATGTTTAACTTTGTAGAAATTATTTATAAACTCGCCAGATGTTCTCACGTTTTTTGTTTTCATAAACTTCTCATTTTCAGTGCCACATTTGAGCGGGATCATTTCAATAAACACTTTTATAGGTTAGGTTAGGGGTGGTGGTGGAGCCTAAAGTTCAGACTCCTCGCATAGACCGGCTGGTCCATAGCGATACCAACAATTTCCTTCAGCGACGAGGATAAAACACTTTTATAAAATTAAAGGGAAATCGTTTAAGAACGCCTTGACTTGATATGGCTTTAACACGACGCACAGTGATTCGTTTCATTGGCAAAAATCAAAAAAATAAGTATGTCTTCAATGTTGATGATTTTTTGTATTTTTACAATTTAATAGTAAACTAAAAGAAATATGTGCTTTTCTGATTTTTAAGAAGTCATATGTTGCCACAAGAGGGCGCTAAAGTATGGAAATTTAACGCTATTGTGTGTAAACGAAAAAATTGATTTTTATAGGTTTACTAAAATAATTATGAAAAATCGAATTTTAAAGAAATCAACGAACTTTTTTTTGCAAAAGTTACTTAAATATATTTGCTAAAAGCTGTATTTGCAATTTTTTAGAATTAATCTTAAAATACATTTTTGTATTGCTCTGAAATCTATATTTTTTCTACCGAATCCCAAAAAATTGACAAATTTTGATGGAATGTATAAAAAAAGTTCGTGAGTCAAAAAATTATTTTTTTCGCTTTTTCGATAGCTCGGACTATGGTTTATAAGGCAAAACAATAAAAATAACTAAGTTTTTGTCTGAAGTTGGAAAAAAGTTAGGTTTTTTTTGTGTCTTTATTTAATTTTTTTCAAAAGCTATATTATTAATGGAAAAAATATTACAAAAAAAATCCAATATTAAGTATTTTTTCTTTACACATTGATATATTATATAGTATTCTGTAAAAATATAATAAAAAAATCAGAAAAAAATTATGCAGTACGTGGGCCGTTTTGCTTTAAAAGTTATCTTTGACTTTTACTAAAATCCCCAAAATCACCAAATTTTAATGGCCTTCATAAAAAAAGTTCGTGAATAAAATTTTTTTGTTTTTTATTTTTTTTGTAGCTTTAACTATGTTTTATAAGATAAAAAAATAAAAATAACTAAGTTTTTTTTTTAAGTTGAAAAAAAAAATTTTTAAAAAAAATCTAAAATTGGATTATTTTTTTTTTATTTATTTTATTTACTGTAAATAAATTTAAAAAATACATCAACATCTTAGTAAGTTTTTATATAAAGGGATTTATTGTATTGTATACCATAAATTTATAGTAAATAATTCGATAAAATAAGTATACAGTGGGCCATTTTGCTTTAAATCCAATATTTGATTTTCGTTGGTATCCCAAATCAAAACCAAATTTTTTTTTAGGTACATAAAAAAAGTTCGTACTTAAAAATTATTTTTTATTGATTTTTTTAACATCCTGGACTGTTTTCTATACGATCAAATAATAAAAATAACTAAGTTTTTGAAAAAAACGAAAAAAAAAAATTTGAAGTACCCAAAAAAAAATTTTTTTTAAATTTTTTTGTTATTAACGCACAGAAAATAATATCGTGATTTTTTTTTTAATTAAAAATGGATTTGATATTAAATTTAACTTCAATTAAACATTTTAATTGATTCAATTAATGTTTTAATTGAATTCTTAACTTTACTAAAAATAAAAATAAAATGAACAAACGAAACCGGTTTTGTATGCATTAGTGTTAGTAGCAAATGAAAAAAAAAAATGCAAAAAACAAAAAAAAAACTTTTGAACTATTGTTTTGTATATTTTGGTGGTAGCAGCCAATGAATACATAAAAGCAACAAAAAAAAATTTAGTTTTATTGTTTTCTTTAAGGCGAGCGGTCGTTGCGGATAAATTGTTTTGATAATAAAATGTGTACAGTTGTGTTTTGCACATTGAAATATAATACAATTTTTTTTGATTCAACGTTACTAAGGCGACAAAAATGCATGCAATAACAAGATTTAAAAATAAAAATGTAATTTTAAATAGTTATTGATATTTTAAAATACTACTATAATGTTTCTATGCAAAACTATACCAAGTGTTTATATTTAATAAAGAAAATAAATTTCAAAACAATGTAAAACAAAAACATTCTATGTTTATTTATTTTAGGGCATTTTTTGAAGTTCAACTTTTAAAATTAAATTGAGTTTTGGTCTTTTTTCAATTAAAAATTTTATGTGAATCAATAATTCTATATTATTGATTTTCAATTTTATATTATTTTTTTTTAATTTATTTAATTACAATTTTAATTGGTTTTCCATTTTATTTCCAATTAAAACTTTAATTGATTCAATTAACAATTTAATTAAGTTTTAAAACTATTTTCAAACAAAATGAGTAATTAATATGCGCATTTTCGTGATACGTCCGAAATCAATTAATTTTTTAATTGAATCAACGAATTTCGTAATTGAAATTCATTTTTATTTTTTTCTGTGCGGGGTATATACTTAGAAATAAAACAAGTATTAAACGAGTTTACTTAAAACTTATTTTGAATAAATTTATTTTCGTAATGCAATAGGAAATAAGTGTTGCGAATGTTTTGTTTTTGCAGTTATTATTTATTTTTATATTTTTGACTATATTTAAAAAAAGGATATATTAACAGCTTTTTTGTTACCGCAAGCAACTCAACGAAATTTGGCACACTTATTAACGCCATTTGATCTAATCTATATTAAAAATTTTATAGTAATTGAAAGATTGTTAAAATAGTTACAGCGATTTTAAGAAAAAGGATATATGGCAGCCACGCGAGTCCTTGCTCAGATTAAAATACAAATGTTGTACGTTGATAGTTATCTAAATTTCTAAGACAATAACTAAGTTAAGTAATTTTATATCAAGTTTTGTGGCTAAAACTCCACTTTTAAATTTCAGGATATACGACAGGTACAAATGTCCTTCGACCGATTTGCTCAAAATTTTTATTTTTTTTCTATTAATTAATTTTGTGCTTGCGTACCAAATTTGGAAAATCATTGACAACTCTTTCTATTTTATTTTTGTGATTAAACAATATTAACACTTTATTGCAGTTTTTAAAAAGGATATATAAATAACTTTTGTTTTACAGAACCGATTTCAGCGAAATTTGGCACACACATTGACATCTTTTATTCAAATTTTTACAAAAAATTTCAAAGGTATCGAGTAATTTTTGAGCGATTTACAATATTTTTAAGAAAAAGGATATATGGCAGCCACACGAGTCCTTGCTTCAATCTAGAAAAAAATTTACACATAAAATACTATATCAAAATTGGTAACATTGACAAAGTTTGGGAATTTTCTCACCATTTTTGTAGTTTTAATCACATATTTAAATTTCAGGATATATGGGGGGTAGGCGTGTCCTTGCTCCGATTTTTCCAAAAACTCGGTCTTTTCTTGATTAGATAATTTAATGCTTGTGTACCAAATTTCAGAAATCTGCGACCAATATTCTATTTTTGCCCACTCGATATATGGGAACGAATCACTGTGCGACGGTCATTATTTTATTTCTGATCAATTTCTCCTTCCTTAATGTGTCAGTAGTGTTGACAATTGGGAAATGCCATCGTATAAATTTGACCGGTTTAAATTTACCAGCTTTTATTGTAATTTAAGACGCGTTTTAAAATATTTGGAAGTTTTTTGAAGTTATTTTTATTTGAAAACTGTATTACAGAGCAGTAAGTAAAATTACATATGAAATTTAGTATTTTCTTAAAACACAGATTTTTCTAAAATCTGTGCTTTAACAAAAAAAAACTCTATTTAAATATTATCTTTAAAATAGAGATTACAAAGTTACAGATAAAATTTTGTTTTTCGGTCACAAAAAAATACAAAATATTCTCTTAAAATCTGTATTTCGGCAGATAACTTTGTAAAATATCTGTCGAATTGAGATTACAGTCATTTTGCAGAGTATTTAACAGAGTAATTATTTTGAGTGTAGATATTGAGGTTTGGACTGTACGATCCTCTCGCGGAAATAACATTCTGAAAGAAGTACTTTTTTGGAAAAATCTGCTTCTATGGGGGAAAAAGAGGGAAAGTAGGACAAATTTGAAATTTGAATCCTCTTGCGGAAACAACATTCTAATGGAAGTACCTTTTTGAAAATTTCGCTTCTACGGGAAAAAGGGGGAAATTAGGGCAATTTTGTATCTGCTGAACTAACGGTCCTAGATACTTGAAATTTGGAGTGTACTATCCTCTAGCGGAAAAAACATTCTGAAAGAAGTACTTTTTTGAAAATTTTGTTTTATAGGTGGAAGAGGGGGAAAAGTAGGGCAATTTTGTATCTGCTGAACTAATTATCCTAGATACTTGAATTTTGAACTGTTTTGTATCTGCTGAACTAATGGTTCTAGATACTTGAAGTTTCGACTGTACGATCCTCTATAAATATATAATAAAATTGTTTTTTTTTACAGCTAAAGGGTACTTTTCACTATCACACATTTCCACTATACAAGCGTAATTTCACCATGTTAGCGAAATATTTTTTTAAAAAATTTGTTCACTAATTAGATACGACTAGGTTTCAATCAAAAAAGAATCCAAAAATCTTTAGGAAGTTGGTAAATTTTGATGTGTATAATGGAAAAGTGTGATAGTGGAAAGTACCCTTAACCGGTAACGAAGTACCGGGCGAGTTAGCTAGTAAAATACATATACTTAAGACCGGCTTTTTTTTTTTTATGGCAAAGAAAATTGACTTCCGATTTACAACGTCCGGGAAAATTTGAATTTCACTAGTCCTAAAACTTTTGTGTCACAAATTAAGTGAGTAAGATCCAAATAAGTAAAAAAAAAATGGTAATTAACCATGTTCTCCATTACCTTGTAGAGCGCAGAGCAAATTTCAATTGGACGGTTATTTTCAAGGTTAATAGCAGCATTCTTGCTGGGAATTGGCTGAACATTAGCCACCTTCCAGCATGAGTAAAAGACACCCGCAAGGTACGACGCGCTTAAAAGGTGTGTTAATGGACGCGAAAGCGTTGAAGAACACTGTTTCAGTACTAGTGATGGTATGCCATCCGGCCTCGGAGACTTGTGTACGTTCAGATCCGCAAGAAACATTTTAACTCTGCGATCTTGAAAGAAAATTTTAGGCATAGTATGGGACATCCTTTCATGGGACATCCTTCAAGTTGGTTGCCTCCCTGATAGATGGAGTTCTATTTAAATTAAGCCATTTTTATGCATTCTCACCAAAATATGCAAAATATTCAAAAACAAATAGATGCCATTTTAACGCAAATTTCTTGATTCGGAAAGATAATTGGTAGTGTCCGACCGAACAGTTCGGCCAAAAAACGGTGTTGGCCAAAAATTAATATTTGCAAGCATTTTTAACAGCTTTTCTGATGGACGTTTGTTTGTTTAGGCGATAGAAGACTATTCTTACTTTAAAATTTAATGGCGAGGACGAAGTTAAGCACCAATTTAGATGTTCGGTAACCGAACGTTCGGCCAAATTGAAAAATTTTGGTTACCGAACTTCGAAATTGTGGCTTAACTTCGTACTCGTTCTTAAATTTTACACTCAGAATCTTCTTCCATCGTCTCAACAATTCTACCCCATATAAAAAAATTTGTTAAATGTACTTCCAAAATCCAAATTTATGATGAAATGATGGTTTTTGGCCGAATTGTTCGGTCGGACACTAATAATTGGTCGATATCGCTTTTAGACTATCGACAAAAAACATGCATTTGCATGGAAATCTCATCCCTAGTTATTATCAATATCTACCAATGTATTTCTTTTGGAGCACCATATCAAATTAACCAAAGTCAAAAAATAAAAAAAAGTCCAAATTTGAAAAAAATAGATCAAATTTTGATCACATCTCGAATTATGACTTAAAAGTTGCGAAATTTAGAGTAGAATTATTAGACTTAAAAAAAAATCGAAGCTTACGGACTTTTTCAAAAAGTCGATTTTAATTTTTAAATATTAAAAAATAAGGGAAAATTACTTCGAATATTTTTTTGATATTTTTTTCTAAAACTACATTTAAATACCAACAAAACATTGTCCAACTTTTTTTAAGATATCTATATTTTTTACTGGTCAAAATTAATTAAAATTTTAATTTTCTTTTAAAAAAATCGCTATTTTCCAAAATTGATTACTCAACATCAACATAGTATAAAAATCTGAATTTTTTTATACTTCGAAGAAAAAAAATCATCAATTCATACTTTTTTTTTGCAAAAAAAAAGTGATGGGAAAGCTATAAAATCATAAAATTTAGTAGTTTTTGCCAAACAACTGAAGCCGTAAAAATGCTTTAAAATCTGAGACTATTTTCCTATTGGAAATTTTTCAGATACTATGAAATTTTTTTCCACAGAAAAAGCCTCAGATTCTTATACCTTTTACGATACAAAAAGTCTCATACTTTTATGCATTTTTGAATTAGGTTCTTAGATTTGTTTCGTACAGAAAAAATTTTAGATTCTGTGAACTTTTTTTTATAGAAAAAGTCTCGGATTCTTAGAAGTTTTTTATATAGAAAAATCTCAAACTCTGAGGCCTTTTTTTCATAGAAAAAGTCTGAGATTCTGAGACCCTTTCTTTTTCGTTTATAAAAAAAGTCTAAGATTCTGACACTTTTTTCCTAAATACCCAATAAACCAAACGATACCGTTATGATATCGAAGCAATATCACCTAGGTAATATTTATTATCATAAGTGATTATTATAAGTGATACGAAAACGATAGTGTTTTCGTTCTAAAGTGTACCTTTCCTTATGATATCGTTTTCCAATGAAAAAGCGATATCGTTTCGCTATCGGTAGAACGATAGTAGAATCGCCTTTGTCCAGTCCAGTATCGAAAATATATCGTTATTCCAGGCGATTATGATATCATTGGCGATACCGTTGGTGATATCGTTGGTGATATAATTATCGATATTATTAGCAATTGTGTTTTGAATAATGTAATTTGACCGCGGCATTTTATTGAAAATATTAATAAAACATGAGTACTTACAGTTTGGAGTCCTTAGATAGTTGAATTATATCGAAGATAATTGACAAAAAATACCATAAAAGTACGTTTTTGTTTTTAGAACAATTAAATTTTATATTCACACTATTTTTTTTAATAAAAAAAATAATTTGTGAAAATGTTTGAAGTTTATTTCAAATCTTTAAATTCCAATTTTTGTTTGGAATTTATTTTTTCAGTATTCGCTTCAACTATCATATAGGTAATAACGTTTACGCTATCATATCGTTCTTGTGTTTATTGGGTAAAGAAAATCTTTCAAATTTTGAGATCTTTTTCCTATAGGAAAAGTCTAAGATTCTTTGACCTGTTTCCTATAGAAAGTTTCAGATTCTATGACCATTTTTCTATAGAACAAGTCTAATATTCTGAGATGCACACACGTTTTTTCTATAGAAAAATCGCAGATTTTGAGAAATTTTTCCAAAAAAAAGAGTCAGATTCAGAGACATATTTCAAAATCTCATATTCTGACATTTGTTCATACCAAAATTTTCTTCCCAAAAATTTTCCCTAAATATAACGACTAAAACTTCAAACGTCTACTCTTCCCAAATCTCACATAACATGTTAACTTCTGACCTTCGTCTCGTTGTAGCGAAACCAAGGCCTCTGGTGGGAATCGAACCCACGAACCCCCAGACTCATAGGAGTATTTGGAGTATTGAGGAGGGTATTTTTAATTCTTCATAGCAGAATGTATAATTTTTTCTTTTTGTTGTTTTTATTATTGCTACTACCGTTGTTTCGAGTATTGTGTCAGTGTCACTGACAATTTTTGTCAATTATGTTAACCACTAACTATAACAACATGTGGTTTTAATTACAGAAAATAAATTGACATCTAAGGGGTGGTCCAATAACTGGTATCTTTTTAAAACATGCAATGAAATGAACAATGCTCAATAGTTTTGAAACCTTATGGCTTTATTTGAAAGAGCAAACATTCCCGTTTTTTATGGCAAACGACTTCATTGATGCGTCTTCGGCTTGCTCCGCTGTATCGCGTTGTAGCGCAGTACTGCGCTGCCAAACTGCAAGTTTTTCGAAAAAAAGTTTTTAACCGAAATAAGGCACTCAAATGAGGTTATGTTAACAAACAAATTGGTACATTTTGGGATCGTAAAACTCGCAAGGTATTGTAAAGAATCCAATTCATCTATAGAAAGCAATAGATTTGAGTATCAGCATCATT
Source organism: Pegoplata infirma (assembly GCA_963921195.1). Classification (NCBI taxonomy): domain Eukaryota; kingdom Metazoa; phylum Arthropoda; class Insecta; order Diptera; family Anthomyiidae; genus Pegoplata; species Pegoplata infirma. The sequence continues at coordinate 153,946,390 of OY992540.1, forward strand.
ACACAATATTTTCAAAAATACAGCTGAAACTCCCATTTTCGTCAAAGATGAGCGCTACATAGCCATGATTACCGACTTTTTGCTGGCCGTAATAGAATATACCAACTTGGATGACATTTATTTTCAGAAGGATGTCGCAATATGTCCCACAGTCCATCAAACAATCGATATTTTGCGACTTAGTTCGGAAATCGTGTTTTTCGCCATATTCGCGGTGACAATTGATCACTTCAGAGCTGCCGATTAAAAACTTTAAAAATTTTTTTGAGGGGTCTCGTTAAAGATTCATGCAATATGGGAAATCCAGAAATGTTCTAGGCCCATTCGACGAATATCGTTCAAGCCATTCGTGAGATAGAACCAGAAACATTAGAAAAATGGGTGCCGAGAATGAGCTACTGCGGAGCTAACCCAGGCAACCGCATGAATGAAGTCGTTTGCCATAAATAATGGGAATATTTGCTCTTTCAAATAAAGCCATAAGGTTTCAAAACTATTGAGTATTGTTCATTTCATTGCATGTTTTAAAAATATACCAGTTATTGGACCACCCTGTACAACTAAAACAACAACAAAAACTTTTTGCCAATAAATAAGTACTTATAAATTTGCTTATTTATTGGCTATTATATCTTACAACTTAAATTTAGATGCAGGATCCCTCCCGTTGTAAATTGAGAAACCTTTAGCATAAAAACAATTTAATCTTTTTGAAGAAATTAGTTGGAGGAACATTAACTTAGACATTGCTTGTATTGAAAAATGAAAAATGCCATGTAAACTGAGATATTATTTTTTTTTTTTGAAGTATTTCTCGTGAGTGAGTGTGTATGTGGGTGATTGGAAAATTCATGTCGTAAGTGTGAGTTACTGTAACTCAAAAGTCACTCATGCGCCCATCTCTAATTTATAAAACTAAAATTTGTTAATCATGTTTTTGTATGCATGTTCAATAAGGGTGTTCTTATTTTTTTATTTCGGATTTTTGTGTTGCACTGGGCAGAATTTTGTTCCTTTGTACTAAAAACTTAATAATAAAAAATTTGGAGTTAATCCGATAACTTTAAGTGGACGCGGAAACGACCTGATGTTTGAAAAACGAATTACAAGGGGAAAAATTGACTTTTTACTCATTTTCTCAATTTTTCGACATTAAAAGTTAAGTTTGAATTCAAATTGTTACAGAATTGTGATGTGGAGTACATTACCTTTGTAATAAGGCAATAAAAACTAAAATCGGTTAAAAATCAGCCAAGTTATTACAACTGCCCCAGGCAACTAACGTGTGGCAGACCACTTGATCAAAGATTTCGAGTTCAATTTTTGAAATTGATTGAAATTATCTACTATAGCAACATTTTTATACCCTCCACTCTAGTGATAGAGGGTATATATAAGTTTGCAATTCCGTTTGTAACACATCGAAATATTGGTCTAGGACCCCATAAAGTATATATATTCATGATCCTTGATCGATTTTAAGTCGATCTAGCGATGTCCGTCCGTCCGTCCGTCCGTCCGTCCGTCTGTCCGTTGAAAACACGCTAACTTTTGAAAGACTTTACGGAGGCTCCTGAAGTTTGACATATATGTTCTTCATTTACCGGGTCAGGTTGGTATTGCAATCCAGCGAAATCGGTCCAGTGGTTCAAAAGTTATGAGCAAAATAGTAAATTTCGGGAAGGGTATTTTTCGAATTTGCAAGATTAAAACCACTATAACTTTCGAAAGACAATTCTGAGGGGACTGAAGCTTAGCATATATATTTGTTGTTCCCCAAGGCTGTTTGGTTTTGAATTTCAGCAAAATCGGTTTAGTGGTTCAAAAGTTATAAGCAATGCACTGAATTTCAGATTTGTTTCACCTTAAACTGTTGAAAACTCGTTAAACAAGTTTTAATAGCATGGTGAAATACCAGTTTTATAAAACTTGTTGTTGTTTGTTTTCTTGTCGTGGGGTGCAGTTTAGTTATTAGACAAGTAAATATTTGTTATTGTTTTGTTATTGTTAGTGTAACTGTATGTAACGGGAAAAAATCAAATAAAGTATGTGTATGATTGAATATTAATTTGTTTTTGGTTTTTAAAGAAAAGGATGGTAATATAAAAAGAGGAAAATATGTGAAATAGTTTTTTTTTGTATTACATATATGTAGGTATAAAACAACAAAAATATTTTACAAAGTAATTTGTTACTCAAAGAATTTGTACACTAAAAAAAATTTACACTCAAAAAAAAATTTACACTCAAAAAAAAAATGTTACACTCAAAAAAAAAAATTTACACATTATTATTATATTTTTGAATAAAATGGCAGACTCAAAAAAATGTTGACAGTCAAAAAAATTGTACACTCAAAAAAATTTGATTGATTAAAAGAAAGTTTGACTCAAAATAATAAACATATTTCTAATAAAAAATTTGTAATGCAATGTTTTTAAATTTTTTTTTAGAAAATTACTATCAGATAACATTGGGGAGGGTATTCATAGATTCGACCAAGTCGAATTAAATTTTTCTACTTGTTTTATTTTTTACTTGCCAATGTACTAAGGTGATAGGTATTTTTCATATTGTGTTATGCTAACTTGTTTTAAATTAATTGTAAAAAGGTCTTAATTTTTAAACCCTGTTTTCAAGTCTCCAATTTTAAATTTTTATTTTTTTTGGCAAATAAAATTGAAAAAATCGACCATTGGACTATAGGATTTTGTTAAGCACATATAAGGGAATAAAAACTACTAAAATTGTAGATATTTCTTTTTCATTCGGCTAGTTCAGCGATTTTATTTCGGCGAATTTCGAGATAATAGTGATTTTGGTAACTTTTTTAACCTTTAAGTTATTTTTTTTAACAAACTTCATATGTTTTCTACTGAATATTATAGCAAAATATAGAATACTTCAATTCCTTTAATAAGGGCAAATTTTAGATATAAAAAATTGATCCTGTAAAAGGTCAAAGGTCAAATTTTAGAAGAATTTGAATTTTTAAAGATTAACAATTTTTTTGAGCGGATATTAATGAAACTCATTGATATTGTTTTAATATGACTAAACATAAATGGTTTATTATTAAAATTCAGAAAATTAACCCTTAAGTGCTATTGGGGCTATAGTTTTTTTTATTCAATTGAGAAAATATAAGTATATTATTTCATAGGGTCATATAGACCCCAACAGCACCTAAGGGTTAATGTTCTAAATTTTAATAATAAACTATTAATTTTTAGACATATTAAAATAACATCAATCAGTTTCATTAATATCCGCTCGAAAAATCTGTTAATCTTTTAAAATGCAAATTCTTCTTAAATTTGACCTTTGGCCTTTAACTGGGTCAATTTTTCATATCTCAAATTTGCCCTTATTAAAGGAATTGAAGTATTCTATATTATGCTGTAATAATTCAGTAGAAAACATATGAAGTTTGTTAAAAAAAATAAAAAAAATAACTTAAAGGTTAAAAAAGTTACTAAAATCACTATTATCTCGAAATCCGCCGAAATAAAATCGCTGAGCTAGCCTAATGAAAAAAGGAATGTCTACACTTTTTGTAGTTTTTATTCCCTATTATGTGCTTAACAAAATCCCATAGATCAATGGTCGATTTTTTAAATTTTCTTTGCCAAAAAAAATAAAAATTTAAAATTGGAGATTTGAAAACAGGGTTGAAAAATTTAGACCTTTTTAACATTAATTTAAAACAAGTTAGCATAACGCAATATGAAAAATACTTATCACCTTAGTTCATTGGGACTTAAAGAATAAAAAAATGTTGCTATAGTAGATAATTTCAATCAATTTCAAAAATGGAACTCGAAATCTTTGATCAAGTGGTCTGACACTCGCTAGTTGCTGGGGCAGTTGTAATAACTTGGCCGATTTTAAACCGATTTTAAACCGATTTTAGTTTTCATTGCCTTATTACAAAGGTAATGTACTCCCCATCATAATTTTGTAACCATTTGAATTAAAACTTAACTTTAAATGTCAAAAAAATTGAGAAAATGAGTAAAAAGTCATTTTTTCCCCTTGTAATCCGTATTTCAAACTTCAGGTCGTTTCCGCGTCCACTTAAAGTTATCGGATTAACACCAAATTTTTTATTATTAAGTTTGTAGTACAATGGAACAAAATTCTGCCCAGTGAACCACAAAAATCCGAAATAAAAAAATAAGGACACCCCTATTGTACATGCCCAAAGACTAGAATGACACTGATTTGCGTAAACATAATTTTTCAATTAAATATTTTAACTAAGGATCAATAAAAGTACATAATATGATAATATGGAGATACCCAGTATGCAATTCAATGTGCTCTAAAAAGATCAGAGTGTTAATAAAGTGCTTTGAAAACATTTTTTTTTTTTTAATTAATCCAAGCGCTAAAACAACCCAAAATAAAGAATTTAAATTTTGGTTAGATTATAATAATTTGTTTGATATAAAGTTAAATCGGAAAAAATATACTTTTTTCTAAAACCATTTTAAATCAAATTTTTTTTTCAAATTCTTTTGTGCGCGGGACATAGAAAATTTTAATAACTTTTTTCGAAACTTTGAAAATTTGTCAAAAAAAAAAATTTTATTCTTTTTTAATGAAACTCTTTACACAAAAACGAAAAAAAATTGTTAGTTTGACTTAGAAAATTTTTAAATGTTTTCATGAATTTAGCTACACCAGTAAATCATTTTTTTAAACGATATATGTTTTGGAACAGTCATACATAAAGTACTTTCAATATGCTTTTATAGAGAGATTTTTTTGTCACAGTGATTTCAGAATGTTTTTTTAGAACCGTCGTCAATTTCTGCTTGGGTAATTTTATTAAACTTAAATATTATGGCTAACTGAGGAAATCTTGAAATATTTTGATTTTTATAATATTATTGTCACCCTAGTGAATATGAACAAATAATGTGTTATTAATTGTGTTAAAATTAGCATAAAACATCAAATGGGATGTTTTGATTTACTATGTTATAATGAACATAATTACATATATTTGATTATTCAAATCTGAAATTCATATATGTACATTAGACCACCCAAATTTGCAAAAGTATTTTTTTGTTTCCACCGGCAGTTTCTGATAGATTGGCCATCAAATATAATATCTGTGCAAGAACTGCATCTCTCGGTTGCATACAGGCCAGTCGATTTGAACTTTCGACCCTAAAAGTGATCTAAAAGCACAACAAAGCTTTTAAGTGTCATAACTATTAAAATATGCGTTTTTCAAAAAAATGCTATATAAGTTTTATTTTGCAGAATAAGAAAGCAAACATTTTCTTCATACAAATTTTTAGCCTAAGTCCAACACATCGTGGTGTTTTTAGCGGTTAAAGTAAAAATTTATGTGAAAACTTCATTTAAAACGACCCTCGTTAAAATTTGGACAGAAATTGAAATAGTCGGTGGCCATTATTTTGTAGAGTAAGATATGTAGTTTTCATAAACCAATTACATTTAGAATTTATATGGGTAATTTCATAACAGAAGAGCCCAAAGCTGACTTTGAAGTTTCGATTTTCCAAATGCTGTATACGAATTTGTTAAATTACTTTATTTTAAACGACCCTCGTTAAAATTTTAATGGAGACAGTCGGTTTCCATGATTTTGGAGAGTTAGATGTGTACTTTTTGGAAAATATTTGGGGAATTCCAGGCCAAATCACTCACTTTTAGACCTGACCCCCTTTGATTAATTTTTTTGGATATGTTTTTGTACTTATTAAATGCAACTTGCACTCAAATTCAGCCTTTTATACCAAGTTGGTGTTGAGTAATCAATTTTTTAAAATGGCGTTTTAAAAAAAAAAAAAATAAATAAAAAATGGAAATTTTCAATTGATTTTAACCGGTAAAAAATGTAGATATCTTAAAATAAGTTGGACAATGTTTTGTTGGTATTTAAATGTAGTTTTAGAACAAAAATATGAAATAATTATTCGAAGTAATTATCACTAATTTTTTAACGTTTAAAAATTAAAATCGAATTTTTAAAAAAGTCTGAAACTTTGGATTTTTTTTTTAGTCAAAAAATTGTACTCTAAATTACACCATTTTTAAGCCAAAATTTGAGATGTGAGCACAATTCGTTCTATTTTTTATAAATTTTGAAAATTGCTGTTTTTTTTAGACTCTGGTATATTTTATATGGTGCTCCAAAATAATTAAATTGGTAGATATTGACCTTAACTTACCCTAGATACATTCATTTGTGGGTAAAAATATGTCTCATAAAAATTTAGGTTGATGGGTAATGCGTGCCGCATCGGCCTTGAATTAAAAAAAAAAACGAATTACAAGGAAAAATATGATTTTTTTCCGTTTTCTCAATTTTTTTGCTATTACAAGTTAAATTTGATTCAGGTGGTTACAGAATTTTGATTTGAAGTAAAACGCCTCTCTAATAAGGTACTAAAAACTGAAATCGGCTGAAAATAAGCCAAGTTATTAAAACTTCCCCAGGCATCTAACGTGTGGAAGATCACTTGAATAAGGAATACAATCCGATTCATGAAAACCATTGAAATTTTCTACTGTAATAACATTTTTTATTCTTCAAGTTCAAATGTAATTAGATGACAAGTATTTTTCATATTGTATTTTGCTAACATGTTTTAAATTAATGCTAAAAATGCCTGTGCTTTTCAACACTCGTTTGAAATCTCCATTTTTAACTCTTCAAAATCATGGAAATCGATTGTATCCATTAAAATTTTAACGAGGGTCGTTTAAAATAAAGTAATTTCATAAATTTGTATACAGCATTTGGAAAATCGAAACTTCAAAGTCAGCTTTGGGCTCTTCTGTAATGAAATTACGCATATAAATTCCAAATGTAATTGGTTTATGAAAACTACATATCTTACTCTACAAAATAATGGCCACCGACTATTTCAATTTCTGTCCAAATTTTAACGAGGGTCGTTTTAAATGAAGTCTTCACATAAATTTTTTCTTTAACCGCTAAAAACATCACGATGTGTTAGACTTAGGCTAAAAATTAAAATTATGATACCATTTTTGAATTTAATGCGATTTTGCTATCGTTATTCCTCAAAATTTCTGTAGCGAAACGTATCACCTTTTCATAACGAAACGATATCTTTATCGCCTGGAATAACGATAATTTTTCGACAAATTCAGGAAAATTATGATTTTACTATCGTTATGACTGGAATTATTTATAGCGAAAATGATATCATTTATTTATGGAAAAACGATATTATAAGAAAAGGTACATTGAGAACGAAAACACAATTTTTCTATGTAATATACACTCTAATCAAAATTTGTTGAAATTTACCCAATTTATAGTAGGAAACTGGACTCCTACTATAAATTGGGTAATTTTACTCTGAATGTGTAAATTGAATAAATTGACCACTTGTGGTCAATTTACGACGATACTTATTTTTAGCGTAATTCTCCTTTTTGATGAAATTTTTTTTACTTCACCAATTTAAAGCATTTTAACAATTTAAATAATTTAAAAATCGTAAATTCGTAGATTTTTGTAAAAAAGCCGCGAGCGCGACCTTAAGATTTTATTTTAAAAATCCACAAAAAAAAAACCGAAATTTTTTTTCATTAAAAGGAACAAATTTAGGGGGTAAGACCTAAAAAAAGAAAGAAAGTTTTTTTTCTGGGCACTCTAACGATCATACATGAATCCTTTTTCACCAGGTATTTAACATGTGTGTATGTATGTTGTTCGACAATTTTATTTACACATTTGTGTGTTAAATATTTGAATTAACGGATGATATTTTTAATTTGCTGTGTTTAATTGGTTTAAAATTTTTATACGCATTTAGTGTTTAAATTAACACATAATGCGTGCCATTCAACAAAAATTTACCCAATTTATAATAGTACATGCGTTTTTTAGAGTGTATGATAATTAGGTGATATTGCCTCGATATCCTACGGGAGCGTTTGGTTTATTGGAAAACGTTTGTACGAGCGTTCTGAATAACATCTTTAAAGTGCTTTCAGAAGATCACACAGAAAACATCAATCAACGGTTATAAAAATTAATTTGAATTAAAGTAACATCTGAAAAAACAAAATGTTTACTTTAAAATTGTTGTGTCTGGGACTTAAAACAAAAAACTCGGAATTAAAAAAAAAATTTTAAATTATTTTTTTTTATGTCACAAACTATTTGAAAGTGAAATGAACACATTTTTTTAGAACGTCAAGTTTTGCTTAGATAGATTCCTGAAGCACAATTATAGTTTTCGTCGCCATATAATAAATAATTTATAGAGCAGACATATCAAAAATAGGTATTCATTCATGCTGATCCTTTTATTAACCAGTATTTAAGATATTTTCTTAATTAATATCAAAAATACTTAAATGTTTGCTTAAGACATTATAGTTGTTGTTTATCTATATATATAAAAGAGTAATGTGACTGACTGACTGACTGACTGACTGACTTATATACTCATTCATCATCGCCCAGCCCAAACCGCTGAAGCTAGAGACTTGAAATTTGGACTGTAGGATCACCTCCCGGAATATAGATCCACTAAGGCTGGATTTTTGCCAATGTTGATTCTAAGGGGGTAAAAAGGGTAAAAAACTGTACTTTTGGTACTTTTTATATCTCCTGAAATAATGGTCATAGAGACTTGAAGTTTGGACTGTATGTTCACCTCCCGGAATATAGATCCAGGAAGGCTGGATTTTTGCCAATGTTGATTCTAAGGGGACAAAAAGGGTAAAAAACTGTACTTTTGGTACTTTTTATATCTCCTGAAATAATGGTCACAAAGACTTGAAATTTGGACTGTAGGTCCACCTCCCGTAATATAGATCCAGTAAGGCTGGATTTTCGCCAATGTTGATTCTAAGGGGACAAAAAGGGTAAAAAAATGTACTTTTGGTACTTTTTATATCTCGTGAAATAATGGTCACAGAGACTTAAAATTTGGACTGTATGTTCAACTCCTGGAATATAGATCCAGTAGTGCTGGATTTTTGCCAATGTTGATTCTAAGGGGGTAAAAAGGGTAAAAAATGTACCTTTGGTACCTTTTATATTTCCTTAAAAAATGATCATAGACACTTGAAATTTTGAATGTAGGTTCAGCTCCCGGAATATAAATCTACTAAGGCTAGATTTTGCCAATGTTGATTCTTAGGGGTAAAAAGGGTAAAAAACTGTACTTTTGGTACCATTTATATTTTCTTAAATAATGGTCCTAAAAACTTAAAATTTGCAATGTAGGTTAACCTCCCGGAAAAAATATTCACCAAGGCTGGGTTTTTGCCAATGTTGACTCTACGGGGGTAAAATGGAAAAAAGTGTACTTTTGGTACTTTTTTTAATTTACTGAAATAATGGTACCTTTTATAAAAAGTACCTTTTTTAAAAAAGGACCTTTTATAAAAAGTACCTTTTATAAAAAGTACCTTTTATAAAAACTACATTTTATAAAAAGTACCTTTTATAAAAAGTACCTTTCATAAAAAGTACCTTTTATAAAAAGTACCTTTTATAAAAAGTACCTTTTATAAAAAGTACCTTTTATAAAAAGTACCTTTTATAAAAAGTACTTTTTATAAAAAGTACCTTTTATAAAAAGTACCTTTTATAAAAAGTACCTTTTATAAAAAGTACCTTTTATAAAAAGTACCTTTTATAAAAAGTACCTTTTATAAAAAGTACCTTTTATAAAAAGTACCTTTTATAAAAAGTACCTTTTATAAAAAGTATCTTTTATAAAAAGTACATTTTATTAAAAGTACCTTTTATAAAAAGTACCTTTTATAAAAAGTACCTTTTATAAAAAGTACCTTTTATAAAAAGTACCTTTTATAAAAAGTACCTTTCATAAAAAGTACCTTTTATAAAAAGTACCTTTTATAAAAAGTACCTTTTATAAAAAGTACCTTTTATAAAATGTACCTTTTATAAAAAGTATCTTTTATAAAAAGTACCTTTTATAAAAAGTACCTTTTATAAAAAGTACCTTTTATAAAAAGTACCTTCCATAAAAATTACGTTTTGTTAAATATGCCGAAAGAACACTTTTTGGTACTTTTTTATTTCCTGAAATAATAAACATTGAAACTTGAAATTGGAAAAGGTTCGCCTCTCGGAAAATAAAAGGAATAAAAAAGTGTACTTATTTATTTCCTGATATAATGGCCCCAGAAACTTAAAATTTGGAATGTAAAATCCTTCGGTGAAAAAAGAGATTGGGAAAAGTTTTTTTTTGGAAATTCCGTTTCTTAACGGGGATAAAAAGTACTTTTAATATTTGCTGAAAAAATGATCCTAGATAATTGAAATATGGATTGTAGGATCCTTCGGTGAAGAAAAAACATTCTGAAAGAGGTAATTTTTAAATGGGGGTAATAAAGTGTACTTTTGGTACTTTTTCTGTGCCTATAATAATGACCTTAGAAGATGGAGATGGAATTGGAAATGAAATGAAATGGAGTAGAACGGGGAACAATATGGAATAGAGCAGGGAACAATATGGAATGATATTTTTAACTCAAATTTTTGGTGTTTAGCTTTTTTTTACTCCATATTTTTATACCCTCCAACCACAGTATGGGGGTATACTCACTTTGTCATTCCGTGTGTAACGCATAAAAATATCGGTCTAGGACCCCATAAAGTATATATATTTATCATCAGTGATCGATTCTAAGACATTCTAGCGATGTCCGTCCGTCCGTCCGTCTGTCCGTCCGTCTGTCCGTCTGTCCGTCTGTCCGTCTGTAGTTAACACGATGCAGTCCAAAATAAAAGAGCTAGACTCCCGACATTTGGCACGAATATGTCTTATGTTCCTAGGCAGGTTAAGTTCGTAAATAAGCAAAATCGGACTAGGGGGAAAAAAGTTCCCCCTTGAAGAACTAAACCAACCTCTGAAAAATACCATATTTTTATATGATTTTTTGTGTTTTTGTTTAACAAATCCAACATTTTTATGCTACAAGAAGTTCAAAGTCCTGCATTTGGACTCACAGAATTACAAAATATCGTTTTTTCGTGCGCCCCCCTTTTATGGGCGTGGAATATTTTTTTTTTTTTTTTAAATTATGATTAATTTGTATTTCTTTAGTGCAAAAAGCATAAGAATTATTTTTTTTAACACTTATTCGAGAGTAAATGTGCCCGCCCTCCCAATTACCAATACCGACCCCCCCCCCAAAAAAAAAAGAAGACGCCCCTGCAATTTGTTTTTTTATTTGCATGTTGGAGGGTATATAAGATTCGGCACAGCCGAATTTAACACTCTTACTTGTTTTTATTCCAATTTCTTTTTTTATTGAAATATTTATTCACTCAAAATCCAAAATCCCGACATAAGGGCTCGAAAATTGTCATTATATTTTTCCCCCGGAACGAACATGATAACGTACCAGCAAAGTTATTAAAATTTTATTGTTTATATTATTCATTGAAATATTTTTTTATGGAAGACTTAAACGTCCACAAGTAAATAAAACAAAGACTACGCCGGGGAATTTTTTGAAAATCGATAGGTAATCCTGATCCTTCTATTATCCGGAATTCAATACAACCGGTAACGAAGTACCGGGATTGTAAGCTAGTTAATTTATATAGTAATACGATGTTTTTTCTGTGTACTTACGGGATCGCCATTGCTATTTAAATATAAAAAATACGCTCACTAAATTTAGTTTTTAATGAGATTTTTTTTTTATTAATTTATTTTTTATGTTATTTATGTATGTTTGCATCAATTTATTTTAAAAAATTCTTAATGACCTAAATTTAAAATTTTTTTTTAATAAATTACACAGTGCAACAACCAAAATTGGAATGGGATGAAACTCAAAGCAAATGAAAATTGACATTTGCCATAACAAAATCCTCGAGGTCTTTCTTTAGTTTAGTGTTATATTTCTTTACACGGATTTGTAGTCGGTTAATTTTTATTATAATTATACACAGAAAATAAAATTGTCAAATTTAAATCAACAAACAGCAATTGTAAATCAACCAAACATTTAATAAAAACGGCCGCCTGTTAGTCTATTATACAAAACTTCGATTTTGTTTTTAACAAACTCAGTCAAATAATTTTATTTCAAAATTATTTTATCATGTCAACAAATAGTTTTTGTGTTTGTTAAATTTCTTTGTTGAAAAAGAAAATACATTTTCTGGTATGGGAAATACCAGAAAAGTCTATAATTTTTAGAAATTCAATTTTTCTTCAGCATTTTTTCAACTTGAACCCTTATAACAAATATAATTAGAGCCCGTGCTCAATCTGTACTTACAGAAAAAAATCAAATAAAATTACTGACAAAATATGTCGCCATTAGGCACGTCTCCGAAACAGAAAATGCAAATTCCTTCATTTGTGTCTGCAATTCCCGATCATGTTGGTAACCCTTGCGAAATAATGTAAGAGACAAAAAAGTTGAAAGAAAGTATGAAGTGAGGTTGAGATTGCTAAAAATAGAATTGTAGTGTTGGAAACTGTCAAAATGTATTCTGTAGAAACTAAAAATATTCATATATATAAAAAACAGTTTTCATTAACAAGACAAACCGACATTTAAAATCCTACTGATGATGACACTAACAGGGGTGTTTGAAACCGGTATAGGAAATACCAGAAATGTCTATAATTTTTTGAAATTAAATTTTTCTTCTGCATTTTTTCAACTTGAACCCTTATAACATTTTTTTACGTTTGTCAAATCAACAAATTGTGATTGTTGAATTTCTTTGTTGAAAAAAAATTTAAAATTTTGTACGTTTGTCAATACAAATAATAATTTAAGAGAACTATTACAAACTCGTTTATCAATTTTTTTTTAAGTTTTTCGTCAACAATCAATATTTACAAACGTTAGTTGATATCACAAATTTCCGTATAGGAGCACTTTCAGTGAAAAAGTAAATTGTATTCACAAATATGGGGGTCAATATAACAATTCGTTTTTTTTCTGTGTAATAATAACACTTTGCTCGAATTTGACACTTTTTTTTAACAAGCTGTATTCAACGGTGCTTGCCGTTTTTTGAAGTTAGCGCTCGTATTCGCGATATTCGCGATTCAAAATTTTGATGCTTGTGTACAATAAAAACGATATTTTTAAACTTTTGCGATAATTTTTAAATTTAAAACCATTCAAGTCTGTTAAACTAACACAATAAATCATAATACCGTGAATTTTTTCGCGAAAAACATTTTTTGTGTGCGAAAATTGTTTATTTACGTTAAAAAATTGGTTCAATACAAATAGTTTTAGTTTGATTTGAATTTACGACAGCCATCTGGTAAAGCTAGCTCGTGTACCCTAAATTACATTGTAATATCAGTTTTTTCAAAGTTAGCGTATGTATTAGCGATATTCGCGATTATTTTTTATTTTTAAGTAAAAAGAACTGTTTTTTTTTTCATATTATTTAGACAATTGCTGAATTTGTATCATCTAAACTCTATTGAATATATAAAAAAAAATTATCCGCGTATATTTTTTTTCGCGAATATTTTTTTCGTGAAATTTTTTTTCCAATTTTTTTTTTTTATTTTCCTAGTAATTTATGAAAATGATTAGAATACGATAAATTACAGACACAAAATTTTTGTAAAAAAAAAATTTTTCGCGATTTTTTTTTCGCGGATTTTTTTTTTGTTTTTTTGCGGATTTTTTTTTTTTGCGAAAAAACAATGCATTTTCTAAATTTATATTTAAAAACTATTCCAAAACCATAAAAATTTAATTTTTGTAGTACCAAGTCTTTACAATTTTAAATCGCGAATATCGCGAATACGAGCGCTAACTTCGAAAAACGGCTAGCATCATTGAATTCAGCGTACCCGAATTAGCTTTACCAGCAGGGTGGCCTGCTTGTTAATTTTTGCGACTAGCACAGTGTAATTACTGGAAAATTGTATAAGTGGCGTATACTTAATTTTGTAATTGCCTTTAAATAACAATCATATGCAACGGTGCGCTGTGGTTTATTTTTCAATTTTTTTTTTATTTAGTAAGTAGGTACTGGACCGAGTGCAATGAAATTTATACCGGTTACAGCTAAAGTAATTTTAAGCTTAAGTTTGGACGCCAACAAGTCAAATAAGAACACCATCAGGGCTCCTAAAGTTTGACATATTTAATATACAAAAGCTTTAAAAACCATAAACTTTAAATGCGTGTAAAAAATCTAGCACTGAACTAAAAAAGCCTTGGGGCTCCAAGTAAATTTTTTACCATGTTAATGTTGCATCAATATCTTTTTCGAATTCTTTTAATTTTTTAGAAAAATCAATATTAATCGCAGTATTATTAGTTTCTGCACTAGCATTAATATTGTCAATTTTTTCTGTTACTTCATTAACATAATTTTTTAAAGTTTGCAATAAATTTCTAACTTTTTCATTTTCATTAAGTTTACTAATATTTTCTGTCATTTCATTAACATAAGTTTTTAAAGTTTCTAAAACTTTTTCAGTACCGTAGCGCGTTTTCTGATTAATTTGTTGTATCTCAATTCCTCTCTTTCCGAATTCGCTAAAAATCTTTGAATTTTTCTGATTTGCAGTTAAACGTTTTGTGTCTAAATCTTTTTTATATGCTGTTGTTAAATAATGTTCTTCACATATGTAACCGAGTAGAGGACCATCGCAGTTGTTATCATTCCAACGGTAATCATCATCCATTGATGAAATATGAACGCAATGTTCATCCCGGTTATCATTATTTGGTTCATCTGCAGACCAATATGAAAAATTAACTTTTTGTCCTGTTGTTATCCAATTAAATTGCCGATTAACATTGCCATTATAAACATCGTAAGCACCTATCCACAGATCCAGAGGATTTTCTAAAAAGAATTAGATTAAGATTTTATTTGATGTTACCATATTGTGTACACTAAAAAAAAAAAACTGTAAAGTTAGCAAAAAATTTAGTTAAATTTAACTAAAAAAACACCTGATTTTGAACCTACTGAATTTCTAGTTAATTTAACTAAAAATGTTTAGTTAACTTTTCTTAGAATGAATGTAGCAAAAAAAAACGCAACTTTAACTAAAAATTTAGCTGGACATTTCGTAACATTCTTAATGTACACATTTACAAAAAAATTAGTTGAATTCAGCTAAACTTTTTGTTACTTTTCGTAAACTAAAATTAACAAAATATTTTGTAAATTTTTTTTTTCTATTTTTTTACAGCATTAAGTTCAGCTTAAGTAGAACTTATGAGATTTGCATAGGAGGCAACACAAGAATTTTTTTAATTAGTAGTCACTATTTTCACTTAACAAAATGTTACGAAAAATCAGCAAATTAATTAGTAAAAATTCGTTAACTCAGTTTTAAAGTCAACAAAAAAATTTAATTCAAAATTTGTTCAAAACTAGTATTTTCGTAAATTGAACTTAACTAAAAAAAGTAGTTAAAACGCTGATTTTAACTAAAAATTTACTGAAAATCGAGTTAACCCGACTTAACTAAAAAAAAAATTGTTAACTTTTCAGTTTAATTTTTTTGAGTGTAAATAAATGTTTAGTGAAAATGTATGATTGTATCTGATTGTATACAATTATATCTGATCAGATGTAATAGGATATGAAATTTGTGGCAATGTTGGCCAAAACCGAGATATAGTCAGACCGCGGTTTTGGCCAATTTAGATATAATTATATGCAATCAGATACGATCATATATAAATAGATATTAACGGATCAGGTAAGATCTAATCCATTTTTACACGGGAGTCCAGATTGCGTTAATATTAAGTAGAAAATTTATGTTCGACTTGACCAATGAATACCCTCCACATTGACCTTTTTCAGTGGTAGTAATATTTTCTAATGTAAAAAATAACACTGTTATTTACCCTGCAGGTAAAGCTAATTCGGGTACACTCAAAAAAGTACGTTAGTAGGTTTACAAATTTTTTTTTGCTAATGCTAGTTAGCTAACTTTTAGCAAATTTTTAGTTAAGATTAGCATGTTAGCAAAAAATTCTTGTAAACTTCATTTAGCCCATTAGCAATTTCAAACAAACTTTGAACTAATTTCTTTTGCTAAATTTGAAATTGAGTTGACTACATTTTTACAAGATTTTTTGCTAATATTAGCAAAAATAAGTGGTAAATTTTTTCTTATTTTCAGAAAACTTTAAATAGCGCTATCTCGGAAACTAAGCCAGATAGAGCAAAATGGAGGCCATTTTTGGTTCTCGCCGGTTCTCTTCACATGTGTGGATCCCAATAGGTCCTAACTTTGGATCCAAAAAAATTAGCATTCCCGAAAATTTTAAAATGCTCATATCTCGGTAAATATTGCCGACACGATAAAAAAAACCAAAAGAATTTTTGTAGCTCTCGATACGTAGAACAAGACCACAAAATAACCAAAAGCTCTCCGAGTAATATTTTTGAAGTTATCGAGTTTTTTAATTCTCAAAACCCCAGTGGTCCCCTAAAATCACGTATCTCAAAACTAAGCAAGATAGAGAGGAACAGACAAAAATTTTGGATCAAAAACTATGACGATTTTTAAGGAACCCAACTAGGTCTAGGCCCATCGGGGTCTGGACCTATCGGGTCCGAACCCAATGGGGTCCTCAAAGTATGAACAAAGTCGAAATAAAAAAAAATTCAGTTAACTAATTTTTGGCAACACATTTTTGCTAACTTTACCAAAAAAATTGTTGGTTCAAAATCAGCAAATTTTCTTGTAGGCTTACAGTTTTTTTTTTTTTTGAGTGTACGCTGAATTCAATGGCGCTAGGCGTTTTTCGAAGTTAGCGCTCGTACTCGCGGTTTAACATTGTAATGCCTAGCAAAATTAAAATTTTTATGTTTTTGGGAAGCTTTTAAATCTAAATTTAGAAAACGCATTGTATTTTTTTGCGAAAAAAAAATTTCCGCGAAAAAAAAATTGCGAAAATTTTTTTTTTTCAAAAAATTTTGTGTTTGTAATTTATTGTATTCTACTTATTTTCATAAATTAATAGGAAAATAAAAAAAAATTGAAAAAAAAAATTCGCGAAAAAAATTTGCGATAAAAAATTTACGCGAAAGGAGTTTAGATGACAAAAATTCCGGAATTGTCTAAATAATATGAAAAAAATAGTTTTTTTTTACATAAAAATAAAAAAAATAAATAATCGCGAATATCGCTAATACATACGCTAACATTGAAGAAAACTGATATTACAATGGGATTTAGTGTACACGAACTAGCTTTACCAGACGGCTGTCATAAATTCAAATCAAACTAAAAATACTTGTATTGAACCAATTTTTTCAAGAAAATAAAGATTTTCGCAAACAAAAAAATTTTTTCGCGAAAAAATTCACGTTGTTATGGTTTGTTATGTTAGTTTAACAGACTTGAATGGTTTTAAATTTAAAAATTATGCCAAAAGCTTAAAAATATCGTTTTTATTATACTTAAACATCAAAATTTTAAATCGCAAATATCGCAAATACCCCAGCAAAACTTTGGTAATGGGTAGTGATTATATAACACATTACCAGGTAATGTATATACCTTATTTGTAGCATTATTTTAAGATGTCTTACCAAACATTTGTTCCACAACGTATTATTTTCAAGTGAAAAATAATGCATTACTAATAATTTGCTACGTAATGCATGATTAATGGAAAAAATGTATTTCATATTTATTATTTATACACATTAAATCATGGATGCCTTAAATTTGGTTACATTATGTATTATTTGAAAGTTTGAAATAATGCATTATTTATAATTGGATGCATAATGCATTACAATAACATAAAAAATAATTATTTTATGAAAAAATGCATAAGTTTAAAGTAGAGATGGGCTCAGTACAGTAAATTTCTAACTACACACACTCACGGGCATATTTTATCTACTTACACTCACTTACAATCACGTGAGTAAATTTAATACAAAATAACTTTTTCACTACTCGTAACACCTTATATATTATCTTATGGTATGCTATATTATTTCATTTCTCGTAAGCTATAAAATATCATATATTTTACACCTTACTCGTATTCTTCGTTATAAATTTATGACTTATTTTATACCTTACTGGTATTCTTTGTGATAATGTGGATGCATTACTTTGAGTCTCATCGCCTGTTAAAATCATCAATGCTGCAATGTATAAAATAAGAGATCCTATACCTTATTTTATACCTTATTTGGTAATCTAAGTTTTGCTGGGACAAGCGCTATTTTCCAAAAACGGCTAGCACCATTGAATTCAGCGAATTAACTTTGCCAGTAGGATGCCCAGGTTGTTAAAAAAAGTGTGAGTGTAAAAGTGTAATTACCAAATATTGATTTTAAAAGTGTTACCAATGCCGCATTTTTTGAACTTGTTTCTATTGTTGCTAACTGTAATTTATCGAGAGCGCAGTTATCCAAGGCTTGATAAAAAGTGGACTGTTTGTTTCGAAAATAAAAAAAAATGTTTAATATATTTTCAAAATAATTTGTAGAAATCTCAGTTATCTTACTCCCTGTATATCTTCAATTAAATATTTGTTGCCATCGGTTGCTGTGTACCATTTTTTGGTGCCCGCCACAAATTCCAGTATGAGTGCAAACAACACCAAATATTGAGAATAAATTCTTATATTGATCTTCATTGCTGGAAGCTGTTTAAATAACTGACTAATTTTAAATAAATATTTTTATTTTACTTTTAAACAACTTTTAAAATAAAGAGAACTCACAAACTAGTTTGTTTAAAAAAAATTAAAATATTTAAACATCACAATTAGCATATTATACATTTTATAAATAGATATTTTAACCCTTTGGCGTAGTGTTTATAAAAAACCGACATTTTGGAAAACCGGTTTCTCGGTTAACCGAAAATCAGCTTTTTCGGTTAACCGGTTTTCTCGGTTAAACCGGAATAAAAAAACCGGTTAACCGGTTTTTTTTCTTTAACTGAAAAAAACAAAAAATACTTGAAAATAGCTTATTTTTATTAAATAATAAAGCGAATATAGCTTAAGTTAACATATTTGTTTCTTTCAGCAAGGTTTGCAACTATTACGCTATAAAAAAGCTATAGTTAAATAATATACTTTAATTGACCATATTCACTAGAACTTCAATTTAATTTGTATTGGTTTTATTTAGAAAAATACATTTATTCGTTATAAGTAAATTGCAGTTCCGAATTTTATTTTTATTTTTTATTTTTATGTTCAAAAAAACGCTTAGAACGGTGAGTATTTCAAATTTTTATCAGTTTCAGAATAAAATTCCTATTTAGAAAATTATTTCTTGAAGACAAAAAATATTTTAGATGTTCTTTCTCGCGGATTTTTAATGTGTTTTCAACGAAATTTTGAAAATATCATAAAAAAATAAGTGTAAACTCTAATATTTGCGAAAAATATTCCGTTTTGAATGTATTTAAAAAACCGGTTAACCGACAGAAAAAAACCGGTTTTCGGTGCACCGGAAATCCTCAATTCCGGTTAACCGGTTTGCAAAAAAACCTAAATTTTAGGAAAAAACCGGTTTTTCGGTTAACCGGTGAACCGGTTTATAAACACTACTTTGGCGTGATAGATTTTGTATACTGAACTGTTTTTTAAATAAAGCTATCCCGATTTAAATATTTCGATTTGCTTTGAAATTTATATATATACTTCATATTGATGAAAAGCTACATCAATATGATGAAATGTTGCACTCAATTGCATCAATTTTTGTGCAATGTAATGTTTCGTCAAAATGATGAAACGAAACATCAATTACAAGAATTTGTTTTTATTAGAAACATCAAAAAAATAAATTGTTATTAAATTTAATTTTATTTTACTATTTTATTATTTTTTTTTTATTTAATGTATTCTTATTACAATTTCTTTTTTATCTAAACCCCACCAATATTTGAACACCGGACCTCTCGTTTGTTAGGCTTAGCCTCTAACCACTTACTTAAATCATTTCAACAATAATTACGCCAAAAATCCATTTTGTTTATTGTGTGCCATAACTCGCGCAGTTTGTATGCCACTACGCTCTGCCAAAAGCTGTGATAGAGAAAGAGAGGGATATAAAACTATAACTTTTTGAGTATTTACAAATCCACATTAGTACCAGTCAGGGCAGCATTTTTTTTTTTTTTTAATTTTTATTTATATTTTTATATATTTGTTAAGTTATGAGCTCTTTAAAATCAGTAATTTTTCGTGGGTTATTTTCTGCTGATTTTTTCACCATTTAAATTAAACACCAAGGGGTTAATGTTAACAAAAATCTTCAACAAAAACAAATATAGCAATTAAAACAAGTAAGAAAGTTATAGTCGGTCAAGATTGACCATATAATACCCTAAACCAAAGCTTTCCGGAATATGGGTCCCCAGTCCAAACATGGACCGACGGTATATTTTTTTACTCATTTATTAGTGTAAAAACACACACACAAACCAAATTTGAGTGAAAAAGGCTTATTTTTGTTGCCAGTAGACCGATTCAACTTTTTTTTTTTTTTTTTTTTTTTTTTTTTTAACGAACGGTCCCACCTCACACTTACCCGCCCCAACTGACCGAGAGGGCTCGTTCCCATGACGGGGGAACACGTACACACCATGGTCCGAACCATAGCGGATTAGGCTGGATAAGTAAGGATAGTAATAAACCAACTACAAACTCTTAGTCATCAGTCGGTTTATTATATGGACACTAAATACATTTATATACTATTACTACAACTACAAAATTTCTACAGATAATTTAGTATTAATAATCCTAAATTAACTATAAACGTTCAAAGAAATTAAAATAATCATCATCACGCAATCTATTCAAATATGTCAAAATAGTTGATTTCACAAGAGCATAATTCTCCGAAAAGTCAACAAACCTGTATAACGAGTTAAAATCAGTACACATCCTACGAATAGGATCTGCACACGCATAATTCGTGCGACAAATATCAATATAAAGAAAGCTGTAATATCTAGTAGGCCGAAAAGGGACGTTAAAAAACAACTTCCCAACAAGAAATTCAGAATCAACTTCGCCCTTAATAATCTTCAAAATAAACACAGTATTTAACATAATACGTCTACTCTTCAGAGTAGGAAGTTTTATCAACGCCAATCTTGCATTATATGATGGAAGATTGCTATAGTCCGGACCCCAGTTGAGGTTCCTAAGACAAAAGAGTAAAAATTGTTTCTGTACGGATTCAATCATATCACTATGAACTGCATAATATGGATCCCAAACAATACAACCAAATTCCAAAATTGGTCTTACCAATGAAGTAAATAATTGCCTCGTTATATAGGGGTCAGAAAATTCCTTCGCCCAGCGTTTCACGAATCCAAGAACACCATAGGCCTTATTTACCATAGTCTCCACATGCGCATTAAAAGTCAACTTTCTATCTAAAAGAATACCAAGATCCAAAATAGAATCAACCGATTCCAAAATTGAACCATTTAATAAGTACTGAGAAGTCAAAAACTTCGACCTAGCAAATGTCATGTGCTTACACTTTTTCAAGTTCAGCTCCATGAGATTACAATCGCACCAATTGTAAAATCTATTCAAGTCATGCTGCAGCAATACCTGTCCAACAGGAGAACTGTAAGACAGAAAAAGCTTAACATCATCAGCAAACATCAAAATATTAGAATGAATAATAGAAGATGGGAGATCATTTATAAACAACAAGAATAGGATAGGACCGAGATGACTGCCCTGTGGGACACCAGAAGCAACACTTATAAATCTAGAATGTGTCTGCCTAAAAAGGACGCATTGCTCACGATTTCTCAAATATGAAGATAACCATTGCAAAACGATACCATTAAATCCAATTACACTCAACTTATATAGCAAAAGATTATGGCTGACCTTATCAAATGCTTTACTGATTTTTTTGATCAAATGAAGGCTTTTATTACAGAGCGTGAAAATCTGCTCTTAACTAAAATAGACAAGATAACTGACGAATTGAAAAGAGAAGTATCTTGTGTAAATGAACGTGTGGATACAGTTGCGGACGAAATTGTAGATATAAGGGCCCAATTACAAGAATTAAAATTTCAAACATTAAAACAGGAAAATCTTTTTGTAGCCTGTGATTTACGTATTAATGGGGTGCCATATTATGCGAATGAAAACTTGTATAATATTTTCGATACCATTTGTGAAGTAATAAATATACAAACTCCAAATGTTAAAGCAATATATCGATTAAAAAACAAGAACAATAAAAATAAAGAAAATTCGCCTGATGCTGTGATAATAGTAAATTTAATGTCACCATACGACAAAAATTTTGTTTTGAAATCACTAGCAATATTTAAAAAAATTAAAAATACCAGTAATAATAATCAAAATTATACTCAATTACTGCTGAAAAATATCGGTATGGGGTCTGACGAACCTTTTTATGTAAACGAGAGTTTAACAGCCAAAAACTACATAATTTTTAAGGAGGCTCTAAAAGTTAAAAAAAGTAGATATATACATTCAGCTTATACTTTTCGTGGGTTGGTGTACGTGAAACGTGGAGGTACTGACCAGCCGATTAGAATAGATGATATTGAGCAACTGCGTGACTTTTTTCCTTCATCAAATTCAAATGCTGCCTTTCGACCCAACAATGATGTCATATAAAATGTTACTTTTACACTGTGAGAAAAAACTATACACCAATTCTATTAAGTTAATTTTAAAATTTTATTTTTATATGCTATTTTTTTACAATCATTGTTTTTACTTTAGTTCTTGTTCTTTACATTATAAGTTTTATCTTGAATGTGTTACTATTAGGGCTGTAAACTTTCAAAGTTTATTAAATAATGTCTGGATCAAATAGAAATAATCGTAATTCCAAAGTCACAACAATGAATATGGTTCGAATATTAGCTAAACAGAAAACTGGTGTACAGATTTGCCACTTGAACGCCCAAAGTCTCAAAAATAAAATGGATGAATTTCGTTTCACCTTTGAAAATTCTGGTGTCGATATAATATGTGTTTCTGAGACGTGGCTCTATAAAAAAATTTCAAATAGTATTGTTTCGCTTAATGGCTACAAAATGTTTCGTGCTGATCGTGCCACTCATGCTGGTGGCGTCGCTATCTATATCAAAAGTAATATTAAGTACTAGTAAATTTAAATGTAAATTTGACAAAAAAGAGAAGGTTGAGTATATTTTCATTGGGGCCATTCCAGAAAATTTAGCTCAAATTTTAGTCATTTTTGGAAATGGTGTCTCAGATTAATTTGAGCCTTGACACATAGATAGCCCTCATAAATATGATATATGTACCATATATCGTTTTTTTACATTTGGTGTATTTAACGAATTATGGCGGGTCAAAGATTGACTTTTTAAGCAAAAGTAAGAAAAATACATCACGTTTAAAGAGCTGTAACTTCTTAACCAATGACCCGATTTTCACAAATTTAGGCTCATGTGAAAGCTGGGGTTCTTCATTTAGAAAATATTTTTAAAATAACACAGTTTGTTTTTACAGAAATGATGCAAAAATGCAAAAACATTTTTTCTTTTCGAATATTTAAAAAAACACATCTTCGATTTTTTTAAAAAAAAATTTTGGTGAAAAATAACAATGTTTTGTATAACATATTCAAAATTCAGAGTGGGATCTCTATGGGATCAAAAACTATTCCCTTTTAAGTACGAGGTTCTCATATTTTTCCCTTAGAAAATTTAAATTTCTAATGTTTTGAATGTTTTTCAAAATTTTAATAGTATAATTTTCTTTGAAAATTTAAATTTTTATATTGAAGAAACATAAAATTTTAATTTCTAAGGTAAAATTTAAGAACTTCGTACTAAAACTAGAATATTTTTTGATCCCATTGGGATCCCACTCTGAATTTTGGATATGTTGTTCAAAACAGTATTGTTTATCACCAAACTTTTTTTTAAAAAAATCGAAGATGTGTTTTTTTAAATATTCGCAAAAAAAAAATGTTTTTGAATTTTTGCAACACTTCTGAAAAAAACCGTATGCTTTTGAAAATATTTTCTAAAAGAAGAAGAATTAAGCTTTCATATGAGCCATTACTTGTGATAATCGGATTACTAGTTAAAAAGTTAGAGCCCGTTAAACGTCATGTATTTTTCTGACTTTTGCTTAAAAAGTCGAACTTTGACCCGCGATAATTTGAAAACTACAGCAAATTTTGAAAATCCAAAAATGCAACATATCTCATATAAACGTGGATATCTATGAGCCAAATTCTCAGTGGCGTCCAAAGGCATGTTTCCGAACAGTGGGGCGAAAATTTTTGGAATTACCCATTGAGGTCCTGTCGTATGGTAAAAAAATGTTAATAGGGTGTGTCTATAGACCAGGTAAAAGGGTTAAAACCGATGTTTTCCTTGGGAAATTGGAGGAAATAATAATGCCTTATGATGATGTTATTGTGTGTGGCGATTTTAATTGCAACTCACTCGTTGATAGATAGCTTGATTTAAATATGGGTACTTTGGGTCTTTTGCCAATTAACACACATTTGCCAACCCATCATACTGCTGAAAATAGTACTTTGATTGATCATTTCTATGTCGGGAAGAAGTCATGTGTTTTAATCTACGATCAAATATCAGCATCATGCTTTTCGAAACATGATTTGATATTTCTTTCGTACAATTTTGACCTAAAACTACAGGAACTTACTTACACATATCGCGATTTTAAGAACATAAATTTTCAACAGTTACAGCAGCACGCTACAAGTATAGATTGGAATACACTTTATTACTTGGTCTCCGTCGACTCTAAACTGGAATTTATTGAATCAAACGTGTTGTCAATGTATAACTCATAAGTACCGGAAAGATCAAGGGTTATAACTCATAAATCAAGACCATGGTTTACTTCAGCAATCAAAGCTTTGATTGAGTTAAGAGACTTTTCTTATCTCCGTTGGAAACGCTTTAGAACAACGGCTTTACGCAACGAGTATAATATTGCTAGATGAAATGTAACCAATAGGATAAAAAAGGCTAAATGTGATTATTATTCGAATCGTTTTTCAAACGCTATTAATAGTAAACAAACTTGGCAAACTATCAAGGAAATAGGTATTGGTAAAAACGAGGATATTTGCAATTATTCTGTTGATGTCAATGAGATTAATGAATCATTTGTTAATATACCAATGATCCAGCCTAATCGAAACTTTTATAATGTTGACAATAATGATGATGAACTAATCAATGGATTTGAGTTTCAATGTGTTGATCAAATGGATGTATTATCTTGCTGTTTAGGAATCAAATCGAATGCAGTTGGTTTAGACAATATTCACCCTATGTTTGTTAAATTACTGCTGCCTCTTCTTTTACCATACATAACTCATCTGTATAATGCTATAATTACTACAAGCTCTTACCCGTCCAAATGGAAACACGCAAGAATAATACCGGTTCCAAAGCAAAATTCAGAATTTAGACCAATTGCTATATTGTCATATCTTTCTAAAGTACTTGAGAGACTACTTCATAATCAAATAACCACTTTTTTAAATCAACATGGACTACTTTCTGAGTACCAATCAGGTTTTCGCCCAAAGCATAGTTGTGTAACCGCTCTTCTTAATGTTACTGAGGACATAAGAATGCATATTGATGATGGATTTGTTGACTTTTTAATACTTTTGGATCACTCAAAAGCATTCGATACAGTGGACCACAGTATATTATGTTTTAAACTAAAGAACATGTTTAATTTTTCAAATACCTCATCTAAATTAATAGCATCATACCTTTTAAATCGGACACAATCTGTATGTATGAATAATGATTCGTCTAATGCTTTATTTGTAACAAGGGGTGTTCCTCAGGGCTCAATATTGGGACCCCTCCTATTCACTATGTACATAAATGATCTTCCTTTACAGTTAAAGCACAGCAAAATACATATGTATGCTGATGATGTACAGATCTACTTAAATATTACTGTGCAATCAATTGATGAATCCATAGTGAAACTTAATGATGATTTAAATCGAATTCATTATTGGGCTTCGGGAAATGGGCTAAGCCTTAATCCTGGTAAGTCTAAATGCATGGTAATCCACAGAAGAACCCTTAACCTTAATCGAGATTTTAATATTTTTCTGAACAACCAAAAGATTGAAATAGTTACTTCGGTAAAAAATCTTGGTATAATAATAAATGACACTCTTACATGGTGCAATCATGTAAACAAAATTTTTGGCAGAATGTATGGCATGCTACGAACGTTATGGTCAACACATTTCTTCATGCCACTAAAAACCAGAATTCTTATTGCGAAGGCTTATTTAATGCCGTGTTTTCTTTATGGCTGTGAAATATTTGCCAACTGCGACTCGACCAGCATCGAGAAATTTAACAAGGTATACAATAAAATTGTTAGATACGTTTATGGTCTGAAAAAGTATGACAGTATTTCTACGCATGAAACAAAACTTTATGGTGTCACTTTTGAAAATTATCTTGAAATTAGAAGCCTTATTTTTATCCATAAAATAATATATGAGAAAGTTCCCAACTACCTTTATGAACGAATATCATTTACAAGATCAAATAGGGGAAATAAAATAATTCCTTTGAGATATCGAACTCTTGTTTCATCGTGGCATTTTTTCATCGGAACTATAAGACTTTGGAACTCATTACCTCACAAAACTCAGAAAAATAGTAACGCATTCTAGTTTAAAAAAGAAATATTAAACTCTTATACTACAAATTTAAGGTCCTTGGTTTCTACTAGGAACCACAGGACATAATATATACTACAAATTAACTTTGCTTGTTATTGTTTTTTGTCATATTTTTAATGTCTATTTTTATTTAAATTTTTGCATTTCATTTGCCATTTGAATAATAATTTAAAATTAAAATAATTAATTTATAAGTATGTTTTTATAAGTAAACTATTTAAATTAATTTATAATCAACATGTTAAATTTTAATTTAAATTCCTATGCTGTAATTATAAGATCTAATCTTGTTGCATAGGAAAGTCATAAATAAATCTAAATCTAATCTAAGTCAGTATAAATCGCATCAGTCTGTAGACCTGAAGTAAAACCACTAATGATATTAGTAGAAAATTGAAGCAAATTAGTATTAGTCGATCGACCCTTACGAAAACCATGTTGACATGGCACTAAAATTGAAGATACATGGTAGGACACAATATCAGTGACAAGTTTCTCAAATAGTTTAGGAATTGCACTCAATTTAGCAATTCCCCGATAATTCGAAACGTTCACAACACTTCCAGATTTATGTAGCGGAATTAAAAAGAATTTCTTCCAAAATGAAGGAAAGTAACCCATTTTCAATGAAGAGTTAAACAAAAAGGTCAATGGGGCTGACAGAGTCCCCGAGCAAAATTTTAAAACAGAGGCCGGAACCCCATCGGGACCAGCGCTATACGTAATCCTTAACTTGTTCATGTTTGAGTGAACAGAAGCTACGTCCAATAAAGGAAGACTCAGAGAGCTTGCTCTCTGAATCTCAAACGGATACAGAGAGTTCAAGTCATACTCCCTATCAGAGTATGTAGTAGCAAAGAAATCCACAAATGCGTTCGAAATTGAATAATCATCTGAAAACTAAACATCATTTAATTTAACCACTGTGGGGTAAGTTGAAGAACTCCGCTTTGACTTAATATCGGAAAATTAACAATAAGTCTATGGGGACTAACAATAAGTATAAAAATGGTCCAATCACAATTATATTTGATTGGGTTAAAAAATACACGTTTAATGCATACTCATAAAGTTTTAATAACAAATTTTCTATTTTCAGGAATTTTGAGAGATTTATGTGAAGGGAGAGTAGTCCCTATCGGTAATTTAAATAGAAATGGTTCAATGAAAAAAAAAAAATTTGCTTAAATTTTTATGAAAAATAAAAAAAAAAAATGATAAAAAAAATTTTGTTAAAAAAAATTTATAAAAAGAATGATGAAAACCAGAATTGAGACAAACTTTTTTTTTAAATAAAAAAAAAAAAAAAACTGATGTAAAACAAGTAGACAAGTTAAATTCGACTTGGCCGAATCTATGAATACCCTCCACAATGCCATTTTTAAGTAATAGTAAATTTTCTAACGTAAAAAAATAACATTTTTGATAAGAAATATTTTATTTTGTGTAAAAGACTTTTTTTAAGTAATTTAAAAAAAAAAAATACAAAAATTTTTTTTTGAGTGTAAAATTTTTTTTGAGTGTATTTTTTTTAGTGTAAAAATATTTTTGAGTGCCAAAAACACGTTGTAAAATATTTTTGTGCCTTACCAATGTTTTTAAAACATGTTAAACGGGTTTCCAATAGGGTATTCAATTAATCGAGGTTCTTGTTTAATCGGTTAATCGAGCAAATAATTAATCGGGGTTGAGATTTAATCGGTTAATAATCGGTTAAATTTAAATTATTCGATTAACCGAATAATATTAATTTAAAATTTAAATTGAATATAAAACCACGAATTGTATGTATGTACTTTTAAAAATCTTATTATAAACAAGTAAGAAATGTATTTCCCCTATGCCAAAGCTTCAAATATCCCCAACAATCTCAGCCCAAGTAAAGAATTTTTGTATGGCATCCTGAAAAATGACCCCAATCCAAAATGACGCCAACTTGAAAAATATCACCTCATAATTAAATGAAAAATTTGGCCCAATTCAATGTGAAAAAATGCAAAAAAATAAAGCTATTTTTATAAAAAAGAAAAATTGCCCTCAAAAATATTTAAAAAAATTATTTGGTTTCCAAATTTGTTTTCTTTTATTTTTTAGTGCTAAAATTACAATAATGTCACCGGTCAGTATCTCCGTGATTAAAAAAGATATCTCAAGGATTCCACAAGTATTGCTTTTCAGATGTGCTAAACTATTTTCACATCTAAAAATATTTCGCGGTTTTATAGGGTCTCAAACATTGCGAAAATCTGAGTTTATTCACACTCCAATTAAAACGATTTCAGGTTGCTACTATAAATTGGGTAAATTTACACAAATTGCGTAATTCTACTTCCAATTATTGAACATTTACACAATTTATAGTAGTAAATTATTTGAATTTGTATAAATTTACCAATTTATAGTTGGAAACTGTACTCACTTTTTTAGAGAGCAGTTTTGTAAATCGAAATCCTAAATATCTCAAGATCAGATAGATCAGCTCTAAGGCCAGATTCGTATTACGCGAATGAAAAACTATTAGAAAAATCTATTGTGCTGGAAATGTATAACAAATTGGCTAGGGTCACCAAGTTATTTTTTTTTTAAGGCGAAATAAATTTTTAGGGACTCGATAAAATATTTTCTTGACGACAATTTTACACATTGATAAAAGAGAGTTTGATTAATTTATTTATACCTAAACTTCTTTAAGTAGAACCGTAATTTGCAGAACCTTAAACAGCAAAAAAAAAACCAAAAGTACTAAAAAAAGGAATTTCGGTTAATCGGTTAATCGACACATATTAATCGGTTTATTTGTTATTTGAAAATTGGCAATTTTAAATTATTCGAACAGTTAATCGACCAAAATTAATCGGTTAACCGATTAACGGTTAATCGATTGAATACCCTAGTTTCCAATACGTGAATTTAAGGTGAAACTAATTTGAAATTCACGGTTTTGCTAATAACTTTTGAACCATTAGACCGATTTGGCAGAAACTCAATACGAACCAGACCAGGGATATATACGCCAAGCAACCGCAGCCTTTCGAAAGTTATCATGTTTTTTATCTCGTAAATTCACGAAAACCACTTCAACCACTGGACAGATTTAGCTGGATCGCAATATTTCGAGGTGTTACAAATGGAATAACAAACTTTTATACCCTCTATCACTATAGTGGAGGGTATTAAAACAAATTTTTTTGTTGAAAAAAAAATATGTAATAAAAAAAAATATTAAAACACAAAAATTATTTCATAAAAACAATTATTTTACGTTTTGTATTTACATAGTAGTAGTAGTAGTAGTAGTAGTAGTAGTAGTAAGAATTCTTTATTCAATAATGTTTTTTTTTTTTTCAAATTACATTATAAAACTTAAAAGAATGTACGGCGTTGACTTTGTCGTTAGCCGGAAAAGAGATTTTATAAACATATGTATATAAATATTATGTTTTGTATTTGTAAAAATTAAGTGTTGTATTCAATAATTAAGGTTTTTCTATACGCCAAAGCATTGATTAAATATTTAACTAGTTTTTCCCAATTATCTGCACCATTTAAAATTGTAATGAGCTCATTTTCTGATATTGTTATTTTCTGGAACCAATGTTGTCGAAAGTTATTTAATATAGGACACCTTCCAATGAAATGATGTAAATCTTCAATCTCCTTTTTATTACACAATGAACAATATTTAACAACTTTCCTCGAGAAATGAGAACCATTTAATTCTATTAGATCACATCGAGCCTTAAATATCCACATGATACTCGACTGATAATTGTTGCAGTGGAAATAAAGGTGTGCCACTGAGGTATCTATTTTCCTGTAAATGGATTCTGTTTGACTTGCTCGAGTTAATCGACTTTGGTGATATTTATTTTCTAAACAATTTAAAAGCAGTGCTTGGTTTTCATTCCATTCCCTTAAAGTAATATTTGTTGACCACGATATGTTGAACTCTATGCCAATCGTATTTAAACATTTCACCCAGGATATATTATGTTCCAACACAAGTCTACTTAATTGATAAGGTAGACGAGAGTCTTGATAATGAAAGAGGGTGCGTTTTATGTATTGCATGTGAAGGTTTAGCATAAATAAATGGCCATCGTTCATTCCAGACTCGAGAAGGAGAGCGTAGTTGGGAGCGAATTTCGGTAAATTTAGAATACGTTTTATGAAATATCTTTGGAGCTTATCCACTTCTTCAAAATGAGAATGCCCCCATACTTGTGCACCGTATGATTGTACTGACCTGCAAACAGAATTAAAAAGGTGCATTTTAGTTCCAAATGCGATATCTCTTTTACTTAAAAAGCTACTCCATGTTGAATTGAGGCAGGATTTCGCAACATTGTTCCTCTTTTCTACATGCCTTGTGAAGACACATTTTGGAGTTATAATCATACCAAGGTAACAATATTCCGAGACTATTTCAATTTCTCTTCCAAAGTATAACCATTTCTCATTGCTGGCCAAACGTCCGCCATTTTTAAATACCATTATTTTTGATTTTGCCAAATTTACTTCTAAATTCCAATAACTGCAGTAAGTTTTTAGGTTGTTTATCATTTTCTGTAGTACTTTAACATCATCTGATATCAACACTATATCATCCGCATATAAAAGCAATCTTACATTCATATTCCCAATGTAAAGTCCACCTCCAAGTTCTTCATGCAAGTCATTTATATACAGGGAGAAAAGCAAAGGGGACTCCTGAAACAGTTTCAAATTTATCAGATAATTCTGTTCCATTCCAAACCGTGGAACAAGTGTTAAGGTATAAATTTTCGATAAAACGAACCATTTTTGTTGATACACCTATGGCATGCAGTTTGAACATTAGGGACTTTCTTACAACTTTATCAAAGGCAGCAGTGAAGTCAACAAAAAACGCGTACACTTTTTTTTTTTCTTCAAACTTTAAATGAACTATTGTCGTTAGGTTATAAATATTATCTACTGTAGAATAGTCTTTTCTAAACCCCGCTTGTATTTACATAGTTTTTTTATTAATGGAAATGTGATAACAAAAAAATTTTAGATTTGATTCATTTCCCAATTCCCAATTTTCCTTCTCACAATTTTTAAAAATATAATTTTTTTTCCAACAATATATAAAACAGAATTAAAACTCAACTCATAAGGTACAATGCAATTTAGTAATATTTCTAAGAATTAGAAATACGAAATATAAATTCAAACCTAACGGACATTTTTCAAGACTTGAAAAGTCCTACTAAGGGTTGCAACTCTGAGAAAATCTACTACAGTGTAAGAAATTACAACTGTGTTGGAAAATAGTTAAAAATAGATTCATTAAGTTCGTGCTAAACGTAACATATGGGTAATGAAATGTGATATAATTCCCGTCCGCTTTTTCACCTTAATGTACGTTTAAATAGCTGATCTTAATCTTACACACCTACAGTGACAATCGAAGAGTGCTGACGAAGGAAGGGTGGCTTCTTCCGAAAGCTGTCGACATCTCCACTTAGCCTGTGTTGTCAATTAATTTTTTTCAGATTTTCTCATTGTACAACAAAAATAATTATTTCTCAGAAATAATTAATATGGACTCAAACCGAAATAAATAAAAACTTCAGTTAATATAATTTTTTGTAATTTTGGCTGCCACGCACAGAGGGGTGAAATGCATCCAAAGTGGCGATTAATTCAATAGATGAACATTAACTTTCACAACCGTGTTTGGTACCAGGTTAAAGTAGATAAAATTCAACATCAATAATGGCAAAAAACAAAGTTCTAAGTTGTATACTTTATTTGCAGTGTGTGTTTAAAGTTCAATTATTTTTATTATTTTTGATTTAAAGTGAAAATTTTGATATTTCAAGTAATTATATTTTGTATAAAGACTTCTAAAATTGAAAGCTTCATAATGGATCAGTCTACTTTAGGTATTTGAGCATATAAAAAAAATTTTTTGGTTTAGATAAATGTTTTGGAAATATTAAAAAAAAAAATAATAAAAATGCTCTAAAAATAGGGTATTTTTGATATAAATATTGAGTTTCAACAACTTTGTCTGTGAAAGAGTGAAAATCCGCCTATATGGTCTTTAAATATATGATTTCATCTAATAAATCCCTGAATGTCCGTTTGCGGTTTTTTGCGGTTTTTGACTTATCAATTTTTTTGTGAAAGAACTCCAGTTGCTAAAAATCTATTTGAAAAAAAAAAAGACTAAAAATCAAGTTGTTTTCATAATATTTTGTCCTTATATTCCGTATGGTAGTTGTAACTGCAGCTCATGAGTGTACTGTTTATAAGAGATGGGTGCGTGAGTTATTTTAAATCACGCACACGCACGCCCGCCCCCTTTTTGGGGCGTGGTTATAAAAAAATATGTAATAATAATGCAATTGTATTACTTAAGTGCAAAAACCAATAAAAATTAATTTGCAATGATTAATCGCAAGGGTGAAAGTGCCCCCTACGTCCCCCTCTGAGCCCCTATCAAAAATGCCCCCCAAATTTTTTTGTAGTTTTGTAACGTTTTGGATGGTATAGAAGATTCGGCACATCACTCTTACTTGTTGTGTTAAAATACTCTCAATTTCCATATTTTTGGTATTTCGTTGTTTTTTGTTTTGTGAGAGATGAGTGCGTGAGTGATTTTGATGAAGATACACCATACATAACCTCATCAACTAGACCTTAAATTATTCTGTTCTGATCCTTTAAAAATTTTCGTCTGTAAATTTTTGAGATAAATGTTCACATTAACTGAATTAAGTGAAAAATAAAAACTTGATTAAAATTGAATTAATACTAATAAGAATACATATTTTATTTTAAGTAGATTTATTCTAGCTCGAGGTCATTATTTCATTTACCAACTAAAACTATGATATTCTCATATTTTTTTTTTTGCTAAATTATCTTGACAATGTGATCTGACAAATCCCAAAACACGTGTCGATTAAGTCTTGAAAAAAATTACCAACATAAATAAATTTAAAAACGGAAAAATTAATTTCTTGAAAATTATTCTATGAGAATATCATAGTTTTAATTAGTAAAGGAAATAATGACCTCGAGCTAGAATAAACCCACTCAAAACATAAAATTTTAAAGGTCGAATAAAACAATTTTTATTTTTTAATAAAAATTAATCAGAATTTAAATACATATTTTATTTATTTTATATTTATTTACTTATTCTTTTGATGTCAAAGTTACAGCGAAAATTGTGAATTAGGCTTTTTCCGAAAAACAGAAAAAAAAGTTTAACAGGTAAAAATATTGTTTCCAATTTTTCTTCTGAAATGCTGCGTTTTATTAAATTATGATTATCCATTAATAAAAAATTTTTAATCTTCTGTTTCGGGACTTTTTGAGATAAATTTGTACATTAATGAGATTTAGTGAAAAACAAAAATCGAATTTTAAATTAAAATTATACTAATAAAAACACATACGATATATTTACTTTTTTAAGTTTTTAATAGCACATTAAGTTCGCTATAATTTTATAAATGTAAAGCTTTTTGTTCCAAAGTTACAGCAAAAATTGTGAAATAAGATATTATAAACGAAAAACAATAAAGCGCCTAACAGGTTAAAAAAAATTTTTTTCCAATGTTTTTTTTTTCGAAAATGCTGTGTTTTGATGTGTTTAAGATTACTCATCAATAAAAAATTATAATATTTTAAAATTAAATCTTCTATGTATTAATCGCCATTTTAGGTATCATCATTTTCAGAACAGTTTTCGGCTAACCGGTTAACCGGGTTATTAACATTACACTCTACTACTTAGCAGGTTATTCAAATATAATTATTTCAGAAATTATGCATGCATTTATAAACTTTATTGAAAATTATTATAATATAAACAGTTTAATTACATTACACTGATTTTTCAAAGTTTCATCTATAATGTAATCATTATTTCCATATTTATAAATTTCGTAAAACTGTTTGAATTTTTTGTATTGCAGTTGAACGTTTTGTTTCAAAATCTTTTTTATACTTTGTAGTTAAATAATGTTCTTCACATATGTAACCATACCAAGGCCCATCGCATCTACTGTCATTCCAACGGAAATCATTATTACTTGATGATAAATGAACGCAATGTTCATCCCTATTAATATTATTTGGTTCACCTGGTGACCAATATGTAAATGAAACTTGTTGACCAGTTGTTATCCAAGTAAATGGTCGATCTACATTTCCATTATAAAGATCATAAGCACCAATCCATAGATTAATAGGTTTTCCTAAAAAAAAAAAATAAAAAAAATATGTATATTTATTAACATTTTTAGAAATTTGTAACACAAAATTTGGTAAACTAGAATAGCCAGGGTTGCCACTCAATTGTACAATATTTTTTTTACATTACAAAATCGGCTACAGTTGTATAGCAAAAGCTACTGAACTGATTTTGATATTTTTTTTTTGTTTGTTTGTAGATTATTAAATTCTCTAGAACTTACCGTGGCCATTTTTTTGAAATTTGTACCTAATTATGTTTTTTATGAAAGAAGAAAGAAGTAAATTTGTAAATTTTTTAAGTTTATATTATCATAAATTCCACAAAAATCTATATTTTTCAAAAAATGGCCACGGTAAGTACTAGAGAATTTAATAATCTACAAATCGAAAAAAACTGTATCCGTAAAAATTTTAATTAATCCCAAAAATAAGGAAAAACAAAGTTATTTAATTTTAACTAGAAAATGGGAAATATTATATAACACTTTATTTCATTCACATTTTAGAACTAGATTGGGTCTAGACCCCGGACCCATGGGTTCGCACCCCAAGGGTTCAGCCCCTGTTAACTCGAGACCCCGTTGGGGCCTTTAAGGGTCCCCATAGGTTTTGACCCAAAACTTGTGTCCGTTTTGCTCTACCTTGCTTAGTTTTTGAGATACGGTAATAAGGGGTCTTGAGAATCTTAAAAACTGGATAACTCAAAAACTAAATATCAAAGGGCTTTTCGGTATTTTGCGGAAGTATTCTACGAGTCAAGAGCTACAAAAATGCTGTTGGACCTTTTCTCGTGTTGACAGTATTTACCGAGATATGTGCATATATATAATCTATGGAATTTCAAATTTTAGATCTAAAATTAGGGTCTTGAGACCCCAACAGTTATGCAGAGCTAGGCTTTTCCATAATTCTCTTTGTAGTCTTTCTTTTTAAAATTTCATCCGTTTTGCTCTATCTCGCTTAGTTTTCGAGATATCGCCATTTTGAATTTTTAACTAAATTCTGAGAAGTTATTTACTAAATTCTCAGAAGCTATTGACTAAATTTTAAGAAGTACACTTCCTCAATTCATAGAAGAGAAATACGATGATGATTTTTTTAGTAAATTTTAACTAAACGTGAACTAAATTGTTTTTTAAGAAATATGTCTTAAAAATAAAGATGCGTTTCTTAGATTTGTGAAAAGTTCTTTGGCAGTATGATTTTTTTCCTAATATTAAAAAATGTCATTTAAAGAAAACTATGAACTAATTATAACTATATGAACTAAACTTTTTTCCTCATAGTTAAGAAAATTTCTAATTTTTTAGTTAAATTTAACTAAATTTTAGGTAAATTCATGATAAATTTTTTCCTTAATTTTAGTTATGTCTTTTTTTTCAGTGTAGGGTTGTTCTTTTTACTAATGTACAAAGAATTGTTAAAATAAATTTACCATATGTTGCTTTTAAAAGTTTCACCAATGCCTGATTCTTTGAACTTGAATCTATTATTGCCATTTGTAAATTATTCCGAGCGCAGTTGTACATCGCTTGATAAAAAGTGGACTGTTTGTTATTTAAAAATAAAATTATTTAAAATATATGCTTTTTAGTAGTTTTCAATATTTCAGTAATATTACTCCTTGGATATCTTCAATTAAATACTTGTTGCCGTCACTTGCTGTGTACCATTTTATTGTGCCCGCCGCAAATTCTAGCATAACTGCTAACAACACCAAATATTGCAAATACTTTTTTAAAATGAACTTCATGGTTTAAAACTATTAAAATAACTAAACCATTTCAATGAAATTGTTCCAATATATATAAATCGAGGGTTTAAAATTTTGTAAGAGATCAAAAACAACTGTTATTTTTAGTTGATTCTAAGTGTTATAATTAATATTTATTTAGCAAAATTATTTAAAACAATTGTTGTAAAATAATATTTCAGGTTAAATATGACAACTAACTTCGTGAACGCATTTCTATCAAAAACTCTTTTTCAAAAATATTGCAGGTGGAAAGTTTTGAATATGAGCTCTCGATATATTGTTCTTACTATATTGATAACGAAACCGTTGCACAGTGGATAATATAAGGTTAATACATATCATAATTGAAATTTGTAAATTTTTGAAATTAACCTTACAACGAGTTCTGTCGTAAAGCTAAGATGTCAACCAATAATTATTTGCAAAAATTATGGATATTATGCCAACAGCAGTATTCGAAAATGCCGTCATATAACACTTCTTTCGACTTGAAATATTTAGGGATTTATTAAACCGTCTGAAAAAAAAAAATCGTTAAACACGAACTGGATAATACACGGGTAATACACGGATGAGTTTTTGAGATGTGGATTAAGCTAAACTTAGTTTAACGTAGTCTGAAACTTGACTTTTAAAGGAAGATAAAGCTGTTCCGCTAAAATTTAGTTTAAAAACGTGTCATTGCGAGAATAAATCAGTTTCAGATTAACTAAACTACACTGATAGAAATTTGTACATGACAATAATGAAAATCTATATTAATGTTATGAAAAATGACGTTAAAAAGGAACCTATGCAGGGTTTCATTGAATTAATGAAATAGGTATCATAAAATGTAATTGCAAGAACAAGTTTCATTAAATTAATGAAAATTTTTCATACAAAATATAAATTGTATTTTAAGAAAATTTTTCATTACTTTAATGAAAAAAGTATTTAATTCTTATGAAATACTTTCATTGAATAAATCCTACTTTTTGTTTTTGAAATAAAATACTTTCATTGAATAAATGTTACTTTTATTTTTAAAATGAAATATATGTATACACTTGTAAAGATCTTTTTATAGAATTAAAAATAATAAAAAATGGGTTTCACTTGGTTTTCTCGCACAAAATTTTACTCCAACCTTAAATTGTAATACAAAATTAAAACCACGAACTAATATTAAACAGCACAAATTTAGTAAATATAAAATTAATATTTTATTTTTTTTCCAATTTCATAAAAATAAGTCTGAAAAAATCACAAAATAACCAAGTTAAAAAACACTTCCACATATTTTTTATTTTATCTATAGATTTCACTCAGTTTTCTCACACAAAATTTTACTATAACAATTACTTTTAATACGTAAGTAAAACCACGAAAAATTATTAAAAACAACGCGAGTTTAATAAATACTTATAAACAGGGAAACCAAAAATATGCAGTATCATGTTTTTTCCTGATCATTTTATTGATAAATAGGTAAGGTATTTACCCGTTTCAGAAGTTTTTAAGAAATCTGGCATCGATTTGTTAGAGCATATTTTTGCATATTTTAGCCTTAAGAGCATATTTTTGCATATTTTAGGTTTAAGAGCATATTTTAGCATAAGAGCATATTTTTAGAACATATTTTCAATTTTTAGAGCATTTTTCCACTTTTTAGAGCATATTTTTACATTTTTAGAGCATTTTTTTTTTTTTTAATTTTTAGAGCATTCTTTCCAATTTTTTTTATGACAACATGTATTTTTAAATTTTTTATCCAACAAGAATGTTTTTTTTTTTTAACAATTAAGGAATTGTGACGATTGGTTCCCATTTGGTCTGTTCTTGCTTCATATCGGTATATGAAACTATGTTTTCTTTAGATTCAGCAACATGGCAGAAAACATTAAGGAAAATATTTTTGTAGAGCATATTTAACCCTCTTACTATCGCACATACCGGTATTTGGAGGGTCTATTCTCTAACAAATTGTAAAAAATACAACAAAAAAGGGGATATAATTTTTTTAAGAGCATATTTTTATTGTTTTCAGAGCATATTTTCCGTTTTTAAGGGCTTTTTTAAGCACATAAAACGTGTTTTTTAGAGCATATTTTTGGTTTCCCTGCTTATAAATAATCAACAACATTTCATTTTTAATTTCGTATAAAAATTCTAAAAAAAAATCACGCTCTGATCAGCTGTTTTTTGCGCGCGTAAACTAACAGACTAAATAGACGCGACACGACAGGTGTCAAAAAACAGCAAATTTTGTAAACAAAACTTAATGACATTTTTTAATGAAACTACGAAGTCTAATGAATCAAAATTAATGAAAATCTTGCACAATATGTATGAAATTTCATTCGGCATATGAAATATTTCATTATTGTAATAAAACAAAGTTAATGAATTCCATTCATTAGTGAAATGAAGCGTTTTTCTATCAGTGTAAGTGTAACTGAGATCCCAAAAACTCGGCCTAATTGTTTTTAAAGTTTATAGTTTCGTGATCTTGTTTCCTTTAAAAAGGACATCAAAGTTTTTTGGGATTACATTTTGTAAAATATTTTTTAAATATTTGTGCTTTTCCTAGGGTCCGAGGATCTTCCCTAATTTTTCCATTTTATTATTTTGACATATTAGAAAAAAAAGGAGGTAACAATTGTTCAAGGGTATCTCTATTATTAATAGTAAGTAGAGGGCATAAAAAAACATTTCCCCAAATTTGTGATCAGCACTTTCCAAAACCTCTCTGTGGTAAGTTTTTATATTTTATTTATGGCAAAAATTCTGAGATACTCTCCCACTGTGTGTAGGCGAAAAATTGTATAATAATAATATTTGTTTATATTTTATTTGTATTTATCAATTCATCTAATTAGCAATTACTTATTTTAACAACTGCTATTTTAATGCAATTCCTCTATTTAATTGTCTGCACATTAATATACCATTTATTATAAAAGTGAGCTAAGTACATCTAAAAAATATATTCTCACTGATGATAGAATTGAGAGAATTTACAGGTTCTTTCTATTATTTCATGACACATTTGAATGCTGGTGTGGAATAAGGTGCTATAATCCAAAAACCAAATTGTTCAGGAGAAGCAAAAAACTAAATAAGTCGCGAAAAAAGTTATGTTTTTGAAAATCCTTTTTTGCATTTCTATGTACAAAATTTCATAAAAAACAAATGAGCGGAAGTAGCAAAAAATGCATGTAAAATTTTGTTCTAGAGGAATAAGGTGCTATGTTTCAAATAATACTGGGAATGTCAATACATTTGCCAAGTACACCCAAAATAAAAACTCTGTTAAATTACAGAAAAACTCTGCTAATTTAACAGAGTACACCATACTTTTCCAGCTAACAACATTTCTTGGTAATTTTACTAAAAAACTCTGTAAAATGATTTGGACAAAAAAAAAAATGTTAATTTACAGAGTTTTTAGTAAAATATTGGTTAAATAAAGCACCATTTAGCAAAGAAAACTATGTAAATTTACATATATTTGTAAAATGCAAAAAAAAAATTACAGAAAAACTCTGTAAATTTACAGAGTTTAGTTAAATACATGTTATTTTTTAAAATTTTTATAAGATTTTTGAAAAAAATTTTGATAACTTTTTTTGCTACTTTTTCAACTTTTTCTCAAAAAAAAAAATATACAGATACAATTTTGATGTTTGGCAACAAAAACAAAAACTACTCAAAACAGAAAACTTTTTTGGTTATAAAAAATACGAAGTATTTTGCTTAGATCTGTATTTTAGCAGAAAACTCTGTTAAATATCTGTAAAATTAAGATTACAAAGTAAAAAGTAATATAACAGAGGAAACTTTGTTTTTTTGTCACAACAAAATACAAAGTATTTTCATTAAATCTGTATTTTGACAGAAATCTCTGTCAAATATCTGTTGAATTGAGATAACAGTCATTTTACAGAGTATTTTACAGAGTTATTATTTTGAGTGTAGTTTTAGGGTTTATGTGCCATTTTTTAAAAATAAAATTTAAGCATGATGAAATTGGCAAAATTTAGAAGAAGTCCAGCAGTACTCATTTTTATATAAGGATAATAAAAATAAGTTATACGGTTTATTTTACACAAATTTTCCCATAATGGGTTAAAAAAATTTGCACAGTTTATGATATAAGTACTATCCATTAAATTTTTAAGTTTTACCGCAAAATTTTAACACATTATCATAATTCGCCTTAAGAATTTCGTAAAATAATATTTTGTTTTTATATGGATATGGCACCTTTTTCCACATCTGTTATGGAAAATGTCAAACTTCATTTGCTTTTGGTTTCATCCCATTCCGATTTTGGTTGTCGCACTGTGTTATTATAATAAATATGGTGTATTTTCAAATTATATGACCAATATTTTATTGGTGTATCTATAATCTGCAGCCATTTTGAATTTATTCAAATTACTTATTTGAAATAGTAAGAAACTGCATTAACTTTAACATGCTCCAGTGCAGCATTGCTGCACACTTTAAAAACACTAAAACTAGTTGAATTCGTTAAAAAAAAGGAAGTAATGCAAAGTCGAAAGGTATTTTCTGAAAGGGATATCGCCCCTAAATTACAAATTGTTATAAATAATTTTAACCTTACCGAGAAGTTGAGGGGTTGACAATATTCTCTTAAGCAGATCTTTGTTTTTAAGTAAATATGATCGAATTGAATAGTGATTATTGTAATTATAGCAATTTATTAAAATATATACTAATTTTTTGAAAATGCCAGATTTTAAACTACTCGGCGGCAGCGAAAAGAGACCACCGATCTGCATGAAATTTTTATTACAATTGGTTAATTGTCGGTGAGCCAGTAAGAAATTCGACAAAAAGTTAAACTCGATCCCCCTTTTTGGAATGACCGATATCTTGAGGTGTTGCAAACGAATCGAGGGCTATAAAAATGTTCACAATCTCTTACATGGAATACCTTCCTTGAGTAGCTGATATTACTAACTGCAACCAACAACTGCAATATACACCAAAAAACTAGTAAGACAGACAGATATATGCACATCTGCACTAATGGACATATTGAATTTAAAATCAGTTAGAATTTGAATTAAAAACACGTTTTCAATTTGTCCATATATTTTTTTCCACTTAAAAACTTAATTCGTAAACTTTTTTTTATTACAATTTTTAAGTAGACTTTTTTTGCAAAGTTAATAAAAGGTTTTAGTTTTTCTTTTTTTTTATGGCGCATTTGCAGAATTTTTATAGGAAATTAAGTTTTGAAAAAGTTTGTTTTTAATGTGTTTTTATTTTAGTACTATTTCTTTTAGTTTTTTTCATGTTTACTATTTTTCCAGCATTTTACTTGGTAATTTGCAAATGCATATTTATTGCACGTTGACACTTTGGAAAAATTATGAAACATTTTATGCATTTATAGTAGATGCAACATGCATGTTTGTACTAAAGCACAAAATTACTGTTATATTTTATATGTAAGAGATATGCTATTCTCTAGTTTTAAAACGTATGAAATGTAATTCATAGCAACAAGTAATCTGTTTTTTTTTAAATAAAAAATTGAAAATCGGAGCAAGTTTCGGAAATAGAATGGGTAGAGTACAATTCTCGCAACGTTAGGAAGATGAGATAAAATTTTATACATTAGGTCATTATTGGGCAAGTTTTAACATTCTGAGTTGTTTTTCAATATTTATACCCTACACCACACTGTGGTACAGGGTATAATGAGTTTGTGCTGATGTTTGTAACTACCCGAAATATTGGTCTTAGACCCACTTTTAAGTAAACCGATCGACTTAGAATCACTTTTTGAGTCGATTTAGCTATGTCCGTCCGTCCGTCCGTCCGTCCGTCTGTCCGTCCGTCCGTCCGTCTGTCCATGTAAACGGTGTAAACACGATACAGGTCGCAATTTTTAATCAATTGACCTGAAATTTGAAACTTAAGCCTCTTTTGGCCCAAGGACGAAGCCTATTGAAATTGGAAAAAATCGGTCCATATTCAGACCTAGCCCCCATACAAAGGTCCTCTTTAGTTTTGGCTCAAATGACTCTAATAGCCGCATTTAAATAGGTATCTTTTCGAAATTTGGCAGGTAATCATGTTTCATCTACACAAATCACCATTCCGAATTTTAAAGAAATCGGACCAGTTCTTCTTGTAGCCCCCATACAAACCACCTTCCCGATTTTCAAATAAATCTCTCAAATTTCATGAAAATAGGAAATATTTAATTAAAGTTCTGTTTGTGTATGTTAAACGCGTACTTTAAAATCCTTATCAAATCTGATTATCATCGGACCATTTTTGGACTTAGGTCCCATATGAAAATTTCTCCCGATATTCAGTTGAAGCGGTTTATTGTCAACAAAAAGAAGTCTATTCCACTCAAATTTGATTTGTGAGTGCTTTTTACACTTATTAAAGATTTGACAAAATATATATCTAAACAGTCCATGTTTGAACTTGGGACCCATTTTCCGGGAAACTCTGGTGTAGGGTATTATATGGTAGGTCTTGACCGACTATAATTTTCTTACTTGTTTTTTTTTTTGATTTTTTTTTTATCAAAATTTTTGTAGTTCAAAATTTTTTAGTTGCATTTTTTATTTTGCATTTTTTTCATAAATTTTTTTTTCATAATTTTTTTTTTTATTAAAAAATTTTTTTTTTTCTTATAACTTTTTTTTGCCAAAATTTTGTTTAATAAAATTTTTTTTCATAAAATTTTTTTTTATAAAAATTTTAGTTTTTCATAAAATATTTTTTTTTATCAATTTTTTTTTTGTGGAACATTTGAACCCTTTAAACGCATGTTTTATCGATGTTCTATGAGGATATTAATAATAATAATAATAATAGTTTTGATCACATGATCAATTATTTTTATTTATTTTTTCTAATTATTTACAACTCATCTATATAAATAAAAATCAATTGTCGTTCGTTGGTAACCGCATCAGTTCAGAACGGCAGGACCGATTTGGACAATTTTTTTTGAGAAATGTTCATCATAGTCCGACTTAGGTTTTTATGTAAAGAAAAATTGACCACGCCCACTTTTACGCCCACTTTTTTTGATTTATCTAAAATCGGAAAACGGCTGCATCGATTAAAGTAATTTTTTATTTAAATGTTCGAAGTAATCAAATTTAAGTTTTTAGTGAAAGAAAAATCGACCACGCCCACTTTTACGCCCACTTTTTCAACTTTGGTTTTTACGAAAAAAGAAATTGACCTCGCCCACTTTGGCTAATGTTGAAATTTTTCATCATAATTCAACTAAGGTTTTTACGGATAGTAAAATTTCCCACGCCCACTTTTTCTTTGTATCGAAAGAACTTTAACGGCTAGACCGATTTGGTTATAGTCCGCAAAAGATTCATAAGGAATGAAAAATTGTCCACGCCCACCTTTACGCTAACTTTTCCCGATATATATATTTTAAATCATGGAATGGCTGGATCAATTTGTCTATTTTTGTTTTTAATGTTCGTCATATTCCAACTAAGGTTTTTTGGAGAGAACAGTTTTCCATTTCTACGCCCACTTTTGAATGGAGGGTTTAATTCAAATAAAGTTTTACTTTAAGAAAAGTTGTTTTCGATATATATGTATAAAAACTGCTCTATAGAAAAATAAAATATAGAATAATAAAATATAAATAAAAATCAAATGTAGTTCGTTGGTAATCGGATCACTTGAGATCTGACCGATTTGGATACTATTTTGTTTTTAAATGTTCGTTTTTTTTTTATTTTCGTCTTAGATTTTTTCGGAAAACAAATTAATCACTCCCACTTTTACGCCTCCTTTTTGCGATATATCTAAAATTGGAGAACGGCTGGATTGATTTGACTAACTTTTTTTTATAAGTTCGCCATAGTCCAACTTAGATTTAAACGCAAATGACAATTTTTCACGCCCACTTTTATTTCGATACATCTAAAATGGAAGAACGACAGGGCCAATTTGGCTAT
Source organism: Pegoplata infirma (assembly GCA_963921195.1). Taxonomy (NCBI): domain Eukaryota; kingdom Metazoa; phylum Arthropoda; class Insecta; order Diptera; family Anthomyiidae; genus Pegoplata; species Pegoplata infirma. Next base: position 153,991,079 of record OY992540.1, read on the forward strand.
TTGTTGACGTTCGTGATAGCACAACTAAGGTTTTTACGGAAAGAAAAATTGTTCACTCCCACTTTTTTCAATACATCTAAATCGGAAAACGAATGATCTGATTTGATATTTTTTTTTCTTTAATGATCATTATAGTACAAGTAAGGATTTTACGGAAATAATTATTGTCCTCCCCCCACTCAAAGCCCACATTTTTCAATATCCTTAAAACTTGCAACACTTGAGAACGCCTGGACCGATTTGGCTATTTTTTTTGGTTTTAAATGTTCGTAATAGTCCATATGATTGGTCGGAAAGAAAAATAGTCTTCACCCACTTTTTTTTGACATATCTTAAATTAATTTTTACTCTAATTCGATCTATTAAAAAATAAATATTTCTTAATAGATTCCGCATAAACTTTGTACAAATGACAAGTTTAACTTACCACACAAATTTTAACGCCCGCTATTGCTAAATATGTCGACTACAAATGACCGGACCGATTTTTTTTTTTTGTTAATTGTAGTTCTAATTAGGTTTTTAAGGAAATATAAATGAAAAAGTGTCCTGAAAAAAAGGAAAATTCGGGAAAACTGTAAAGGGTTGTTTGAACTCAAGAAAATAGCTCACAGTAAGAACGAAGGATATGCGTAATAATTTTTATGTTGTTCATAATGATACTAAAGAAGTTTTAAATTTGTACAGTTCGAAAAGTCCAAGGCATGGTATTTTTTTTTTTTTTTGTTCTTATAATATAATTTGAAGATGATTATCTGCCTAATCGGCTCTTTAAAACCGCGCCCACAAATGTTTCTAAGTCAAGGAATTCATTACATTTTTTGCAGGGCTATATATTTGAAGCGAGACGAAATATAACACTGATCTTATATTTGGGCCATCAACGCGGACCGGGCCAGCTAGTTTTTAATAAATTCCACCTAACCGAGAACTGGTAACAATGACTGTCGTCTCGTTGTAGCGAAAAAACCAAGGGTTCTGGTGGGAATCGAACCCACGACCCCCACGTTGAAAGGCTAGCACGCTACCAACTAGCCTACGGGGGCCCCCCGTATGAGGATATTTGATAAAAGAACCAAAATGACCATTAAAAATGGGAGATAGAGGATTAATATATTCTAATAAATGAATTGCCATCAAATTTTACTGCAGACGTGTCTAAACATTGTTTACCTCAGAATTAGATTTAATACCTATTTTTTGACTTATTCAAAACGCCTTTGAAAAAAATTGGAAAACTTCAGGGGGTCATAAAAAAAGAATTCGAGCTAAGTTTTCAAAACCCTTCAGGGGTTTTGCTCTACTGTTGGTATACTTTAATTTTTTTTTTGGTCCCATCCAAGATACATAATCGTGTTGCACAGTGTAATGTACCTATTGGTACATACAAATTTTTTCACTATCTGGTGAATAACATGTAGCATAATTATTTTTCAGCAAAAAATTTTTTTTATCAAATTTTTTTTTTTCACAATTTTGTTTTTCATTAAAGTTTGTTAATTTTTTTTATATGTTGGAGGTTATGACAGATTCGGCACAACCGAGTTTAATACTCTAACTTGTTTTTTATTTATTTTTTTATCAAAAATTTTGTAGTTCAAATTTTGAATTTTCATGAATTTTTTTCCATCAATTTTTTTTTTTTTTTTCATAATTTTTTATTTCATTAACTATTTTTTTTTTCTTATATTTTTTTTTTTCATCTACATTTTTGGTGATCAAATTTTTTTTTTTCATCAATTTTTTTTCACCAACATTTTTTTTGTTAAAATTTTTTTTATCAAATTTTTTTTTTTTTTCATTAAAATTTTTGTTTTTCATAACATATTTTTTTTCATCAAAAAATGTTTTTCAACAAATTTTTGTTTTATCATTTTTTTTTTTAAATTAATTTTTTCTTCATTTTCAACTTGAGGTATTAAATAAGAAATATTTTTAATTCAGTTTTTTTTATTTGAAAGATAAGTTATTGTAATATTTTTAAAACACCAAATTTGGTCAACAAAATTTGCCAGCGTTGCCACTCAATTGTAGAATTCTTTTTTTTGAAAGACAAAATCGCCTGCAGTTGTACATAAAAAACTACTGAACCGATTTTGATGAATTTTTTTTGATTTGTAGATTATTAAATTCTCTATTACCTACCGAGGCCGTTTTTTTTTTTGAAAGATATTGATTTTTGTTGAAATTATGTACAAAAAAAATTTTTCCAGTGAACAAAATTCATAGAATTTATAAAAAAAATCATAAAAATTATTAACTTTTTCATAATACTTTTGAACTTTTACATAGTATTTATGAATAAATCATAATATGTTGAATTTAAGAAATATTTAACCTTTTTTCATAAATACTATGAAAAAGATAACAATTTAATGAAAAAGTTCCTAAATTCTACGTATTTGTTCATAAATACTATGAAGTTCGTTCATTGGCAAATCTTTGTTCCGTGTGCTTTTCTTCTTTCATAAAAAACATAATTAGGTCGAAATTTCAAAAAATGGCCAAATAAGTACTAGAGAATTTAATAATCTGCAAATAAAACAAGTAGAAAAGTTAAATTCGACTTGGCCGAATCGATGAATACCCTCCACAATGCCCTTTTTAAAGGAAAGTAAATTTTCTTACGTGAAAAAAAAAAATTTGATTAGAAGTATTTTATTTTGTGCAAAGAACTTTTTTTTTTAAGTCATTTAAAAAAAAAAATAATTTACAAAATTTTTTTTAGTGTAAAATTGATTTTGAGTGTAAAATTTTTCGAGTGTATTTTTTTTTTTTAATGTAAAAATATTTTTGAGTGACAAAAATACGTTGCTAAATATTTTTGTGACTTACCAATGTTTTTAAAACATGTTTAACTGGTTTTCAACACTTGAAGTTAAGGTGAATATAATCTGAAAATCACGGTTTTGCTAATAACTTTTGAACCACTAAACCAATTTGGCTGAAATTCAATAAGAACCAGACCAGGGGAACGACATATATATGTGCCAAGGTTCAGCATCCTCAGAAGTGCCATTCAAAAGTTATCGTGTTTTTTATTTCGTAAATTCACGAAAAATCCTTGCCGAAATTCAGTCTTTTGCTCATAACTTTTGAACTTTTGATTGCAATGCGAACCTGACCAGGTAAATGCTCAACATACTTGCCAAATTTCAGGAGCCTCCGTAAAGTCTTTCAAAAGTTAGCGTGTTTTCAACGTAAAGACGGACGGACAGACAGTTGGACGGGAATCGTTAGATCGACTTAAAATCGATCAAGGATCATGAATATATCGTCACCTAAAATGTAAAACGCCCTAACTAACAAAAAATTCAAAATCGGTATTTTGATAGATTCTGGTGTATTTTATTAACCTATACGTCCCAACAAAAAATAAGGGTCACATAATAAAAATTAGCGATTTTATAGCCAAAAATTAAAAACACGAGAATTGCGAAATCGCCAATGAACGCAAATTGAAATACATCTTTTAATCATTTTGTGATTAATTTTGATACATATTCACAAAACGTACGTCCTCAAAAATTTTAGGCCAATTCAATCAAATTTGCTAAAGTTATTAGCAAATTAAAAATTTTACTCTATACTGTTTTTTGCATCTCTTGTAAAGTTAATAAAATGTTAGTTAGGGCCTTTTGCATTTTAGGTGACGATATATACTTTTTGGGGTCATAGACCAATATTTCAATGTGTTACATACGGAATGACAAAATTATATATTCCATCTATCACCAGAGTGGAGGGTATAGGGTTCTGAAAATTTTCCAAAAAAAAAAATTTATCCATCCATGGGGATGTTGTGAATTCCGTTTAAATTTGATAAAAAACTTTATCAAGACAACTCGACACAAATTTGAAAATTTTTTAAATATTTAGCTACACCTCCCAAGCCCAGGTTTTGGAAAACAAAAAACTTGCCGTCAAGATTAATATAAATTTCATCAATGCGACTCATTTAGGAAGAGTTTTTGACGTTTCTCTTAAACTAATGGCGTTTTTTTTCTGGCAAAAAATGTGACTTTGTAACATTATTTTTTTTTTTCTTTAAATTTTTTGCGTTCTTTTCTTAAAAAAATGCACACTTTCGAAAAAATATTATGTTCTTTTCTAAAAATATCTGGATACTGAATCCGAGATTTTAGAGGGCTCACTTAAGGCTATGTGGAAGTGGGCTTCAGGAAATGGACTTAATGTCAACCCGCAGAAAACGGAAATGGTTCTTTTTACTAGAAAATACAAAATCCCGGAATTTAGAAAGGTTCGAGTGGGAGGAGTTGAAATTCCAATATCACCGCATGCCAAATTTCTTGGAGTGTTCTTGGACAGTAAGCTGTTCTGGAACAAGAACTCTGAAGAAAGATTAAAAAAGGCAAACAACGCGTATTACGCGTGTAAGAAAATGTTCGGCAGTACCTGGGGTCTAGAACCTAAAGTCACTTACTGGATTTATACTTCAATCGTAAGACCAATCTTACTCTATGGAGTTTTAGTCTGGCATAAGGCACTCGAATAGGATGTGACGCTTAAAATGTTTCAGAAGCTTCAACGGCAAATGGGACGGAGTATCACTGGCGCTTTGAGAACAACATCAGCCGACTCTATCGACACTTTATTGCACTTATTACCAATTGATCTCTTTGCTAAGGGCGAGGCTTACAAAGCTTGCCTCAGACTCAAAGAGTCAAATTGGTTCAAGTACCGCAACTTTGGACACAGTAACATTGCTAATATGGACCGTATTGACTCTGATTACACAGTGCCCAAACTATCTTTCGACCGGAAATATGAAGTTAGATTTCCGGATCGAGAATTCTGGTCGACCTGGCAGGGCCCTCCTGCGAACTCAATAAATATCTTTACTGATGGATCGAAGCAATCGCATGGTGTTGGAGCTGGTTTCACGATACTGGAACTAGACCAACACTTATCTTTTAAATTACCCGTGGACTCGAGTATCTTTCAGGCTGAGATAGCTGCTATATCAAAAGCTGTGGAATATATGGAAAAGGAAAAAGGTGCCACCCTTAATTTCTACGTGGATAGTCAAGCTGCTCTAAAGGCACTCTTGAGCTACCAAATTAAATCGAAAACGGTTTTAAAGTGTTACGAGAATTTAAAACAACTTTGCTTAAATAATGAAGTTACCTTATTATGGGTACCAGGGCACGAAGGAATAGAAGGAAACGAGAAAGCAGATGAACTCGCGAAACTTGGAGCAGATGGCATAGGTACCACCATAATGCTTTCACCGCCACTCCAGCATTTCAAACTAAAACGAAATACCCTTACTGTCGCCAAAGCAAATCGAAGATGGAAGGAACTTGGGACAAGTCGTATAAGCAGAATTTTATGGCCACGCTATGATTTAGGAAGAACTAAATTCTTACTTACACTTACGAGAATAGAATGTCGTATGTTGACAGGTTTAATAACGGGACACTGTCTTGTCGGAAAACATGCCAAGAACATGAATCTTATTACGGACGCAAACTGTAAAAGGTGCGAGACACCAGACGTCGAAGAGACCATTGAACACATCCTGTGTCACTGCCCGGCTTTTGCACGAACTCGACTATCAATTATAGGAAGTTCACAGTTCGAGACTTTGGAGGAAACTACGAGGATAGACCTGAAGAGCTTGAAAGAATTCGCAATGAAGGTCAATGTATTTAGTTTACATCGATAAGCGGAAAAAGTTTTGTGGTATTGCTATGGACCAATTGGTCTATGCGGAGTGCCCATCTGGCACCGCCACCCTAACCTTACCAAGGATCATAGAAGTAAATAGGATGTCCAGAACTTCAAGTTCCTGATAATCACGTTGCTCAGCCTGCTCAGTCTGCTCAGCTTGCTCTCCCAAAACAGGGGTCTTGTGGACTGTTCACAGGGGCCTTGTGGACTGTCCACAAGACCCCTGAACATTAACCATTAAAGCGTTCAAAACAAAGAAATCGAAATTTGGCAAACATTTTGAAAAATTTTCGATTTAAATTTTAAAAAAATGAGGAATATTAAGAAAAATTCCAAAAAAATTATTGAAAATACTAAGAAGAACCAAAAATGAATATTTATGGGAAAAAAAAAATAAAAAAGAATGAAAATTTTTTAAATTTTCAAAAATAAGAAAATAAATATTCATTTTTGGTTCTTCCTAGTATTTTCAATAATTTTTTTGGAATTTTTCTTAATATTCCTCATTTTTTCAAAATTTAAATCGAAAATTTTTTAAAATGTTTGCCAAATTTCGTTTTGACCGCTTTAATGGTTAATGTTCAGGGGTCTTGTGGACAGTCCACAAGGCCCCTGTGGACAGTCCACAATACCCCTGTTTTGGGAGAGCAAGCTGAGCAGACTGAGCAGGCTGAGCAACGTGATTATCAGGAACTTGAAGTTCTGGACATCCTATTTACTTCTATGATCCTTGACCTTACCTAACCTTCTAAAAATATTGTCTGCCCTTGATGCAAAAAATGCATATTTTCCACCCCAAAATCATATGACGGGGTGAAAACTGCCCTGTATTCTCTCATATGGGGCAAAACGCGTCAAAGGTCCACACCAAAAAACAAATGTTTTCCAATTTAAGTATAATTTTGGTAAAATAGTAGGTTAATGATAGGTATTCTAAATTACAAATATAAATTTTTTTGATGAAATATTGGCAGAGTTACAGGGTTGGAAAGTTTTGATGTTTTTGAAAAGAACATATTTTGGTGAATTTTAATTAACATTTTGATGAAACAAAAATTATAATTTTAAAAACGACTTTTAAAGTATTTTTGACGGCCTTTTAAATGGAATTTGTGTTTTTTTTGAAAAAAATAAATTTGACCTTAAAATTCAAGGTGAAAATATTAAATTGTAATTATCTTATAAGGGTCGCACTTTTAGATTTTTTTCACTAAGCCCACTAGAAAGGTTGAAATTTTTTTTAATTTCGGTTTTTTTAAAAAAAATGGTATGTATGATACTTTATGAGAAATCAATTTTTTTACGAGTACATAACACCCAAACTGTACTGATTTCTTTATTTTTTATGCGTGCAACGTTTGTTGTGTGTGTTTACAACGCACACTTTATCTAAGCATTGATTTTTGTTGTTGTTATTATGTGCAGATTAAAGCGATTTCAGTACAATTTGAGTGTTATATACTCCTAAAAAATTGATTTCTCATAAAGTTTCATACATACCATTTTTTAAAAAAAAAACCGAAATTAAAAAAAATGTCAAGCTTTCTAATGGGCTTAATGAAAAAAATTTAAAAGTGCGACCCTTATAAGATAATTACAACTTAATATTTTGACCTTGAATTTTAAGGTCAAATTTATTTTTTTCAAAAAAACCACAAACGCCATTTTAAAGGCCATCAAAAATACTTTAAAATTAGTTTTTTAAATTATAATTTTTGTTTCATCAAAGTGTTAATTAAAATTCACCAAAATATGTTCTTTTCAAAAACATCAAAACTTCCCAACCCTGTAACTCTGCCAATATTTCATAAAAAAATTTTATATTTGTAATTTATACTACCTATCATTAACCTAATATTTTGCCAAAATTATACTTGAATCGGACAACATTTGTTTTTGGGTGTGGACCGTTGACGCGTTTTGCCCCATATAGCAAAACTTAAATTAAGCGCACAATTAAACTGTTACTGTTGTAGTGCAGAGGATGTGTCGTGGCATGTGACGCTGGAGGTCCGGGGTTCAAATCCCGGTGTATATAAGTTTGTCATTCCGTATGTAACACATTGAAATATTGGTTTAACTCATATTTTGTGTAGATACATAACAAAGAATACGGAAATGAAAAAAAACAAGTAAAAAAGTTAAATTCGGCCTTGCCGAATGTAGTGATACCCTCCACAATTTCAAAAAGATTATTGCAAAAAACTTTAGTTAAAAGAAAATAACTTAAAAAAAAAAATTAAAAAAAAAAAATCCGCGAAAAAAAATTTTTGTCAAAAAATATGTTCGTACTTGTTAAAATACCATTTGGTGCTCAATTATGTTCACATATGTCAACCAGAAGCCGAATTAAAGCATTTTGTATTTTTAGGTTATGTTGAATGTACTGAAATTTTGGAGGTGTGCTTACATTTTCGTTCATGACTTTTGAACCGCTGAACCGATATCGCTCAAATGCAATACCAAACTTCTCGGGAGAACTTCCAATAAATATGTTAAGTTTCAGTCATCTCTGTGCAATATTTTGTCCGATAGAGCATTTTCCACAGACAGACGGACAGACGGACAGACGGACATCGCTAGAATGTCTTAAAATCGATCGGGCATCATGAATATATATACTTTATGGGGTCCCAGACCGATATTTCGATGAGTTACAAACAGAATGACAAACTTATATATACCCTCTATCACTAAGTGGAGGGTATAAAAACGGAGAAAAAAGAAAAAAATCTTTACAAAAAAACTTTAGAATATGTAAAACAAAATCTAAATTTAATTAAAAAAAAGTTCGTTAAGTAATAATAAAAAAATTAATTGTTATTTTTATGTACTAGCATGTGTGTGTGTGTGTCCATTTTTTGCTTCGTCATATTAACGGGGTTGCCAGACTTTTTTTGGCTTTGTCGCCAAATCGGATGTAAAATATCGCCAAAATTCAATTTTGTTCAGATTTCTTAAAAAAAAATATTTGCATTTAAAAAAATAAATTTTGTTAAATAATAAAAGACAGAAATAAACTTTATGGCAAAAATCGCTCAAATCCGGAAAATCTAAATCTATATATATAAAAGAGTAATGTGACTGACTGACTGACTGACTGACTGACTTATATACCCATTCATCATCGCCCAGCTCAAACCGCTGAAGCTAGAGACTTGAAATTTGGACTGTAGGTCCACCTCCCGGAATATAGATCCACTAAGGCTGGATTTTTGCCAATGTTGATTCTAAGGGGGTAAAAAGGGTAAAAAACTGTACTTTTGGTACTTTTTATATCTCCTGAAATAATGGTCATAGAGACTTGAAATTTGGACTGTATGTTCACATCCCGGAATATAGATCCAGTAAGGCCGGATTTTTGCCAATGTTGATTCTAAGGGGACAAAAAGGGTATAAAACTGTACTTTTGGTACTTTTTATATCTTCTGAAATAATGGTCATAGAGACTTGAAATTTGGACTGTGTGTTCAACTCCTGGAATATAGATCCAGTAAGGCCGGATTTTCGCCAATGTTGATTCTAAGGGGGTAAAAAGGGTAAAAAACTGTACTTTTGGTACTTTTTATATCTCCTGAAATAATGGTCACAGAAACTTGAAATTTGGACTGTATGTTCACCTCCCGGAATATAGATCCAGTAAGGCTGGATTTTTGCCAATGTTGATTCTAAGAGGGTAAAAAGGGTAAAAAAATGTACCTTTGGTACCTTTTATATTTCCTTAAATAATGGTCCTAGACACTTGAAATTTTGAATGTAGGTTCAGCTCCCGGAATATAGATCTACAAAGGCTGGATTTTTGCGAATGTTGATTCTAAGGGGGTAAAAAGGGTAAAAAAACTGTATTTTTGGTACCTTTTATATTTTCTTAAATAATTGTCTTAAAAACTTAAAATTTGCAATGTAGGTTCACCTCCCGGAAAAAATGTTCACCAAGGCTGAGTTTTTGCCAATATTGACTCTACGGGGGTAAAATGGAAAAAAGTGTATTTTTGGTACTTTTTTTTATTAACTGAAAAAATGGTACCTTTTATAAAAAGCTCCTTTTATAAAAAGTACCTTTATAAAAAGTACCTTTTATAAAAAGTACCTTTTATAAAAAGTACCTTTTATAAAAAGTACCTTTTATAAAAAGTACCTTTTATAAAAAGTACCATTTATGAAAAATACCTTTTATAAAAAGCACATTTTATAAAAAGTACGTTTTATAAAAAGTACCTTTTATTTAAAGTACCTTTTATAAAAAATACCTTTTATTAAAAGTACCGTTTATAAAAAGTACCTTTTTTAAAAAGTACCTTTTATAAAAAGTACCTTCTATAAAAAGTACCTTTTATAAAAAGTACCTTTTTTAAAAAGTACCTTTTATAAAAAGTACCTTTTATAAAAAGTATCTTTTATAAAAAGTACCTTTTATAAAAAGTACCTTTTATAAAAAGTACCTTTTATAAAAAGTACCTTTTATAAAAAGTACCTTTTATCAAAAGTACCTTTGATAAAAAGTACCTTTTATAAAAAGTACCTTTTATAAAAAGTACCTTTTATAAAAAGTACCTTTTATAAAAAGTACCTTTTATAAAAAGTACCTTTTATAAAAAGTACCTTTTATAAAAAGTACCTTTTATAAAAAGTACCTTTTATAAAAAGTACCTTTTATAAAAAGTACGTTTTATAAAAAGTACCATTTATAAAAAGTACCTTTAATAAAAAGTACCATTTATAAAAAGTACCTTTGATAAAAAGTACCTTTTATAAAAAGTACCTTTTATAAAAAGTACCTTTTATAAAAAGTACCTTTTATAAAAAGTACCTTTTATAAAAAGTACCTTTTATAAAAAGTACCTTTTTTATAAAATGTACCTTTTATAAAAAGTAACTTTTATAAAAAGTACCTTTTATAAAAAGTACCTTTTATAAAAAGTACCTTTTATAAAAAGTACCTTTTATAAAATGTACCTTTCATAAAAAGTACCTTTTATAAAAAGTACCTTTTATAAAAAGTACCTTTTATAAAAAGTACCTTTTATAAAAAGTACCTTTTATAAAAAGTACCTTTTATAAAAAGTACCTTTTATAAAAAGTACCTTTTATAAAAAGTACCTTTTATAAAAAGTACCTTTTATAAAAAGTACCTTTTATAAAAAGTACCTTTTATAAAAAGTACCTTTTATAAAAAGTACCTTTTATAAAAAGTACCTTTTATAAAAAGTACCTTTTATAAAAAGTACCTTTTATAAAAAGTACCTTTTATAAAAAGTACCTTTTATAAAAAGTACCTTTTATAAAAAGTACCTTTTATAAAAAGTACCTTTTATAAAAAGTACCTTTTATAAAAAGTACCTTTTATAAAAAGTACCTTTTATAAAAAGTACCTTTTATAAAAAGTACCTTTTATAAAAAGTACCTTTTATAAAAAGTACCTTTTATAAAAAGTACCTTTTATAAAAAGTACCTTTTATAAAAAGTACCTTTTATAAAAAGTACCTTTTATAAAAAGAATCTTTTATAAAAAGTACCTTTTATAAAAAGTACCTTTTATAAAAAGTACCTTTTATAAAAAGTACCTTTTATAAAAAGTACCTTTTATAAAAAGTACCTTTTATAAAAAGTACCTTTTACAAAAAGTACCTTTTATAAAAAGTACCATTTATGAAAAATACCTTTTATAAAAAGCACATTTTATAAAAAGTACGTTTTATAAAAAGTACCTTTTATTTAAAGTACCTTTTATAAAAAATACCTTTTATTAAAAGTACCGTTTATAAAAAGTACCTTTTTTAAAAAGTACCTTTTATAAAAAGTACCTTCTATAAAAAGTACCTTTTATAAAAAGTACCTTTTTTAAAAAGTACCTTTTATAAAAAGTACCTTTTATAAAAAGTACCTTTTATAAAAAGTATCTTTTATAAAAAGTACCTTTTATAAAAAGTACCGTTTATAAAAAGTACCTTTTATAAAAAGTACCTTTTATCAAAAGCACCTTTTATAAAAAGTACCGTTTATAAAAAGCACCTTTTATAAAAAGTACCTTTTATAAAAAGTGCCTTCTATAAAAAGTACGTTTTGTTAAAAGTACCGAAAGTACACTTTTTGGTACTTTTTTATTTCCTGAAATAATAAACATAGAAACTTGAAATTGGAAAGGCTCGCCTCTCGGAAAATAAAGGGGTTAAAAGGAATAAAAAAGTGTACTTATTTTTTTCCTGATATAATGGTCCCAGAAACTTAAAATTTGTAATGTAAAATCCTTCGGGGAAAAAAGAGATTTGGAATGGTTCTTTTTGGAAATTCCGTTTCTTAACGGGGATAAAAAGTACTTTTAATATTTGCTGAAACAATGATCCTAGATAATTGAAATATGGATTGTAGGATCCTTCGGCGAAAAAAAAAAACATTCTGGAAGAGGTACTTTTTTTAAATTCCGTTTCTAATGGGGGTAATAAAGTGTACTTTTGGTACTTATTTGTTCCTATAATAATGACCTTAGAAGATGGAGATGGAATTGGAAATGAAATGGAGTAGAACGGGGAACAATATGAAATAGAGCAGGGAACAATATGGAATGATATTTTTAACTCAAATTTTTGGTGTTTAGCTTTTTTTACTCCATATTTTTTTTATTCCAATTTCTTTTTTCACTGAAATATTTATTCACTCAAAATCCAAAATCCAGACATAAGGGCTCGAAAATTGTCATTATATTTTTCCCCCGGAACGAACATGATAACGTACCAGCAAAGTTATTCAAATTTTATTGTTTAAATTATTCATTGAAATATTTTTTATGGAAGACTTAAACGTCCACAAGTAAATAAAGACTACGTAGGGGAATTTTTTTGAAATCGATAGATTAATCCTTATCCTTCTATTATCCGGTATTCAATACAACCGGTAACGAAGTACCGGGATTGTAAGCTAGTACATATATAAAAGAGTAATTTGACTGACTGACATACTCATTCATCATCGCCCAGCCCAAACCGCTGAAGTTAGAGACTTTAAATTTGGACTGTAGGTTGACCTCCCGGAATAAAGATCCACTAAGGCTGGATTTTTGCCAATGTTGATTCTAAGGGGGTAAAAGGGGTAAAAAACTGTACTTTTGGTACTTTATATATCTCCCGATAAAATGGTCATAGAGACTTGAAATTTGGACTGTATGTTACCCTCCCGCAGTTTAGATCCACTATGGCTGGAGTTTTGCCAATGGTAATGGGGTAAAAAGGGTAAAAAACTGTACTTTTGGTACTTTTTAAATCTCCTGATATAATGATCATAGAGACTTGAAATTTGGACTGTATGTTCATCTCCCGGAATATAGATCCATTAAGGCTGGATTTTTGCCAGTGTTGATTCTAAGGGGGTCAAAAGGGTAAAAAAATGTACTTTTGGTGCTTTTTATATCTCCTGAAATAATGGTCATAGAAACTTGAAATTTGGACAGTATGTTCACATCCTAGAATATAGATCCAGTACGGCTGGATTATTGCCAATGTTGATTCTAAGAGGGTAAAAAAAAATCTGTACTTTTGGTACCTTTTATATTTCCTTAAAAAATTGTCACATAAACTTGAAATTTGGACTGTATGTTCACCTCCCGGAATATAGATCCCCTATGGCTGGGTTTTTGCCAATGATGTTTCTAATAGGTTAAAAAGGGTAAAAATATGTACTTTTGTTACATTTTATATTTCCTTAAATAATGGTACTAGAAAATTGAAATTTGCAATGTCGATTCACCTTCCGGAAAAAAGATTCACTAAGGCTCGGGTTTTGCCTATGTTGATTCTACGGGTGTAAAATGGGTAAAAAAAGTACTTTAGGTACTTTTTTTTTTTATTTACTGAAATAATGGTTATTCAAACTTGAAATTTAGAATGTAGGATCCTTTAGTGAAATAAAACATTCTGGAACAAGTACTTTCTGAAAATTCTGTACCGTTTTCAAAAGGTACCTTTTATAAAAGGTTCCTTTATAAAAAGTACCTTTTGTAAAAATTACCTTTTATAAAAAGTACCTTTTATAAAAAGTACCATTAATAAAAAGTACCTTTTATAAAAAGTGCCTTTTATACAAAGTACCTTTTATAAAAAGTACCCTTTATAAAAAGTACCTTTAATAAAAAGTATCTTTTATAGAAAGTACCTTTTATTAAAAGTACCTTTTATAAAAAGTACCTTTTACAAAAAGTACCTTTTATAAAAAGTACCTTTTGACTGGTTCCATTTAAAATAGCATAGGCAATCAGCCGATGGTGGTTCAATTTATCAAAAAATTAACATATTCATTCTTCTGATTTTTATTGAATTTCGGTTTTTGCTATTTAGTCGAAATTGTGAATGGTTCGCGTTTTATCGCTGTTCAAAGTTGGTATTTTGCCACAATTTTATGAGAAATACATAATGTTTAAATGATCGTATCTTTGGAACGCATCATCCGATTATCACGAAATAAAGCGCAAAATAATGGTTATGTCCTGCACTTATAATAGAATTTTAAAAAAGGATAGGATGCTTAGCAAAAAGGATATTGAAATTAAAAAAATGTCCTTGATTTGCAAATATCTCAAAATGCGTATCTTTAATTTTCCTTTATTTTTTTGCACATATAGCCCAAAATGTACTTAACAACATATGCAAATCCCAAATTGGGGTGATAAGCGGTTTAATTGTAAACGCGGTTTCATGAAACGCCTTATTGATTTTTGTTAATAACTCTCGTTTACAAATGAAAAACAATTTCTGCGCACTAACCGCGAATAATTTTTTTATATGTATTTTTGATCGCTAAACTCAAAAATTTCATTAAAACAACATTTCGCGAATACATTTTTGTCAAATGAATTTTTTTAGCGCTTTTTGGAGGTATTTTAACTATATTGCTTATATCTTAAGTTCTGTTTATCTGATCTTCTCGCAATAAAAACCAAACTAAAGATAATCAAATTTCCAACAAATCCCACATTCATCATTTTTTCATCAGTTCATAGCTTTACGCGCAAATAATTTTTTTAGCGTTATTTGGCGGTATTTTGACTATTTTTCTTATATCTTGAGTTTCGTTCATCTGATCTTTTCGCAATAAGAACCAAATTAAAGACAATCAAATTTCCAACAAATCCTTCATTCATTATTTTTATATCAGTTCATAACTTTACGCGCAATAGGCAAACAAGGAAAACTATTTTTTATTAACAAAGCTCATTTTTTAAAAACAGAAATTGTAAAAAATTATCATTTTTTTTGTATTTTATTATGTATATTCATAAAATTTGTGATAACTTCGGAGTAAATCTATAGATTTTCATCAAATCAACTTTATTATATTTCTAAATGTTCAGGCTTTGCAGATAAATAAAAAGATGTAATTAATTGCAAAGATTTCTATTTCTTAAACTTTTTTTTAAATGATTTGTTAATCAAAAAACTTATTTTAGTCATATGTTTGCCTATTGAACGGAAAGCTTTGAACTGATAAATGATGAATGTTGTTGGAAATTTGATTGTCTTTAATTTGGTTCTTATTTCGGGAGGATCAGATAAACGTAACTCAAGATATAAGAAAAATAGTCAAAATACCTCCAAATAACGCTAAAAAATTTGTTTGCGCGTAAAGCTATGAACTGATGCAAAAATGATGAATGTAGGATTTGTTGGAAATTTGATTGTCTTTAGTTTGGTTTTTATTGCGAGAAGATCAGATAAACAGAACTTAAGATATAAGCAAAATAGTAAAAATACCTACAAAAAACGCTAAAAAATTAATTAAACAAAAATGTATTCGCGAAATGTCGTTTTAATGAAATTTTTGAGTTTAGCGATCCAAAATACATACAAAAAAATTATTCGCGGTTAGTGCGCAAAAATTGTTTTTCATTTGTAAACAAGAATTATTAACAAAAATCAATAAGTCGTTTCATGTAACCATGTTTATAAACAAACCGCTTATCACCCCAATTTGGGATTTGCATATGTTGTTAAGTACATTTTGGGCTATATGTGCAAAAAAATATAGGAAAATTAAAGATACGCATTTTGAGATATTTGCAAATTAAGGACATTTTTTTAAATTCAATATCCTTTTTGCAAAGCATCCTATCCTTTTTCAAAATTCTATTTTAAGTACAGGACATAACCATTATTTTGCGCTTTATTTCGTGGCAATCGGATGATGCGTTCCAAAGATATGATCATTTAAACATTGTGTATTTATCATACAATTGTTGCAAAACACCAACTTTGAACAGCGATAAAACGCGAACCATTCACAATTTTTACTAAATAACAAAAACCTAAATTCAACAAAAATCAGAAGAACATACATACCAATTTTTAAGACAATTAAAATAGGTAAGGCCGAAAAAGTGTTTTTTTGTAGTCAAAAATTTTGGAATTCTTCTTTTATAAAAATTACCTTTTATAAAAAGTAACTTTTATAAAAAGTACCATTTATAAAAAGTACCTTTTATAAAAAGTACCTTTTATAAATAGTACCTTTTATCAAAAGTGCCTTTTATAAAAAGTACCTTTTATAAAAAGTACCTTTTATAAAAAGTTCCTTTTATAAAAAGTACCTTTTATAATAAGTACCTTTCATAAAAAGTACCTTTTATAAAAAGTACCTTTTATGAAAAGTACCTTTTATAAAAAGTACCTTTTATAAAAAGTACCTTTTATAAAAAGTACCTTTTATAAAAAGTACCTTTTATAAATAGTACCTTTTATAAAAAGTAACTTTTATAAAAAGTACCTTTTATAAAAAGTACCTTTTATAAAAAGTACTTTTTATAAAAAGTACCTCTCATAAAAAGTACCTTTTATAAAAAGTACCTTTCATTAAAAGTACCTTTTATAAAAAGTACCTTTTATTAAAAGTACCGAAAGTACACTTTTTGGTACTTTTTTATTTCCTGAGGAATAAATAAAACAAACTTTTTTGTTTTTTAAATCATTACATTGGTGGAGGGTATTTAAAGATCCGGCACAGCCGAATATAGCTTTCTTACTTGTTTTTTATTTAATAATTTTTTTTTTTTTCAATAATTTAATAATATAAAAAAAAAAAATTTCATATAAAATCTACTAAATTTGTTTTTTTTTTTTGTGGTATTTTTTTTTTTTGAGTGTAAATAATTAAAAAAAAATAAAAACGTTTTACTACAAAGTAGCAAACGAGTCTCATTAAAAATCGTTTCTATTTTTGCTAAATAATCTTGACAATGGAATCTGACAAATTCCGAAACACGTGTCGATTAAGTCTTGCAAAAATGACCAACATAAATAAATTTAAAACAAAAAAAAATAATTTTCTTGAATATGAGGCATTCCACACCAAATGTCCAGCGAAAAAAAACATGTGTACCGTAAACTTCTGAATAGGTGATATGGATAGCCCTATATGGAACTTAGAAAATTGCGTTTTTGGTTTTTCAATTTTTCAAAAACTGAGCTTGGAAGGCGTGGTCAAATATTGGAAAAAAGGTCAAATTTGTGGCGAGTTGCCTTGATTAAATATTTATCACATTAAAACGGAATGCACCACAATCTAAAAAATTTACAGTCTTATATAGTTTTGTATGGGCTATCGATTAAAATTTTTTTTTTTTGACTATTTTCAGAACCCGTTCTCAAATTTTCCATTTTTTAAAAAAGTCAATTTATCAAAAATCCGGCCACTTTTTTTTTTCTTTTTTCTTTATTTTTTTTAAAAGTTTAGATGTTTGTCCATCCACACAAAAAAAAATCAGAAACACGTTCATCGTTTTTTTCGAGAAAATCGCATTTGAATTTTAAATTTCATAACAATTTAGTAATTTGCTTGTATTTTCTTGTGTCAACAGAGCGTATGACGAATATTTATGCAATTAATATTACTCATTCGCAACTTTAATACAAAGAAATACAAGCAAATAACAAAATTATTATGAAATTTAAAGTTCAAATGCGATTTTCTCGAAAAAAAAGATGAACGTGTTTCTGATTTTTTTTGTGTGGATGGACAAACATCTAAACTTTTAAAAAAATAAATAAAAAAGAAAAAAAAAAGTGGCCGGATTTTTGATAAATTGACTTTTTTAAAAAATGAAAAATTTCAGAACGGGTTCTGAAAATTTTCCAAAAAAAAAATTTTTAATCGATAGCCCATACAAAACTATATAAGAACGTAAATTTTTGACATTGTGGTGCATTCCGTTTTAATGTGATAAATATTTAAGCAAGGCAACTCGCCACAAATTTTACCATTTTTCCAATATTTGACCACGCCTCCTAAGCCCAGTTTTCAAAAATTTGAAAAACCAAAAACGCAATTTTCTTAGTTACATATAGGGCTATCCAAACAACCTATTCAGAAATTTACGGGACACATGTTTTTCTGTAGCGGGACATTTGGTGTGGAATGCCTCATATTATGCTATAAGAATATCATGGTTTTAATTAGTAAAGAAAAAATGACCTCGAGCCAGAATAAACATCCTCAAAATATAAAAAAAAAATAATTTAAAACCAAAAAAAAAATAAAGAAAAAATTTTTGATGGCCATCGCCGGGATTCGAACCTGTGCTGCCGGCAATGCAAGCGAAAAACACATCCATCGAACCAGCAAATCAGAGCAATTTGCGTACAAAACAGCATTTTTTGTGTTCTTTTCTGAGTGTAAAAAATGCTACATCGTTTCAGAGCCATGTCAACATTTTAAAAGTACACATTTTAACAGTGCACATTTTTTTTCAGAAAAGACGATAGTTTTATTAAACTTTATTAAATTAAAACCAAATTTAACCAAACATTCTGTTTTTTAGTTAAAGTTTTGCTAATGTCGACTTACGCAGTATTCCAATTCCGAATATCGCATTTTCAATTAAAATAGTTGCCATCATCGCAGGGTTTTTACAATAAAATACCAAAAGATATCAACACCAACCAGTTTTTAAATTTGAAAATCCGATTTTTTTTGTTTGGTTTTTGTAAGTTAAAAAAATACATCTCAAAAAGAGAATTTTTAGTTGTAACTCCTTTAAAACAAAAACAAATATAATCGACATCTCAAAAGCTCGCCCTTAGTATTCCCATGTGTAGGCCACTTTATAAGTTAAAACAAAAATTTTAAATTAAAATTTATAAAATTTTATTTAGAACGAAATTTTGTTTTTTTTTATTCAAAAAGCAATTTGATTAATATTTTTTTTTATAGAGTATGAAGTTTTCCACTTCACAAACTTTGCCAATAATATCATTTTTACCAATTTGTACCATGATTTATTTTTTTTTAACAAAAAATATGTAGAAAATTGATACTCATTAAACAAATTGTTTCTATTTTATTTTAATGGATATTTTTGTGCTATTTTAATTTACAAAAAAAAAAAAAAAAAATTAGCCCGAAAAAAATCATTTGCTTGATTTCCCCAATGTTTAATTTCCATTAGTAAAGCTGCTGTGTTTTCTACCGCTATTTGCTACTTCTATTACAATTCTATAAAATAGGGATACGAAAAAAAAATCCTAATAAATAATCACCTGTTTTTATAAAACGTTTTGTAAGTTGTTACAAAGAAAGATTAAAAACAGTAAGACTTCGGACTAAGTCCTTTATATACAATTTTTATTTCTTTAGGCAATTTATATAAGCTGTTGTCACAAACGTGTTAAAGAATCAGGGTATATATAAAAAAATTTATGAATTATGATTTTGGTATTGTCAACATCACACCTGTGTATTTTTTTTGGGAGGATAAACAAAGCAGCTAAAAACAAAATTTGTTCACCAGTTAATAATCGCTGTTATAAATGTTAACAAAATTTTTCAAATGTTCATATTTTTTTGGTAGCCAGAGTAAAGATGGTTGGTGTAATAAAACCACTTACCCAGAAGTAATTTTTAGAAAATTGCTTTTCAAATTTATAACAATCATATTTCAAATATTTTTTTTTTATATAAAAATGTATGTTTTATAAAAGTGGTCATACATTGACACTGTATAACAAATAATTTTAATATATTTTATAGTTAAAAGCAAACATAAGTATATGATACTCTTTTGGCCAACAAAACCTTACTTGTCAGTTATGAGAAAAAGTTGTCAGTTACAAGATATCGACATTATCAGTTCGTAGGTGTCAATGTATTACCATCTATATATTTTATAACATAAATATCAAATAGATCAAAAATATACATACACATATCATATATTGAAAACAAAACTCAAACTACAATACAAACTTATATTAAAAAATAACCATTACGCTCATAAATAACTTAAACCATTTCCCTTACGTAACAGTTTGCAGGAATAATTTAAAATGTATAGTTTTTCAAAAATAAATTTTAACAGATATTAATGTAAAATTTTTTTGAGTGTAAATTTTTTTTAATGCAAAAATATTTTTGAGTGACAAAAATACTTTGTAAAGCACACTATCGTATTTGTTATCTATATACATATATAAAAGAGTAATGTGACTGACTGACTGACTAACTGACTAACTGACTGACTGACTGACTGTCTGACTGACTGACATACTCATTCATCATCGCCCAGCCCAAACCGCTGAAGCTAGAGACTTGAAATTTTGACTGTAAGTCCACCTCCCGGAATATAGATCCACTAAGGCTGGATTTTTGCCAATGTTGATTCTAAGGGGGTAAAAAGGGTAAAAAACTGTACTTTTGGTACTTTTTATATCTTCTGAAGTAATGGTCATAGAGACTTGAAATTTGTATTGTATGTTCACCTCCCGGAATATAGATCCAGTAAGGCCGGATTTTTGAAAATGTTGATTCTAAGTGGACAAAAAGGGTAAAAAACTGTACTTTTGGTACTTTTTATATCTCCTGAAATAATGGTCACAGAGACTTCAAATTTGGACTGTATGTTCAACTCCTGGAATATAGATCCAGTAAAGCCGGATTTTTGCCAATGTTGATTCTAAGGGGTTAAAAATGGTAAAAAACTGTACTTTTGGTACTTTTTATATCTCCTGAAATAATACTCACAGAGACTTGAAATTTGGACTGTATGTTCAACTCCTGAAATATATATCCAGTAATGCCGGATTTTTGCCAATGTTGATTCTAAGGGGGTGTAAAGGGTAAAAAAATGTACCTTTGATACCTTATATTTTTCCTTAAATAATGATCCTAGACACTTGAAATTTTGAATGTAGGTTCAGCTCCCGGAATATAAATCTACTAAGGCTGTATTTTGCCAATGTTGATTCTAAGGGGTAAAAAGGTTAAAAAACTGTACTTTTGGTACCTTTTGTATTTTCTTAAATAATGGTCCTAGAAACTTAAAATTTGCAATGTAGGTTCAACTCCCGGAAAAAATATTCACCAAGGCTGGGTTTTTGTCAATGTTGACTCTACGGGGGTAAAATGGAAAAAAGTGTACTTCTGGTACTTTTTTTAATTTACTGAAATAATGATACCTTTTATGATAAGTACCTTTTATAAAAAGTACCTTTTACAAAAAGTACCTTTTATAAAAGGTACCTTATATAAAAAGTACTTTTTTATAAAAAGTACTTTTTATAAAAAGTACCTTTTAAAAAAAGTACCTTTTATAAAATGTACCTTTTATAAAAAGTACCTTTTATCAAAAGTACCTTTTATAAAAAGTACCTTTTATAAAAAGTACCTTTTATAAAAAGTACCTTTTACAAAAAGTACCTTTTATAAAAGTACCTTTTATAAAATGTACCTTTTATAAAAAGTACCTTTTATCAAAAGTACCTTTTATAAAAAGTACCTTTTATAAAAAGTACCTTTTACAAAAAGTACCTTTTATAAAAGTACCTTTTATAAAAAGTACCTTTTAAAAAAGTACCTTTTATAAAAAGTACCTTTGATAAAAAGTACCTTTTATAAAAAGTACCTTTTATAAAAAGTACCTTTTATAAAAAGTACCTTTTATGAAAAGTACCTTTTATAAAAAGTACATTTTATAAAAAGTACCTTTTATAAAAAGTACCTTTTATTAAAAGTACCTTTTATAAAAAGTACCTTTTATAAAAAGTACCTTTTATAAAAATTACCTTTTATAAAAAGTACCTTTTATAAAAGCACCTTTTATAAAAAGTACCTTTTATAAAAAGCACCTTTTATAAAAAGTACCTTTTATAAAAAGTAGCTTTTATAAAAAGTACCTTTTATAAAAAGTTCCTTTTATTAAAAGTACCTTTTATAAAAAGTACATTTCATAAAAAGTACCTTTTATAAAAAGTACCTTTTATAAAAAGTACCTTTTATAAAAAGTACCTTTTATAAAAAGTACCTTTTATAAAAAGTACCTTTTATAAAAAGTACCTCTTATAAAAAGTACCTTTTATAAAAAGTACCTTTTATAAAAAGTACCTTTTATAAAAAGTACCTTTTATAAAAAGTTCCTTTTATAAAAAGTACCTTTTATAAAAAGTACTATTTATAAAAAGTACCTTTTATAAAAAGTACTATTTATAAAAAGAACCTTTTATAAAAAGTACCTTTTATAAAAAGTACCTTTTATAAAAAGTACCTTTTATAAAAAGTACCTTTTATAAAAAATACCTTTTATAAAAAGTACCTTTTATAAAAAGTACCTTTTATAAAAAATAACTTTTATCAAAAGTACCTTTTATAAAAAGTACCTTTTATAAGTACCTTTTGTAAAAAGTACCTTCTATAAAAAGTACGTTTTGTTAAAAATACCGTAAGTACACTTTTTCTACTTTTTTATTTCCTGAAATAATATTCATAAAAACTTGAAATTGGAAAAGGTTCCAAAAAATATAATGGTCACAGAAACTTAAAATTTGGAATGTAAAATCCTTCAGTGAAAAAAAGATGTGGAAAAGTACTTTTTGGAAATTCCGTTTCTTAACGGGGTTAAAAAGTACTTTTAATATTTGATGAAACAATGATCCTATATAATTGAAATATGGAGTATAGGATACTTCGGGGAAGAAAAAACATTCTGGAAGAGGTACTTTTGGAAATTCCGTGTCTAATGGGGGTAATAAAGTGTACATTTGGTACTTTTTTTGTTCCTATAATAATGACCTTACATGGACATGGAATTGGAAATGAAATGGAGTAGAACGGGGAACAAAATGGAATAGAGTAGGGAACAATGTGGAATGATATTTTTACTCAAATTTTTCGTGTTTAGCTTTTTTCTCCATATTTATTCCCTCTAAATATTTTTTCACTCAAACTTTTTTTTATTCCAATTTCTTTTTTTACTGAAATATTAATTCACTCAAAATCCAAAATCCCGACGTAAGGACTCGAAAATTGTCAATATATTTTTCCCCCGGAACGAACATGATATTATACCAGCAAAGTTATTCAAATTTTATTGTTTAAATTATTCATTGAAATATTTTTTTATGGAAGATTTAAACGTCCACAAGTAAATAAAACAAAGACTACGTAGGGGAATTTTTTGGAAATCGATAGAGTAATCCTGATCCTTCTATTATCCAGTATTCAACACAACCGGTAACGAAGTACCGGGATGGTAAGCTAGTATCTATATATATATATATGTAGGTTAGGTTAGGTTTAAGAGGCGACACATAAGTGTCCACAAGACCAGTTGTTGATCCATAGTCATTCCTCATACAATTGGGGTAGGTAGGTTTACAATAAGAACAAGTCTCTTATATTCATCATCTAAATTCTATATCGCATAGCTTAGTAGCGTTCACATATTTTACTATATTCCACGGATTAATGCCCTTTAGTTCCTCTAGTGTCTGAAAGAAAAAGGAATCAAAACAATTAAAGCGCGTGCGTGATAGCGCCGGACATTGACAAAGATAGTGTAAGGTACGAACTTTTGATCTTCGGCAACCCCTAGTGAAATTTGATGCAGAAAATTTTTGTAGAACATTTTAACCCTTTAAACTTATTATATTTATATAAATAAGTATATAAATATAAAATAAATATATTGGTGTTCTATGAGGATATTTGAAAAAGGACCAAAATGACCCATAAAAATGGAGATAGAGGGCTAATATATTCAAAGAAAAGAACTTTCATCAAATTTTACTGAAGATATATCTTAACACTGTTTACCTCAGAATAACAATTAATACCTATTTTTTGACTTATTCAAAAAAAAAAAAAAAAAAAACTGAAAAACTTCAGTGGGCCATACAAAAGGCCTCGAGCTAAGTTTTCAAAACCCTCTGGGGGTTTTTCTCTACTGTTGATATATTTTAATATTTTTGTTTGGTCCCATCCAAAAACAAAATCGTTTTGCACACTCTTATAGCTTACCTACATGTATTAAATTAAAATTGGATATGGTGTAGAGTTATATTTCCTTTCAAATACAAAAAATAAAATAACAAAAAACAAAAAATGAAATATTTTGTTGCAAAATATTACCTTAGGGTATCATTGTTTTGTAATTTCTTTTAGAATGATGTGCAGAAAAAAATATTTTTTTTTTTTTATTTGTGGTTTAATATTGTATCATTAGTTTGTATATTTTTTTTTAATATTTTTCGTTCTTTATTATTTTTCTATCCTTTTATTACTTTTGTGTGTTTTTATTTTTTACCTTTAACTATATTTTATAAATGCTCATACATGTACAAATATATATTTAATGTATGTACAATTTCATTCGGAACCACCAGCGGCAATTACTTTTTGATTGATTTCAGCAAAAAAATAAATTGTTTTGGGAGTAGCCTCAATTTTCACGCCAATGCATCAAGTCAGCAAATGAAAAATTATTACAAACAAAAAAAGTAATTGCAATAATTCAGAAAAATAATAATAAAAATAGCAAAAAAAAAAAAAACGAATACAATAACAATCACGTAAATAATTTAATTTTTTTTTTTCTCTTTGTTTTTTGAAAAATAATCATGATGATGATTCGGTTTTAAAACAAAACATTAGTCACATTACATAATTATTTTCTTTATAATTTTCACTATTTTAGTAAGATTTGTTTTTTTTTTTTGCATTTTTACACGAAAGATTTAACTAATTTTAAATCTTTCGGACAAATTTTCGTGCAAACACTAATGTAGGGTATTATTTGGTCGGTCTTCACTGACGATTGTTTTCTGATTTTATTTTTGTTTTCAAGAAAGTTGTCATGTTTGAAATATCTATCACTGTTTTGACTTTGTGCGTATGAGTAATAAAAACATTTTTCTAAAAAATATCACTCATACGTTACAGTGACTTTAGCGGTATTACCGCCTAAGAAAGTCTGTTCAGTAGTCTAAAAGAATAGGAAATAAGAATGTTTGACATGTTCGTATTGGATTTAATTTAAAATGACAATATGGTATTGAAAATTAAATTTATCAGTAAATTCGACATCGAAATTCGATTTTTCTTTGAAAATTTATTACAAAAGTTCCATCTTCAACAAAAAAAAAAAATATTTATATTATTCCTTCCTTGAGTTGTAAGTATTTTTTTTTTTTAATATGAGGCATTCCACACCAAATGTCCAGCGAAAAAAGACACGTGTACCGTAAACTTCTGAATAGGTTGTATGGATAGCCCTATATGGAACTTAGCAAATTTAGTTTTTGGTTTTTCAATTTTTCAAAAACTGGGCTTAGGAGGCATGGTTAAATATTAGAAAAATGGTCAAATTTGTGGCGAGTTGCCTTGATTAAATATTGATCACATTAAAATGGAATGCACCACAATCTCAAAAATTTACATCCTTATATAGTTTTGTATGGGCTATCAACTAAAATTTTTTACCCGTTCTGAAATTTTCCATTTTTAAATAAGTCAATTTATCAAAATTTTTTTTTTTTTAAGTTTAGATGTTTAGAATGTGTTTTTGAATTGTTTTGTGTGGAACTTTTAAAAAAAAATTTAAAAAAAGTCGCCGGATTTTTGATAAATTGATGTATTTAAAAAATGGAAAATTTTAGAACGGGTTCTAAAAATTTTCCAAAAAAAAAAAAATAAATTGATAGCCCATACAAAACTATATAAGAATGTAAATTTTTGAGATTGTGGTGCATTCCGTTTTAATGTGATTAATATTTAATCAAGGCAACTCGCTACAAATTTGACCATTTTTCCAATATTTGACCACGCCTCCTAAGCCCAGTTTTTGAAAATTTGAAAAACCAAAAACGCAATTTCCTTAGTTCCATATAAGGCTATCCAAACAACCTATTCAGAAATTTACGGGACACATGTTTTTCTGTAGCGGGACATTTGGTGTGGAATGCCTCATATATATTTAACTTTATCAAAATAACCAACTGTTTGTTTTTTTGGTGGTTAAACGATAGAAAAAAAAAATAACCTTTACAGAAAACTTTATGTTTTGTATGAGTAACGGCAAGAAACTTCTCAATTTTTGTTTGGTTGTTGCGGTTTGATTTGCTGGCACCTTGATATTGTTTAAAAAAAAAAATGTTTATTGTTATTTTGTTGTTCATGTATTATTAACAAGAAACAAAGAACACAAAAAAGTTTGTGCGGTTTTAACAAAAACAAACACGCAAAAACACATGCTTGTAAAGAAAAACCATAGAAACGCTTATTTAGAATAAAAATAAATTCAACTTGTACAATGTAAATTGAAAGTTGGTTTATAACTTTAACAATGTTATTTTTTTTTTTTTTTTGAAAAAGTGTAGAGATGGAATATGTGTAAAATTAATCAAAATGTAAAAAAAAAAAAATTAAAACAATGTAATATAAGTCAATTTTTTTCATGTCCAACTATTAAAAAATTTAAAAAAATGTCCAATAAATTTCAAATAATTTTTCCAATGGCCCAAACAAAAACGATAATTTTTGAAATAGAGCAACAAAAATCCAAAATTTTTTGGACCTACAATTCTGTATGAGATTCTAACACATACTTAACAAAGAAACTGTTTCAGATTTTGAGACGTTTTTCTTATAGAAAAAGTCTCAGATTCTGAGACATTTCTCCAGTAGAAAAAGTATCCGATTCTTAGACATTTTTCCTTTAGAAGAACTGTCAGTTTCTGAAACATTTTTCCTAAAGAAAATGTCTTAGATTCTAAGGCATTTTTCCTATAGAAAAAAATCTCAGATTCTGAGAAATTTTTTCCTATAGAAAAAATTTGGATTCTGAGAAATTTTCCTTTAAAAAAAAATTCAGATTCTAAGACTTATTTCATGAAGAAAAAGTCCCTGATTCTGAAACATTTTTCATATAGAAAAAGTCTCAAATTCTGAAAAATTTTTCCTAGAGAAAAAAATTTCAGATACTAAGACATTTTTGCTTTAGAAAAAGTTTCAGATTCAGAGACATTTCTTATACAAATGTCTTAGAAAAAGTCTCCGATTCTGAGACGTTTTTCATATAGAAAGAGTCTCAGATTCTGGAAATTTTTCCTATAAAAGAAGACTTAGATTCTGAGAAATTTTTCCTATGAAAAAGTTGAAGATTGTGGGACATTTCTCCTATAGAAAAAATCTCAGATTCTGATAAATTTTCCCTTAGAAAAAAATGTTCCTTCAGAAAAAGTCTCAGATTCTAAGACATTTTTGCTACAGAAAAAGTTTCAGATTCAGAGACATTTTTTATACAAAAAGTCTTAGATTCTAAGACATTTCTTCTAAAGATAAATTCTCTAATTATGTGACAGTCTAAGAATCTGAGACATTTTTTCATTAGAAAAAATTTCAGATTCTGTGACATTTTTCCTTTTGAAAAAGTCTCAGATTCTGAGACATTTTTTCTATAGAAAAAGTATCAGATTCTGAGACATTTTTCCTATAGAAAAAGTCTCAGATTCTGAGAATTTTTGTTTAGAAAAAGTTTTAGATTCTGAGTAGAGTTTTTCTTTTCCCGGACTTTTTCATTTCCCGGGAAAGCGGGATTCATTTTTTAATTTCCCGGGATCCCGGGAATTCTCGTAAAAACTAAAAACCAAATTTTTTTTGTCAATAAAATATATAAAAATCTTCTATATGCGATTACACTATTTATAATGTTTATTAACACCACAAAAAACTTATTTAGTACCCTTAAAACAAACAAAAAATAGTTTCGAGAAAAAAGGACAATTTTTGTTACACAGTTTTTATAAAAAAAAACGGACCAAATATGTCAAAGTCTTTTAAAAGTATTTTTAAGGGGATATGTTATTTCACATCGGTTTATATATTTTAATAATAAAAATTCATCATTTATTCTAATTCATTTCAGTTAACTTTTACAATTAGTTCTCAGTGCTTTGCCTCTAAATTACAATGAAACTACTTCAGAGAAATTTCTCAATTATGTCTCTGAAACTGAATGTAACTGTTTCAGAGAAATGAAATAAGAAAATATACCCCAAAAAATTATTAAAAAATTTAAAAATTCTGGTTTCTTAAAGAAAAACCCGTTAATTTCAGAGTCATTCCTTTCACAGATTTTATATCAATTTAAAAAGAATCAAGTCCAGAGACATAAATATTTTCTATAGAAACAAATAATCATACTGCAAATTTTTCTAATGCAGGTGTCAGAAAGAAAATTTTTCTGCTTCTAAAAAAAAAAAGTATAAGGTTCTGATAATTATATCCTATTGAAGATTTAGATATTGTGAGACTTTTATCATTTCGTTCGTCTCAGATTTTATGAAATTGTTTAGTTAGAAGGTCTCTTTTGGAATACTTTTTAAGCCCTCCTGGTCTCTGCGTACGTTTTTGCAATCAATTATCAAGAATTTTAATAAAATCTCTAAAAAATCACATACAAAATATTCAATAGAAGTCGAAAAATCATAAATTTCAAAGAAATAAAAATTCCCGGGAATTCCCGCTCTATTTCCCGGGATTTCGGGATCGAAAATTTACGGGAATTCCCGGGAAATCCCGTCCCGGGAATTCCCGTGAAAAACTCTAATTCTGAGACATTTAATCTATAGAAAAATTCTCAGATTCTGAAACATTTTGTCATTATAGAAAAAGGTTCGGATTATGAAACATTTTTCTTAAAGAAAAAGTTGCAGATTCTGATAAGTTTTTGCTATAAAAAAATCTAAATTTTTCTAAAGAAAAGTCTAAAATTTTTAGACATTTTTTTCTAAGAAAAACTCTCAGATTCTGAGAATTTTTGTTTAGAAAATGTTTAAGATTCTAAAAAGAAAAAGTCGCAGATTCTTGGTTTTTTTTTTATATCAAACACTCTAAATTTAAGAGATTTTTCCATTCAGGGAATAAAATGGAAAAGAACGAGTAACGAAATGAAATGGATAAGTTTTTCATTTTTTTGTTCATATTTTTTTTTAAATTAAATGTCCACAAACACTACTCCCTCTTTCCTTCTCCTCATAACCCATTTTCCTAATACCAGCACTAGAGGTGTCCTTAAAAACGAAAATCACCTTTTTATACCTGGTAGGGTCCTATATTGTTCTTTAGTATCTAAAAATGAGTGAGCCAAAATTTGGGGACAATCGGCTAAAAATAACTCGTGCCGAAAATGGATTGAAGTTTTGGGACATTCTTATAAGAACGAAAAACTCGTTTTTTCTAGTTTTTGGAAAAACATTGGTATTTGATATTTTTTGATAAATTTTTTGTGAAATAATATGAAAATGGTACTAAATTACCTTTTCAAAACGACTAATAAAATTAAAATCGAATGAAAAATAAGCATTTTACGCATACATGCCCCAGACCATTGTATGGTTTTTAAAGCCAGAATTTAAAAATTTTCAAAATTTTTAGGCAAAAAAATAGTAAAAATTTAATTTAATTTATGATCAAATTGAAAACATGTTTAAGATTAAAAATAGCAGATATGGTAGTCAAGCTTTTTTTTTATTTGGCGCGGGTAGTGATAAAATTTCCGCGGATTCCAAATAAAATGCGTTTTTCTACAATAATTAAGCAAATTTTTGAAAATTTGTGCTCTATTGTGCGGATCGAAGTGTAAAACGTAAATTCTGTAACTTTTGAGAAATCGGATATATGCAGATATTTTGTATTATAGAAATGTATAACGTCTCAAATTTGTCATTTCACCTCGACGAAATGGGGTTAAAGATGCCCGAATTCTCAAAAAATTTACAGAATTTATGTATTTCACTTCGTATAATACAATACAGAAAATTGTTTCCCATATTTGCTAAATTATTTTAGAAAAACTCCTTTTCTTTGGAATCCGCGGAAATTATATCACTACCCACGCCAAATGAAAAAAAAGTTAGACTACCATATCTGATAGTTTTTATCTATAACATGTATTTAATACAATTATAAAGTAAAATTTATTTTTTTTTATTTTTTTGCCTAAAAATTTTGAAAATTTTCAAATTTTGGCTTTAAAAACCATACAATGGTCTGGGGCATGTATGCGTAAAATGCTTATTTTTCATCGGATTTGAATTTCTTTAAGCTTTTTGGAAAGGTAATTTATTACCATTTTCATATTACTTAACAAAAAAATTAACAAAAAATATCATATACCAATATTTTTCAAAAAACTAGAAAAAACGTGTTTTTTCATCAGAAAAGAGTGTCCCAAAACTTCAATCCATTTTCGGCACGAGTTATTTTTATCCGATTGTCTCCAAATTTTGGCTCACTCATTTTTAGATACAAAACTACAATTTAGGACCCTACCACGTATTAAAAAGTGATTTTGAAAAATTACCTTAGTCGTTAGGACACCTTTAACCAGCACAATGCATTGCATTGGGGCATCCCCTGAGTGTTGGCTCAAAGTAAAAAAAAATAAAAGTTTATGGCATTAGTTTTCCCCTAAAAATATTGAGGGCTGGAGTACAGCCCATATACGTATGATTAATATTTTGTTCATAGTTAGTAGAGTTTTTCACGGGAATTCCCGGGACGGGATTTCCCGGGAATTCCCGTAAATTTTCGATCCCGAAATCCCGGGAAATAGAGCGGGAATTCCCGGGAATTTTTATTTCTTTGAAATTTATGATTTTTCGACTTCTATTGAATATTTTGTATGTGATTTTTTAGAGATTTTATTAAAATTCTTGATAATTGATTGCAAAAACGTACGCAGAGACCAGGAGGGCTTAAAAAGTATTCCAAAAGAGACCTTCTAACTAAACAATTTCATAAAATCTGAGACGTACGAAATGATAAAAGTCTCACAATATCTAAATCTTCAATAGGATATAATTATCAGAACCTTATACTTTTTTTTTTTAGAAGCAGAAAAATTTTCTTTCTGACACCTGCATTAGAAAAATTTGCAGTATGATTATTTGTTTCTATAGAAAATATTTATGTCTCTGGACTTGATTCTTTTTAAATTGATATAAAATCTGTGAAAGGAATGACTCTGAAATTAACGGGTTTTTCTTTAAGAAACCAGAATTTTTAAATTTTTTAATAATTTTTTGGGGTAAATTTTCTTATTTCATTTCTCTGAAACAGTTACATTCAGTTTCAGAGACATAATTGAGAAATTTCTCTGAAGTAGTTTCATTGTAATTTAGAGGCAAAGCACTGAGAACTAATTGTAAAAGTGAACTGAAATGAATTAGAATAAATGATGAATTTTTATTATTAAAATATATAAACCGATGTGAAATAACATATCCCCTTAAAAATACTTTTAAAAGACTTTGACATATTTGGTCCGTTTTTTTTTATAAAAACTGTGTAACAAAAATTGTCCTTTTTTCTCGAAACTATTTTTTGTTTGTTTTAAGGGTACTAAATAAGTTTTTTGTGGTGTTAATAAACATTATAAATAGTGTAATCGCATATAGAAGGTTTTTATATATTTTATTGACAAAAAAAATTTGGTTTTTAGTTTTTACGGGAATTCCCGGGATCCCGGGAAATTAAAAAATGAATCCCGCTTTCCCGGGAAATGAAAAAGTCCGGGAAAAGAAAAACTCTAATAGTTAGTAATATATTAATCATACGCTTTGTTGTACCCTTTACTTGAAATTTTATTTTTTTAGCGTAATATTATCCAAGCAAAAAAAACTGTTTCTCGTATTTAAATTTAGCCCAATGAAATATTGTTTTGTCAGTGGAATTTCTCCGTCTGTCCGTCTGTCTGTCCGTCCGTCTGACTATCTTTTGAAATCACCCTAACTTTTGAAAGAATTTACGGATGCTCCTGAAGTTTTGTACATATGTTGGTCATTTATCTTTTCAGGTTGGTATTGCAATCCAGCGAAATCGGTTCAGGGGTTCAAAAGTTATAAGCAAAAGAGTGAATTTAGGTTCGCAGCGAATTTACGAGATAAAAAACACGCTAGCTTCCAAACGACAATTCTCAGGGTGCTAAAGCTTGGCATATGTATTTGTCGTTCCCCTAGTCTAGTATGTATTGAATTTGAGCCAAATCGGTTTAGTGTTTCAAAAGTTATTAACAAAACCGAGATTTCAAATTGGTTTCACCTTAAATTCACTTGTTAAAAACTCGATCTTAAAAAACAAGGTTTAAAACCATTGGTAATTCACAAAATTGCTTAACAAAGTATTTTTGTCACTCAGATATATTTTTACACTCAAAAAATTTATACTCGAAAAAAAAATTTTACACTAAAAAAAATAATAATTCTTCTTTTTTTTTACAAAAATGATAAAAAAAAACTTTTTTACTCAAAACAAAATATTTCTAATCAAAACTGTTAATTTTTTTTTACGTTAAAAAATCTAATCTAACATGAACCGGATGATATACGACTAAAAGTAGAGATTAAATCGAGAAAATCTGAATTTACGGTTTTTCATTTCGTGATCCTGTTTCCATTTAAAAGGACTTCAAAGTTTTAAGTAATACATTTTGTAAAATATTTTTTAAATATTTATACTTGTCCTAGGATGACATTGGTAAGAGGAGGATGTCCCCTAATTTTTCCCATTTTTTATTTTGCCATATTAGAATAAAAGGATGTGAATGTAGTCATTTAAAAACTTTATCAAAATATTTTGTTGAAAGTTTTAAATGATATTTAAAGATTCATTTTTGAAAGGACGTAGCTTATCTTATTTTTACTGTTATGAAAAATACACTTAAAATATTTTGTAAGTAAATTTAACTGAAAAAACGTTTAAAATAATCGTTTTTCCTTTTAAGAAACTGACCACTTATATTTCATTTGAAACAACATATTTTTTCAGTTATTTTTAAACGTTAATAAATGACTAGACATTCCTTAATAACAAATGATATTTCAGATATTTTTACTGTTTACAATTTTTTATTTTGTGGAGTAAAAAATCCGTACTTCTGTAAAAGTATACGGTAAAATCAGTCACAAAAAATTTAACTGATAAAAATATTTTTCCGTGAATTGTGTAGGTTATTGTTTTACAAACTGTTTAAACTATTATTTATTTTAGCTTCTTTGAAAAACAAACGATAAAGCGTTTAAAACAACTTTAACTAAAAACTTTTTGAATAACCGTAAATAGTTACTGTAAAACTTTTCTGGGTGTAATGAAATAGGAAGATTATTGGAGGTCCTACTCTTTCATCTGCTATCACTTGTGGCATCCTAGGACAAAAAAATATTAAAAAATATTTTATAAAATTTAAGCCTCTAAAACTATGAAATCCTTTTCAAAGGAAACGGCATGAAAAGAAAAACTGTAAGTGCAGTTTTACTACATTTAGTTTCTATATTATCTTGTTCGTATTTAACAAATATTTTTATTTTTGTCGGATGGTGTAATACAGCAATAATAAAACGCAAATCGATTATTTGTCTGAGCACATCCTATTATTTTTGTGGATGTGGCGTCTAAGGAGACGGCCAGCAGGTGTTGTTATGAAAAACGACAAAGTATTAGTAGCAATGTGACCTTAAAATTTTAACAAGGATATGTACGATTTCTTGAGACATTTTGAACTTTATTTACATCGTCAAACTAATGCTAATTTTCCGAGAACCTATTCGAAATTCCACATAATTTGTTCTCTTCATTTTACTGTCCTTATATATAAACAAAATTACTACTCTTCAGTTTCATGTCTAAATTATTTTTTTGGTATTTCAATATTTCAATATTATACAATTAAATTAATTTCATAAAGAATTTTTTTATATCCCATTTAATGACTATTACAAAAAACAACACACATTATCTTTAATGCAAATGACAGTATTTTTTAAAAGTAAATTGGAAATTTACCTTAAATAATAATGAGAAATTGTTTTAAGTAGACAAAAAGAAGAAGAAACATCTTTCCAATGTAACATAATAATAACAATTTGTTCCCTCAAATCTTTATTATCTAATAACTGTCTTTGACATATGATTAACTTAAATAGCAGAAATAAACAGAAGCACGTGCCTGTTTACAGAACATATTAACCCTGTGCGTCTTTTATGATAATCATAAAAATCATTGATATACTACATATGAGATTTTATCTTATAATTTTATATATTTGGGGTTTCAAAAAAACAAAAATAAAAAATTTTAAAGATTTTTTTTGATAAACATTTTTTTATGTTTATTCTAGCTCGAGGTCATTATTTCCTTTACTAATTAAAACTATGATAATCTCATAGAACAATTTTCAAGAAAAATATTTTCTGTTTTAAATTTATTTATATTGGTCATTTGCATTTGGGCATTTGCATTATGCTACAGTGGAAAAATACTTTTGATGTGACATAGAATAGGTTGTTGGTATTTTGTCAAGTAGATCACCAAAATTCCCATTTAACTTGCCAAACACCCTCAAATTTTAGAGTTTTTTTTTGGGACTCACTAAACCTCGTGTAATTCAGAAAATTTTCAATCGAATTTAAATTTTTTTTTTAGTGAAATAGTCTATACATATAACATGTGTGTGAATTAGTCTATACATAAAACAAAGATTATATTTTTATTTTTTCTAATAATATCTAATTTTTGCTATTTTTTTGAAAATGTATCGAGTTTATCGATTTTTTTCTGCTGTAGTTCGTTCAACAACCTTTATATATTTATACGTATTCGTAAAGAAAATTTAATTCTGAATACAATGAGCTTTATAATCGGATACCAATGAGATTTATAATCGGATATCAATTGACAGAACAATTTTTCTAAAAAAGAACATTAAGATTTTGCTGGAAATCGATTTATGGATTACACAGCTCAACATGAAAATGAGTAATGGATTCTGGTAAGTGATTATGATAGTGTTTTTGGCGCTGATTCCAAATCTGCGACCCAAATATGTGTATCACGTCAGGATTTTGAGCTATTCGCGGTTAAAGTGCCGAAAAAGGTAATTTTGGACCCTTTTGGAAAGCTTATAATATAAGATCCTGACATGCGATTGACTTGGTATCCGCGCATTCAAAAGTATGTGATTTTCTCTATAAGACAAGATAAAATGTTCTTGGAGTTTAATTTTCTAAAATGACACAAAAATCATTAACAAAAAACCTTCCATTTTTTGAATATTTATTTTCGAATGAGATTGATATCAAGTCATTCGCATGTCAAGATCTTATTTTATAGGCGCTCAAAAATGGCCAAAATAGTTCTTTTTTGACACTTTAACCGCGATTTTCTCAAAATTGCGACGTGATAGAAAAATTTGAGTGACCGTTTTGGAATCGGGGAACCAAAACCTACAAACATTTTTTGGTTTCATTTGAAACGCAGCGACAAACCTCAGATTTGTAGAGCGGTGTTATCCAGGCAAAAAAAAAATAATTCCTCGTAAGAGGTCATATATAATGCCTTTTGGCGCGGTAAATCTGAATCCGGCTCTAAAATTGCTCTTCGCGTCAGGTCTTGTGAGATATTTAACATATATTGTTAAATCAAAAACTTATCTCATTTTTGATCAAGATTAAATTTTATTTATTTTTTTTTTTTGGAAAAAGGTACTTTTTTAGGGTAATTAGCACCTGCTGATCTCAAAAATCTTGTCAAAAAAATTTTCAATGTGCCGTTATCCCAAAAAAGCCAGCATTTTAACTTTTTATGCTATTTTAATATTTGGATTTATTTGCTATTTTATTAATTTATTTAATTACTTTTAAAATAAATTGTATCAAAATGATTCAAATTAATGGAATTTGATAATAAATTAAATCTAAATGCAAGTGAGAGTGTTAAATTCGGCTGTGCCGAATCTTTTATACCCTCCAAAATGTAAAAAAATATAAAAAAATTGTCAGGGGCTTTTGTTTTTGGGGGGGGGGGGGGTGATGGAGGTCAGTGGGGGACGTTGAGAGCACCTTCCCATCTCGATAAATATAACAAATGTTTAATTTATTTAGCAAAAATACAAAAAAACATGTAAAAAAAGTTTATTTTTTTAGAGGTTGGTTCAGTTCTTCAAGGGGGAACTGTTTTCGCCCTGAGCAGATTTTGCACATTTCCGAACCTAACCTGCCTAGGACCATAAGACTTATTCATGCCAAATTGCAGGCGGCTAGCTCTTTTATTTTGGACTGTATCGTGCAATCTACAGACGGACGGACAAACGGACATTCACAGAATATCTTAGAATCGATCATGGATCAATAATATATATACTTTATGGGGTCCCCGACCGATATTTCGATGCGTTACAAACGGAATGACAAATTGAGTATACCCCCATACTGTGGTTGGAGGGTATAATAAAAAATTTTAAATAATTTAAAAAAATTAAAGCAGAAAATCAAAATAAATGCTAAATTTTCGTTTTTGCTTGAAACAATTTCTGTGCTGATTTGCATTGCATTTCATGGACATATAAATTGCGGTGGTCAAGTCGGTTTCGTTTTAGCTAAACAGACCAAGGCGCTACCAACTAGCCTACCGGGGCGCCTTCGGGATATATTTTTTTTTAAGTGCAGAAAGATGAGACTTAACATTCGTAACCATATTTACCCAAAATCCCACAGTTTTCATACATTAATATTTCTTTTAAAAAGGGGTTCTCTACTGTTCGAAAAATCGAAAATAGGTTCGAAATGGGTTAATACGATTAAGAAATTTCAAGCTAAAATTTGGATTTAGCGCACTATAGGGAATTTTCTGGTATTTTCTGGCCAAAACCCTAAAAGCTGCGATATTGATTCGAAATTTGGCAAGTTTATTTTGCGGTAAGTTTAAAGGCTCTGTAAAAAACTGGCATGATCGGACCTGATAATTCGCGGTTGTAATGCAATTTTGTAATATAATTTTGTCTTTATTTTTTACATCCACGCCAACAAAACGGGGCGGGAAAAAAATATTTTGTTAGTCCGTTTTGGTCTTTTGGCAAATTATATCACAAAATCTTTTTTAAATTTCAACTCAGTGAAACTGAAATAAATGTTTAAAAAAACCGGCAGTTTTTGGAATTTATAAAAACTGTAAATGCAGTTGTGTAAACAAGACCTTGAACCATCACTGAGCATTGTTTAAGGATTACTCCACTTTATCCGTAAAAGTTATAGAGGGTTAAATTTGAAAAATCGATAAAAATGGCTTGAAATAATCCATAGTTTTTACCTTCTTTCGCTTTTTTTTAAGTTCTCCTTATATTTCAATCTTTTCCGGCATAACACAAAGTCAGTACATATAAGAGATTATTTTAATGTTGGTTTGATAGATGCTTCATCGCTTGGCAAGAAGTTATAAGACCGTTAAATTTTGAAACCAAAAATTAAGAGTTTTTAAATTTTCGAGGTTTTTTGATCAGGGATTTCGGCCCCCTCTATAAAATGATAAAAGTTGAACTAGAGTTGGTAGCTGTTGTAATTATTAACATTTTGGAATTAATCCCGTTAATAATTAAGGAGTTTCAGCAGATCAAAGTTCGAAAGAAAAAACGTAATTTTTTTAAAATACCAGTTTTTCGCGAGGCACATTCGCGGTTTCATTCGAAATTTGGTGGACTCTTGCGTAAACCGAGTTTTTTGTGAGTTTACATAAAAAAATCACTGGCAGGTTTATAAAAAATAAATTGCAATAATTTTATGGCATTTTTGAAAATTGTGCGAAATTTGCAAATCTGTTTCCTATTTTTTTTAGTAGCAATTAATGCATCATGTTCATTTTAATACATCAAAAGACGTGCCTTAACGAGTAGAACCTATTTGCTTTTTGACTTTTT
The DNA here is from genome assembly GCA_963921195.1 of Pegoplata infirma. Classification (NCBI taxonomy): domain Eukaryota; kingdom Metazoa; phylum Arthropoda; class Insecta; order Diptera; family Anthomyiidae; genus Pegoplata; species Pegoplata infirma. The sequence continues at coordinate 154,028,767 of OY992540.1, forward strand.
ACTTTAAGCCATTCTGAGCGGAAAGCGCGATGATTTTATCTAAACCTTTTTTGATCTGGCACATCCAAGGCTTTACACGAAATCGAATGAAATTTTTTTTAAATGAAAGCCCACTTGATGTGTCATCATAAAATCAGAGGCGGGTTAAAAAATGTTGATGATTATAGATTTTTTTTACCATATTAAATTTTCTTGTTATAAAAAAGCATCACCGATTTTTTTAAACTACTGGTACAATGATACGATTTTCCGTGATTTTTTTTTTTCAGTAATACCAACGAGCATTGCCTAAATATGTTATAAAAAATTGTGAAACTTTTCTTTTACCGCGAATTAATCGCGATTTTAGGTACTTAGATATATTTTTTTTAAATCGTTTGGTCATTAAAGGGTTAAATTTATATCATATATTTTAGAAGAAATGATATATCCTGGCATGTTTTAATAACGCATGCAACAAATGTGTAGAAAAAAAATCTTAAAAATATTTTTAAGATTTTTAAAACCGCTAAATCTTAAAACCGCCATAACTTTTGACCCCCTTGAGCGATTTAATGGACGCGAACGAATTTCTTATTCTTAAATAGCTTCTAGTATTTATGCTAACTTTCATCGATGTACCATCAAAACAAAAATCACATCTTTTTTACCTCAAAATTTAGGTCTTACGCGGAACTCCTCATATATGAAGTAAAAAGTCTGATATCCAAAGTATATTGGTGTTGTCATTTTGGCACGGAAGCGATTATTTTAATAATTTGAAAGATTAATTAAATATATCTTCAAAATATTATCCTTCTGATTCTTGCGTTTGGCGTATTCAAAATTAGAAGTTGTTCCAAAATTTCAAATCGGATAAGTAATACTGATTTTCCAAATTGTGAAAAATTTAGTATGAAGTGGAAATACGTTTATGAAAATACTACAACTGTGATAAGGTCCAATATTTCTACAAAAATGAGATTTTAAACTTTCAAGTTATATTTTTGAGGTTATTAAAACTACTTTACAAAAGAAGACATCTAAAATGGTTTTAAATTGAAAAATACAACCATAATTTGTAATATAATAATTTTTATATGATAAATTTCACAATAAGTTTTAATTAAAAAATTCCCGGGAATTCCCGGGAATTTGACTTTTTTAAAACGCTTTCCCGGGAATTGAAAAAGTCTGGGAATTTATAAACTCTGGTTTCACCTTTTAGACAAAAACGTAATTTTTCTGGAAAAAGTGTTTATTTAGAAAAATTAATTTTTTTCTAAAAAGCATTATTTAAGAAAATATAGTACTTTTTTAAAAAAATAAAGTAATTTTTAGATAAATTACTTTTTAGACAAAAAAAATACTTTTTTAAAAAAGTAAATTTTTTACTACTTTGTTAAAAAAAGCACTTTGTTTTAAAAAAAGTATCTTTTTTGTTTTAAAAAAGTACTTTTTAAAAAAAAAATACTTTTTTCTAAAAAAAAAATTACTTTTTCTAAAAAAAAATACTTTTTCTAAAAAGTACTTTTTTCTAAAAAAAAGGTACTTTTTCCAAAAAAAAGTACTTTTTTAGAAAAAAATGTAATTTTTCTAAAAAAAAAATTTACTTTTTCTAAAAAAAAAGAAAAATACGTGCTTAGTTTTTCTGTTCTACAAAAAAAAACAGTTCCATGAAGATTGAAGGGTGACACTAGGAACACTCACACACAACTCACATAAACGTTGGGATAAGTATTTATGTTTACTACATTTTATACATACATATATGACACATCTTAAAAACAATCTTCCACACACAAAGGCAATTGAACACACTTATTAAATATTCACTCACACTTTTACTTTTTATTGTGAATTCAATAAGATTAACGTTTATGATAAAGCAATTTTGTTTAAATTTTAATTTAAGTTTTATGTGGATTGTTTTATAAGAATCAAATTCAGATACTGAGAGACGACAATACGTACACATTCGCAACATGAGAAAATACTGTAGCATTTTGTAAACACAGACAGACAAACATATAAAGAATTGTTATTTTATAGGAAACGGATATGTTAAAACATTAACATGTGTAGGACATATAAGTATGTGAGTTTGTTCATATATACCAGTATGATTATTATATTTACGTGTGACAGTTTTTTACATAGTAAGTAGTTGTTTGTGTCGATTTTTTTTACCCTGCACTCTAGTGATGGGGGGTAGATGTGAGTTAGTCATTCCGTTTGTAACATCCCAAAATATAGTTTTTAGACATCATAAATAAAATATATTCATGATACTCGATCGATCTAAATAAAAATAAAATAAAATTATTCCAGTAAGGCTGGATTACTCAATGCTCCGTTATAAAATAACTTTCCGTTAAATTTAACTTTTTCATGCAAATTTTGACAAAAGGCTCCGTTAAATTGGCAGTTAGCAGTTAACTTTTCTTTGAGTTATCCTCCTCAAAAAGATTAAAAAAATTTTACTCTAAATAAAATATTTCTTCAAAAATTTGTTTTTGTAACGTTTGAAAACTACTATCAGATAAAAATGGCATTGTGGAGGGTATTCATGAATTCGGCAAAGTTAAATATAATTTTTCTACTTGTTTTTTGTTGCTTATTTTATTTTAATGTTTTCAATAAACATAAATTTGTTATTTTGTGTCATCGTAATGTAAGGTAAATAATATTTATTGTTTATGTGTTTGTGCGTATGCTTTTGTCTGCGTGTATTTGAGTTTACGTATTCATGTAAGTGTCTTTATGAGGTTATATATGTTTTTTTTTTTTAACATGTATTTACATTAGAGGTGTCCTTAAAAACGAAAATCACCTTTTTATACCTGGTAGGGTCCTATATTGTTTTTTAGTATCTAAAAATGAGTGAGTCAAAATTTGGGGACAATCGGCTAAAAATAACTCGTGCCGAAAATGGATTGAAGTTTTGGGACATTCTAATAAGAACGAAAAACTCGTTTTTTCTAGTTTTTAGAAAAACATTGGTATTTGATATTTTTTGTTAAATTTTTTGTGAAATAATATGAAAATGGTACTAAATTACCTTTTCAAAACGACTAATAAAATTAAAATCGGATGAAAAATAAGCATTTTACGCATACATGCCCCAGACCATTGTATGGTTTTTAGAGCCAGAATTTCAAAATTTTCAAAATTTTTAGGCAAAAAAATAGTAAAAATTTAATTTAATTTATGATCAAATTGAAAACATGTTTAAGATTAAAAATGGCAGATATGGTAGTCAAGCTTTTTTTTTATTTGGTGCGGGTAGTGATAAAATTTCAGCGGATTCCAAATAAAATGCGTTTTTCTACAATAATTAAACAAATTTTTGAAAATTTGTGCTCTATTGTGCAGATCGAAGTGTAAAACGTAAATTCTGTAACTTTTGAGAAATCGGATATATGCAGATATTTTGAATTATAGAAATGTATAACGTCTCAAATTTGTCATTTCACCTCGACGAAATGGGTTAACGATGCCCAAATTCTCAAAAAATTTTAAGAATTTATGTATTTCACTTCGTATAATACAATACGGAAAATTGTTTCCCATATTTGCTAAATTATTTTAGAAAAACTCATTTTCTTTGGAATCCGCGGAAATTATATCACTACCCACGCCAAATGAAAAAAAAGTTAGACTACCATATCTGTTAGTTTTTATCTATAACATGTATTTAATATAATTATAAAGTAAAATTTCATTTTTTTTTAATTTTTTGCCTAAAAATTTTGAAAATTTTAAAATTTTGGCTTTAAAAACCATGCAATGGTCTGGGGCATGTATGCGTAAAATGCTTATTTTTCATCCGATTTGAATTTCTTTAAGCTTTTTGGAAAGGTAATTTATTACCATTTTCATATTACTTAACAAAAAAATTAACAAAAAATAGCATATACCAATATTTTTCAAAAAACTAGAAAAAACGTGTTTTTTCATCAGATAGGAGTGTCCCAAAACTTCAATCCATTTTCGGCACGAGTTATTTTTATCCGATTGTCTCCAAATTTTGGCTCACTCATTTTCAGATACAAGACTACAATTTAGGACCCTACCACGTATTAAAAAGTGATTTTGAAAAATTGCCTTAGTCGTTAGGACACCTTTAATTTACATATTTGTATTTATTTTTATTTATTCAGTATTGTTTATGTTAATTGTTTCCGTTTTTTATACATTTTTATTTGAATTAAATTTATATTGTAATTTATATTTATTAAATTTAATGTTTTTTTTTTTTTTTTTTGGGAAAAAACATATTAAAAACGAATATATTTTTCTATCAAAAATAAACATTATAATTACACTGTTTGGCATTTTTTGTACCAGCTGGGCACCACCCTACAGGTAAAGTTAATTCGAGTACGCTGAATTCAATACTGCTAGCCGTTTTTCGAAGTTATCGCTCGTATTCGCGACATTCGCGATTTAAAATTTTGATGCCCAAGTACAATAAAAACGACATTTTTGAACATTTGCGATAATTTTTAAATTTAAAACCATTCAAGTCTGCTAAACTAACATAACAAATCATAAATGATAAATGAATTTTTTCGTGAAAAAAACATTTTTTATTGGCGAAAAACTTTTATTTTCGTGAAAAAATTGGTTGGTTTCTTCTGCATTTTTTCAACTTGAACCCTTATAACAAATATAATTAGAGCCCGTGCTCGATCTGTACTTACAGAAAAAATCAAATAAAATTACTGACAAAATATGTCGCCATTAGGCACGTCTCCGAAACTGAAAATGCAAATTCCTTCATTTGTGTCTGCAATTCCAGATCATGTTGGTAACCCTTGCGAAATAATGTAAGAGACAAAAAAGTTGAAAGAAAGTATGAAGTGAAGTTGAGATTGCTAGAAATAGAATTGTAGTGTTGGAAACTGTCAAAATTTATTCTGTAGAAACTATAAATATTCACATATATAAAAAACAGTTTTCATTAACAAGACAAACCGACATTTAAAATCCTACTGATGATGACACTAACTGGGGTGTTTGAAACCGGTATAGGGAATACCAGAAATGTCTATAATTTTTAAAAATTCAATTTTTCTTCTGCATTTTTTCAACTTGAATTTACGATAGCCATCTGGTAAAGATAGTTCGTGTTCACTAAATCCCATTGTCATATCAGTTTTTTTTAAAGTTAACGTATGTATTAGCGACATTGGCGATTAATTTTTTTTTTAATTTTAAAGTAATAAAAAAACAATTTTTATATATTATTCAGACAATTGTTGAATTTGTATCATCCCGAGTAAAAAAAAAACTTTTTAGATCTAATTTGATCTCAAAATTGGCTGTATCAAGTTGGATCAAATATTGATCTAATTGTACTTATTATTTTAGATACACAAATATAAAAAATGATACAATTAGATCCGAATTATGGTCACATCCAATTAAATCCACTTGATATTATTTTATATAAATTAATATAGATTTATATAGTTACATAAAGTCAGATATATTTATGTATAGCCTCAGATAAGAAAATGGAGCCTCAATCAATCTTAGATAAAATTAGATCTGAACATATAAAAAGACCTATATAATTTAATATCATTGTATCAAATTATATATCATTATATCAAAACTTTTTTACTAGGGATCTAAACTGTATTGAACATACAAAAAAAAATTATTCGCGAAAAAAAATTTTCGCGAATTTTTTTTTGCTAATTTTTTTCCGAATTTTTTTATTTTGCTGTTAATTTAAGAAAATGTATAGATTACAATACATTACAGACACAAAACTTTTCAATTTTTTTTTTTTTTTACTGAATGACTGAATTATTTCCATAAAAAAATCAATTTTAAACCCCTGTGGGGCGTTTCACAAGAAATGTGTTTCTGGATTTTTGCAACTCTTGAACCGGCATGTAAATCGTAATGTCCGTATAGATTTTTGAGTTTTTATCGGATTTTTGGAAGGTCAGCTATGACCATTTTAAATTTTATTGCTTTCTGTCCTTTAATTACCGAATGGCTGAATTATTTCCTAAAAATTAGTCGTTTCTCCCACTGTTGTATGTTAATTAAAACATATAAAGAACATTTTAGCAAATTGTCAAATAAATCGATTAATGTTATTTCAAACTAAAGACGTAGAACTGGACGTAGAACTGAAACCATGGTGTAAGGTAAATCCACATTTAATTATGTGCCAGTTTACAGAAGGCGAACGATACACACAAACGAAAATTCTGCATGTGTTTTGTTATTGTAACAACAACAAAATACATATAAAATTTTCGTTCGTGTTTATCGTTCGCCTTCTGTAAACTGGCTCTAAATCTTGAGAAACACACAATATTCTTCTTCAGTCAAAAAACACAAAACAATAAATTTTAATAGTATTTGTTTTTTAAGTCAAAAAAATAAATTTAACTAAATTCAAATATTGATTATGTTAAATGGAATTTTATCACTCACTCTCGAATTTAACATTTTAATGGGTTGGTATCTGTTACTGGAGCGTATGAGTAATATTTGCTTTATACTGCATTTAATATTAATCATACGTATATTAAGCCAAAATGAAATAAAAACAAAATTATATGCATACGTTTCTAGCTACACCAATACCCCGGTTTGCGTCGGTAATTGGGACCGGAGAAACGCGACGCAAACCGAAACGACGCAAACCGAAGCACGATTTTCCATATATTTGTATTGATTTTCATTTAATTGGTTCCGAGATTCATAATTTTAGCAGAAAAATTAGATTTTTCAATAAAAAATGCAATTATTATTTTTTTTTTTGAAAATGGTTTTAATTAAAATAAAAATATAACAATTCATGAGAAAAACGTAAAAAAACAAAACAAAAACATAAAAATATTAAGATAAAAATAAAAAATTCATAGTATAAAAGCAAGCTTTGTATAAACATTTTCATATTAACGACGCAAATCGAAGCACTAACGACGCAACTTCGAAGTCATGCTACGCAAACTGAAATATAAACGGGAAATCCCCTTTTTATACCCTCCACTCTAGTGATAGAGGGTATATATAAGTTTGTCATTCCGTTTGTAACACCTCGAAATATTGGTCTAGGACCCCATAAAGTATATATATTCATGATCCTCGATTGATTTTAAGACGATCTAGCGATGTCCGTCCGTCCGTCCGTCCGTCCGTCTGTCCGTCTGTCTGTCTGTCTGTCTGTCTGTCTGTTGAAAACACGCTAACTTTTGAAAGACTTTACGGAGGCTCCTGAAGTTTGGCACATATGTTGGGCATTTACCTGGTCAGGTTGGTATTGCAATCCAGCGAAATCGGTCCAGTGGTTCAAAAGTTATGAGCAAAAGACTGAATTTCGGCAAGGGTTTTTCGTGAATTTATGAGATAAAAAGCACTATAACTTTCGAAAATCAATTCTGAGGATTCTGAAGCTTGGCATATATGTTTTTCGTTCCTCCAGCCTAGTTCGTATTGAATTTCACCCAAATCGGTCCAGTGGTTCAAAAGTTATTAGCAAAACCGTGAATATCAGATTAGCTTCACCTTAAATTCACGTGGTGAAAACCCGTTAAACCTGTTTTAAAACCATTGGTAAGTCACAAAAATATTTTAAAACGTATTTTTGTCACTCAAAAATATTTTTATACCAAAACAAAAAAAAAAATACACTCGAAAAAAATTTTACACTCAAAAAAAATTTTACACTCAAAAAAAAAATTAGTAAATTTTTTTTTGAATGTAAAATTCGAAAAAATTTTACACTCAAAAAAAAAATTAGTAATTTTTTTTTTTTTTTAAATTTTACACTCAAAAAAAAATTAGTATTTTTTTTTTCAAAAATTACTAAAAAAAAATTTTTTTACACAAAATAAAATATTTCTAATTATAACTGTTATTTTTTTCACGTTAGAAAATTTACTATCACTTAAAATGGGCATTGTGGAGGGTATTCATAGATTCGGCCAAGTCGAATTTAATTTTTCTACTTGTTTTGTTTTAGCTTTGTACACACATTTTTATATCAACGACGCAAATCGAAGCACTGGCGACGCAACTTCGAAGCCATGCGACGCAAACTGAAACCAAAACGACGCAACTTCGAAATCACAGAAATTTGAAAACGACGCAACTTCGAAACGACGCAAACCGAAGCGACGCAAACCGGGGTATTGGTGTATTTAATTTTAAGGTACGAACAAAAATGTTGTTGGCTTAAACTTGAACTTACGGAGCTTATAGACCTACAACAACAACAAATCGTTAAACAAAAGTTTTTATTTTTCCTAAAAACGGGCGAGAGAGGCGGGTCAAATATCGCTTTGTATATAATTTTTTTTTATTTTCTATTCTATTTCAATTCTGAAGATTCCGAAACCCATTCATCTAATAGAGTTTTGTATGGGCTATCAATTGGCAGCATTTGTTTTTGGAATGGAAAATATCAGAATTGGTTCTGAATTTTTCAAAAATTTATTGAGTTCTTTACGAAATGTCAAAGTTTCAAGGAGGAAATATTTTTCGAGAACAATGACTTTGAAGCTTAAACTAATTTTCTCGAAAACAAAAATATTTTAAAATTTGTAAAAAATTTAAGGAACTGTCAATTAAAAATATGTGTTTAAAAAAATTAAACTGGTGTGTTTCAAAAAAAAAAGTTTTTTTTTTTCAAAATTTAACAAGGCCAATCGAAAGCCTATACAAAGTTCTATTAAATAGATGTGTTTTGAAAACTTCAGAATTTGTTGAGTTACAGTTGAAAAAAATTAAACACTAAGCGATGTCATGTAAAAACTGCTCAATTTCACCATATTTTACAATACTTTGAATTTCAATTTCATTTTTCACAAAAACAAAAAAAAAATGCTCTCTGATTATTTTGATGGCCTTCTTCTTTTACTCATTACTCATATTTTTATACCCTCAAACCACAGTATGGGGGTATACTCACTTTGTCATTCCGTTTGTAACGCATCGAAATATCGATCGGGGCCCCATAAAGTATATATATTATTGATCCATGATCGATTCTAAGCCATTCTGTGAATGTCCGTCTGTCCGTCCGTCTGTTTGTAGATGGCACGATGCAGTCCAAAATAAAACAGCTAGCCTCCTGAAATTTGGCACGAATATGTCTTATGGTCCTAGGCAGGTTAAGTTCGTAAGTGGACAAAATCGGACCAGGGGGAAAAAGTCCCCCCTTGAGGAACTAAAAATACTCCTGAAAAACACTACTACCTCCGTCTTAAAATAATCTTAACATTTCTATATTTTGGCTGGGATTATGGAGGATTTTTTAAAAAAGCTTTGTTTTTTTTGTTAATACGTATCGGTACATATCAATAATTTAAAAATTCTTTATAGCTTTTCAATTTTTCAATTCACGTGCAAAATGAATGCAATAAACTGCATCCAGATAAATGAGACAACTTGTTTTCGACGTTACAAATAGGCATGGTGTCCACTATGGTCGAAAAGATGAAAATTATTACAAAATGCGACGTATCCCAGCAAAACTTAGATTACCAAATAAGGTATAAAATAAGGTATAGGATTTCTTATTTTATACATTGCAGCATTGATGATTTTAACAGGCGATGAGACTCAAAGTAATGCATCCACATTATCACAAAGAATACCAGTAAGGTATAAAATAAGTCATAAATTTATAACGAAGAATACGAGTAAGGTGTAAAATATATGATATTTTATAGGTTACGAGAAATGAAATAATATAGCATACCAGAAGATAATATATAAGGTGTTACGAGTAGTGAAAACGTAATTTTGTATTAAATTTACTCATGTGATTGTAAGTGAGTGTAAGTAGATAAAATATGCTCGTGAGTGTGTGTCGTTAGAAATTTCCTGTCGTGAGCCCATCTCTAGTTTAAACTTATGAATTTTTTTAAAAATAATTATTTTTTTATGTTATTGTAATGCATTATGCATCCAATTATAAATAATGCATTATTTCAAACTTTCAAATAATACATAATGTAACCAAATATAAGTCATCCATGATTAAATGTTTAGAAATAATAAATATGAAATACAATTTTTCCAATAATCATGAATTACGTAGCAAATTATTAGTAATGCATTATTTTTCACTTGAAAATAATACGTTGTGGAACAAATGTTTGGTAAGACATCATAAAATAATGCTACAAATAAGTTATATACATTACCTGGTAATGTGTTATATAATCACTACCCATTACCAAAGTTTTGCTGGGATGAAATAAGAAATTTTACTCTAGAGGCCCTTTTAACGGTTTTTAATAATTGCATTATGGATGCAATAGGGACATCTTGAAAATATTTTTAATTAATTTTGTTACACGAGAGTAGTATAAGATTGTTTTTTTAACTTTATCTTATTTTATTTCAACTAAAACACTGCTTAATAAAATGTAAAGTTTATTTTGGGACAAAAAAATCTATAGAAATGTTAAAAATATTTCGGGACGGAGGTAGTATTTTTTACGACGTTTTTTTTTATTTTTCTCAACAAAATAAAAATAACGATAAAAATACATTACTTAATCGTAAATGTCATAAACAAATGAATTGTAAATATTTATAGCAGGGGGAGTGATTTCCCTGACTCCACAGACCCCACCCCCCCAAAAAAAAGACGCCCCTGCCAATTTTGTATAATTTTTTTAACGTTTTGGGTGGTACTAAAGATTCGGCACAGCCGAATTTTACACTCGTACTTGTTTTTTTTTATTTTTTTTTTAACATACTTAAAAAAAAAACATCAAATATCTCTAATAGAGTTTTAATATTCATTTTTTAATTTAGCCCCCGGGGGTTGAATTGTGATTTTGCACTTGAAAAACACATGTTATTACAGTAAATAATTTCAATAAATTTTAAAATTTTAATAAATTTTAAAAATGTGGATCGTTTTCCTTAATCAAGTGGCCTGCCTTACGTAAGATACCTGGGGAAGTTGTAATACCTTTTCTAATTTTCAAGCGATTCTACTTTTTAGCAGACAAGGGAAAAATTTGAATTTTATTTAAAATTCATAAGGTATTTGAAATAAAATTTTTGTTTAAATAAATTTCTCAAAACATTTGAATTTATTATTTCCAAAAATAAAATTCTCAAAAAAAAAAAAAAAATAGAATTTTATTTTTCCAAAAATAAATTTTCAAACATTTTCAAAATATTTATTTGTTATAAATAAAATTGTTTGTATGAAAATAAAATTCTTTTTTTATTAATAAAATTCTTATACGAATTTTAAATAAAATTTTTTAGAATTTTATTTAAAAATTTTTTGAAAAATTGAAAATTGAGTTTAATCAATAACGAATTTAAATTTTTATTGTTTTTCATTGTCTGGTTTTTAGTAAATTTTACTCCAAATCACAACTCTGTAACCATTGAGTTCAAACTTTACGTAAAATTGAGAAAAATTTGAGCAAATAATAAAAAGACAAATTTCCACTCTTGTAGTAAGTCGTTTTTAAATTTCACGGCAATTTTCAAAATTGAAAAAAAAAAAAAAAATGGAACGAATCACATTTCGAATTATGGCTTAAAAGTAGAATTTTTAGATTTATCTTTTTTAAATCTAAAGTTTCGGACTTTTTCAAAGAAATGATTAAAAATGAATTCATAATTACTTCAAAAAATTTGTTTATATTTTTTTAAACTACATTTAAATACCAACAAATTGTTGTCCAACTTTTCTTAAGATACAATATTTTTTCTTATCAAAATTAAATTAAATTAAAATTTTAACGTCTTAATTTTTTCTTAAATCACAATTTTAAAAAATCGATTACTCAAAACTAATATAGAATAAAATGTTGAAAATATGTGTGTGTGAAAATAAGTTGCATTTAATACGAAGAGGGTTGTGTCGAAAAAGGTGTAATTTGTCATGGAATGCCCTACATAAATATAATTAAAATTTGAAAGAATAATTGTTTAATTAAACTTTCAATTAAATCATCATTGCTAATGATTGATGACTGATTATAATTATTAAACAAAATTCTTTATTTGTACTTAATTAAATATTTAAGCAACTCCCCAGACTTGGTTTCTTTTTTAACATAAATGTATTTATTTGCATAAATACATCCCCAAAACCCTTAAAAATAAACAAACAAAAAAATCTAAATTATTTCACATTTTAACTCTTTTTTTTTGTAACATTTTTTAACTGTATCATCAAGCTTGTATTCAAATATTTACTAAGGTGAAGTTAACCCACCCAACATATCCCCCAAAAAATTTTTTTTTTGTAATAAAATTATGGTGGGCCATCTTCACTCTACTATATAGTAAAGTGTAGTTGGCCCACATTCGCAAAAAAATAACTTTGAAAGAAAACTATGTAATTATTTTTTTATATGTGATATAAAATGGTGAAACCTAAATTTTCAAAAAATTTCAAGACCCTGGTCAGGGGACAACATGGCCAAAATGGGGGAAAATGATGCCCCGCGATATACAACATTTTTAAAAAAATTATAAAAAAGTTTTGAAGAATTTTCACACTCCTATTTTTATATATATGATGTAGAATGGCAAAACCTAAATTTTCAAAAATTGCAAGACCCTGGTCAAGGGACAACATGGCCAAAATGGGGGAAAATGATGCCCCACCATATAAGAAAAATAATAAAAAAATTATACAATAGTTTTGAAGAATTTTCACACTCCTAAATTTATTGGAATTTAAGGTTTTGCCATTCTACATCACATATATAAAAATAGGAGTGTGAAGATTCTTCAAAACTTTTTTATAATTTTTTTAAAAATGTTGTATATCGCGGGGCATCATTTTCCCCCATTTTGGCCATGTTGTCCCCTGACCAGGGTCTTGAAATTTTTGAAAATTTAGGTTTTGCCATTCTACATCATATATATAAAAATAGGAGTGTGAAAATTCTTCAAAACTTTTTTATGATTTTTTTTTTAAAATGTTGTATATCGCGTGGCCTAATTTTCCCCCATTTTGGCCATGTTGTCCCCTGACCAGGATCTTGAAATTTTTTGAAAATTTAGGTTTTGGCATTCGACATCACATATATAAAAATAGGAGTGTGAAAATTCTTCAAAACATTTTTATAATTTTTTTAAAAATGTTGTATGTGGCGGGGCATCATTTTCCCCCATTTTGACCATGTTGTCCCCTGACCAGGGTCTTGAAATTTATTGGAATTTTAGATTTTGCCATTTTACATCACATATATAAAAATAGGAGTGTGAAAATTCTTCAAAACTTTTTTATAATTTTTTTAAAAATGTTGTATATGGTGGGGCATCATTTTCCCCCATTTTGGCCATGTTGTCCCCTGACTAGGGTCTTGAAATTTTTTGAAAATTTAGGTTTTGCCATTCTACATCACATATATAAAAATAGGAGTGTGAAGATTCTTCAAAACTTTTTTATAATTTTTTTAAAAATGTTGTATATGGCGGGGCATCATTTTCCCCCATTTTGACCATGTTGTCCCCTGACCAGGGTCTTGAAATTTATTGGAATTTTAGATTTTGCCATTTTACATCACATATATAAAAATAGGAGTGTGAAAATTCTTCAAAACTTTTTTATAATTTTTTTATTCTTTTTCTTATATGGCGGGGCATAGTTTTTCCCCATTTTGGCCATGTTGTCCCCTGACCAGGGTCTTGAAATTTATTGGAATTTTAGATTTTGCCATTTTACATCACATATATAAAAATAGGAGTGTGAAAATTCTTCAAAACTTTTTTATAATTTTTTTAAAAATGTTGTATATGGTGGGGCATCATTTTCCCCCATTTTGGCCATGTTGTCCCCTGACTAGGGTCTTGAAATTTTTTGAAAATTTAGGTTTTGACATTCTACATCACATATATAAAAATAGGAGTGTGAAGATTCTTCAAAACTTTTTTATAATTTTTTTAAAAATGTTGTATATGGCGGGGCATCATTTTCCCCCATTTTGACCATGTTGTCCCCTGACCAGGGTCTTGAAATTTATTGGGATTTTAGATTTTGCCATTTTACATCACATATATAAAAATAGGAGTGTGAAAATTCTTTAAAACTTTTTTATAATTTTTTTATTCTTTTTCTTATATGGCGGGGCATAGTTTTTCCCCATTTTGGCCATGTTGTCCCCTGACCAGGGTCTTGAAATTTATTGGAATTTTAGATTTTGCCATTTTACATCACATATATAAAAATAGGAGTGTGAAAATTCTTCAAAACTTTTTTATAATTTTTTTAAAAATGTTGTATATTGCGGAGCATCATTTTCCCCCATTTTGACCATGTTGTCCCCTGACCAGGGTCTTGAAATTTATTGGAATTTTAGATTTTGCCATTTTACATCACATATATAAAAAAAAGGAGTGTGAAAATTCTTCAAAACTTTTTTATAATTTTTTTATTCTTTTTCTTATATGGCGGGGCATAGTTTTTCCCCATTTTGGCCATGTTGTCACCCGACCAGGGTCTTGAAATTTATTGGAATTTTAGATTTTGCCATTATACATCACATATATAAAAATAGGATTGTGAAAATTCTTCAAAACTTTTTTATAATTTTTTTAAAAATGTTGTATATGGCGGGGCATCATTTTCCCTCATTTTGACCATGTTGTCCCCTGACCAGGGTCTTGAAATTTATTGGAATTTCAGGTTTTGCCATTTTATATCACATATATAAAAAAAAGGTTGTGAAAATTCTTCAAAACTTTTTTATAATTTTTTTATTTTTCCTAATATGGTGGGGCACCATTTTGACCATGTTGTTCCCTGACAAGGGCTTGAATTTTTTTTTAGTTTTATTTTTTGCCATATTACATCACATATAAATAAATATAAGTGTAAAAATTGTTTAAAAAATTTTTAAAATTTTTTTGTATGGCGGAGTACTAATTTCCCCCATTTTGACTATGTTTCCCCTAGTCAGGGTCTTGAAAAAAAAAAATAGTTAAAATTTATAAGAAAAATACTTATTTTAGATAAGATTTAAATTTCAATGCATTTGTGTGTATTGTGATTGATTTTAAAAAGGTGGGCTAACATGGTGGGCCAACTTCACCACGGTAAATATTTGAGGAATAAGAAAAAAATTGTAATGTTAACAAAGAAAAAAAAAGAAGAAAGAGAAAAAAATCAAGAAAACAAATAGAAATTAAATAATTTCGTTTGATTAAGATGAATTTTGAATACCCTACATTTCAAAGCTTTCAAGACTTCGTATAGAAACATTTTTATATTCTAACAAACTTTTCTTATAGAAACCCAGCAAAAACTTCCATTACCAAGTAATTAACTTTGGGGTTTAAAACGAAAAAGAGTAACTAGTTACGTCCCAATTTCATTCTTAATTACTTTAACAAGGCGATGTCATTGGAGGCAAGGCCTTCTTTGTTCGCTTACGAAAATGCTAAAAAATAATAGCCCATTCCCAGCTCGCTTACAAAAAGTTGAAAAGGTGACTGCATTGTTTGTTTAGTTGCTCTTATTAAATGAGAGAAAATAAATTAAGAGTAAAATTGTTTTTTAAATATTTTTATGAAACTTAACAGGTTTTTAAAATTCAGATTGCAAATCATTTACGATGTAAGTTAAAAGTAAGGCCTTTTTTTGGGGTATAAAGTAACGCAGCGAGTAATTAGTACTCATTACCAAGTAATCCAATTGGGAATGGGTACTCATTACCTAGTTTTTGCTGGGAACCGAACAAAAACAGTTAACACTTGGGCAAATCGAAAGTTGGACAAAATGTTAGTCTAATCTCTCATAGTTTTCAAGAAAATTCGAAAATTGTGATTTATTGTAATTCAATCGCGATTTTTTCAAAAAGTATTTGATCGAAGATTTTTATTTTTGTTGCTAAATTTTGCTTAGACAATTCAAATACATATAAAAACAAGTGAGAGTGTTAAATTCAGCTGTGCCGAATCTTTTATACCCTCCAACACGTTTAAAAAAAACAGGGGCGTCGTTTTTTTGGTGGGGGGGAGGTTACGTCGCACAGTGGGGTGGATGATACCTAAAATGGCGATTAATACATAGAAGACTTAATTTTAAAATATTATAATTTTTTATTGATGAGTAATCTTAAACACATAAAAACACAGCATTTTCGAAAAAAAAACATTGGAAAAAATTTTTTTTTTAACCTGTTAGGCGCTTTATTGTTTTTCGGATATAATATCTTATTTCACAATTTTTGCTGTAACTTTGGAACAAAAAGCTTTACATTTATAAATAAAATGGCACATTATAGCGAACTTAA
Source organism: Pegoplata infirma (assembly GCA_963921195.1). Lineage (NCBI taxonomy): Eukaryota > Metazoa > Arthropoda > Insecta > Diptera > Anthomyiidae > Pegoplata > Pegoplata infirma. The sequence continues at coordinate 154,045,008 of OY992540.1, forward strand.
TGTGCTATTAAAAACTTAAAAAAGTAAATATATCGTATGTGTTTTTATTAGTATAATTTTAATTTAAAATTCGATTTTTGTTTTTCACTAAATCTCATTAATGTACAAATTTATCTCAAAAAGTCCCGAAACAGAAGACTAATAATTTTTTATTAATGGATAATCATAATTTAATAAAACGCAGCATTTCAGAAGAAAAATTGGAAAAAATATTTTTACCTGTTAAACTTTTTTTTCTGTTTTTCGGAAAAAGCCTAATTCACAATTTTCGCTGTAACTTTGACATCAAAAGAATAAGTAAATAAATATAAAATAAATAAAATATGTATTCAAATTCTGATTAATTTTTATTAAAAAATAAAAATTGTTTTATTCGACCTTTAAAATATTATATTTTGAGTGGGTTTATTCTAGCTCGAGGTCATTATTTCCTTTACTAATTAAAACTATAATATTCTCATAGAATAATTTTCAAGAAATTAATTTTTCCGTTTTTAAATTTATTTATGTTGGTAATTTTTTTCAAGACTTAATCGAAACGTGTTTCGGGATTTGTCAGATCCCATTGTCAAGATTATTTAGCAAAAAAAAAAAATATGAGAATATCATAGTTTTAGTTGGTAAATGAAATAATGACCTCGAGCTAGAATAAATCTACTTAAAATAAAATATGTATTCTTATTAGTATTAATTCAATTTTAATCAAGTTTTTATTTTTCACTTAATTCAGTTAATGTGAACATTTATCTCAAAAATTTACAGACGAAAATTTTTAAAGGATCAGAACAGAATAATTTAAGGTCTAGTTGATGAGGTTATGTATGGTGTATCTTCATCAAAATCACTCACGCACTCATCTCTCACAAAACAAAAAACAACAAAATACCAAAAATATGGAAATTGAGAGTTTTTTAACACAACAAGTAAGAGTGATGTGCCGAATCTTCTATACCATCCAAAACGTTAAAAAACTACAAAAAAATTTGGGGGGCATTTTTGATAGGGGCTCGGAGGGGGACGTAGGGGGCACTTTCACCCTTGCGATTAATAATTGCAAATTAATTTTTATTGGTTTTTGCACTTAAGTAATACAATTGCATTATTATTACATATTTTTTTATAACCACGCCCCAAAAAGGGGGCGGGCGTGCGTGTGCGTGATTTAAAATAACTCACGCACCCATCTCTTATAAACAGTACACTCATGAGCTGCAGTTACAACTACCATACGGAATATAAGGACAACATATTATGAAAACAACTTGATTTTTAGTCTTTTTTTTTTCAAATAGATTTTTAGCAACTGGAGTTCTTTCACAAAAAAATTGATAAGTCAAAAACCGCAAAAAACCGCAAACGGACATTCAGGGATTTATTAGATGAAATCATATATTTAAAGACCATATAGGCGGATTTTCACTCTTTCACAGACAAAGTTGTTGAAACTCAATATTTATATCAAAAATACCCTATTTTTAGAGCATTTTTATTATTTTTTTTTTAAATATATCCAAAACATTTATCTAAACCAAAAATTTTTTTTTATATGCACAAATACCTAAAGTAGACTGATCCATTATGAAGCTTTCAATTTTAGAAGTCTTTATACAAAATATAATTACTTGAAATATCAAAATTTTCACTTTAAATCAATGCGCGCAAAAATAATAAAAATAATTGAACTTTAAACACACACTGCAAATAATGTATACAACTTAGAACTTTGTTTTTTGTCATTATTGATGTTGAATTTTATCTACTTTAACCTGGTACCAAACACGGTTGTGAAAGTTAATGTTCATCTATTGAATTAATCGCCACTTTGGATGCATTTCACCCCTCTGTGCGTCGGTGGGAGACAACCTTCCTGGATCCAACTGCAAGACTTTGATCTTCTTCTGACATAAAAATGTTTCATTTGCTATGCAAAAGCACAAAAAACCTATAAAAAATTGCATTTTTTTTTTGGAGGTTTGTTTAGTTCTTAAGAGGGGAACTTTTTTCCCCCTGATCCGATTTTGCCCATGTTCAAACTTAACCAGACCAATTTCATAAGACATATTCGTGCCAAATTTCAGGAGTCTAGCTCTTTTACTTTGGACTGTATCGTATCTTCCACAGACAGACAGACGGACGAACGGACAGACGGACGAACGGACAGACGGACGAACGGACAGACCGACGAACGGACAGACGAACGGACAGACGGACGGACAGACGGACATCGCTAGAATGTCTTAGATTGGATCACTGATCAATAATATATATACTTTATGGGGTCCTAGATCGATATTAAATGCGTTACACTCGAAATGACAAAGTGAGTATTCACCCATACTGTGGTTGGAGGGTATAACAAGTAGAAAATTTAAATTCGAATTGGCCGAATCTATGAATACCCTCCATAATGCCGTTTTTCAGTGATAGTAAATTTTCTAACGTGAAAAAATAATATTTTTGATTAGAAATATTTTATTTTGTGTAAAAAAAAATTTTTAAGTAATTTTTGAAAAAAAAAAATAATTTACTAATTTTTTTTTTTGAGTGCAAAATTTTTTCGAGTGTATTTTTTTTATTGTTTTTTAGTGTAAAAATCTTTTTGAGTGACAAAAATTCTTTGTAAAATATTTTTACGATTTACCAATGTTTTTAAAACATGTTTAGTGGGTTTTTCAACACGTGAATCAAATGTGAAACTAATCTGAAATTCTCGGTTGGGCTAATAACTTTTGAGCCACTGAACCGAGTTGACTGAAACTCAACACGAACCAGGCCAGGGGAACGACAAATATATATGCCAAGCTTCAGCATCCTCTGAATTGCCTTTCGAAAGTTATCGTGTTTTTTAACTAGAAAATTCACGAAAAACCCTTGCCGAAATTCAGTCTTTTGCTCATAACTTTTGAACCACTGGATCGATTTCTCTGAATTACAATACCAACCTGACCAGGTAAATGTCGAATATATGTGCCAAACTTCAGGAGCCTCCGTAAAGTCTTTCAAAAGTAAGCATGTTTTCAACAGACAGACAGACAGACGGACGGTATACCCTCCACTAGAGTGGAGGGAATAAAAATATAATAGTTTCACTTTTAGGTTCAAGTTTTCTTAGACAAGCCGTAGATTATCTCTATGGGGATTATATCATGCCACCAAAATGAAATAACAAGACTTTTTGGGTATTTTTTACACACCCCAAAATATTTTTTTAGGCAAAAACAAATGAAAAACACATTTAAAACCAGTGAATAAACAATTGAAAACCATCCCAGTAATTATTCATTTGTTTTAACAAACATCATCAATTATTTTTTACTGTTGACAAAATTTTCTAAAATAAATAACATTAAACATTTAAAAATTAAATTTTTTTTATTCTTTTTACCAACAAATTCGAAAAAAATAACCTACGAAAACATTAAAAATAAATGATTTCGTAGGTTATTTTTTAAAATTTTCTATTCAAATATTTTTAAAAATTTTTAAAAAAATTTTGGGGAATCGATCCCGCAATCAACTACATTCTGGCCAGACAATCTACCTATCGTGCCAAAGTCACTTGATACAAACATGTTTTTATATTTCTATAAAGAATTTTTTTAACTTTTATCTACAAAAAAAATAACCTACTTGTGTAGGTTAAAATCAGTGTTGCCAGAACTTGGTTATCAAAAACGGCTAAATCCTTTTGAAAAAACGGCTAAAAATGGCTAAAAAAAAGGCTAAAATATATATTTTACTTTTTAAGAAAAACTAATGTAAATTCATATTTTGTACCGTTTTTGATACATATATTACAATCAGGAGATCTTTTGTTACTGTTTTGGCATATTTTAGGTAAAATGAAGAGTGTTCAGAACAATTTTTTAATGATTTAAATATTTTATATTAAATTTTTTTATAAAAATATATATAAAAATTTTGACTACAAAAATTTATTTCAGTAAAAATTTTTTTTTAGTTATTTTGGCTTAAAAAAACTTTTCAACACGATAATTCGAGGGGAAACTTTTTACCCTTGGGACTGTTTTCGCTGAAACCTGGCCACAAGAATTCCAAAAATATATATGCCAAGATTCAGCAATCAGCCTTCAAGTTAAGTTTTGGACGTTAGCGTATTTTTAAAAGACAGAGAAACGGGCATTGCTAAATCGTCTAAAATTTAGTATAATGTTTATGGTATGAATATGACAAAAATATACGTGATTTTATTACAGACTAGTGTTAATAAAAACTCAATTATATGAAAAACAATTACCTACTAACAAAACAAACCAACATTTAAAATCCTTCTGATGAAAACACAAAACAAAAGAGTTTGAAACCGGTTTGGGAATACCAGAAATGTCTATAATTTTTAGAAATTAAATTTTCTTCTACATTTTTCAACTTAAACATTTACAACAAATAGTATTAGAGTCTGTGATCGATCTGTATAAACTTAAAACCCAATTAATTCTCTATTTTAATAAAAAAACACACTAAAAATTACTTTTTAACCGTAAACTCAAAAATGGCTAAAAAACTGCTAAAATATTTTCGAAAATGGCTAAAAAAAACGGCTAAGAGCTAAATGCCTTTTTCTCCGGCTAAACGAGTTCAAAAGGAGCTAAATCTAGCCGGAAAATGGCTAAATTGGCAACACTGGTTAAAATTAATGTTATCTCATTAAAAAATACCAACAATTTAAAAAAAAAATACTTACACAAATCATTAAAAATTTAAAGAAAAATCAGTAGTTTTAACTTACAGAACAAAAATAAATGACTTTAAAAATTAAATGTTAATGAAAGTCTTTATTTTTAGTGTGTTATTTTTGAAACAAAGGACAGAAGTAGTCATTAATAAAAACTGAACCTCAAACAAATGTTTTTTCTTTTAAAAACGACTAAACGTAAAACTTTTAAAATAAACTACATACAGTTAATGACATAATTTTTTGAGTGCAGTGAGGAAAAATTTTGATGAATAGAAAATTCAGTGATTCTGACTGAGAGTCTTTTCTTTATGAAGAATTCTCGGTTTCTGAGAACTGAGTGAAGGCAAAATTCTCAAATCCTTTAAAGTCTTTTTGTGGTTTCAAAGATTAGAATATTCTAACAGACCACCTTCTGTAATGGTTGTTACAAAAAAAAAGGATAATAAAACTTAATTTTTTGTTTCCATTTTGTTTTTTTTTTTTTTTTTTAACAAAAGAATGAATATAAATGTAACTAAACAAATGTTGTATGCATAATGAACTAAATAAATGATTTGGGGTTTTTATTTGATTACAATTGAGACAAATTTGAAGAAGGTTTAGGAAAATTTCCTTATTGTTTTCTTTCATAATTGGTCAGGACAATGGATGGGTGTATTAAGAGAGGATGGAAGGAGACACATAATTAAGAGTAGGAGAAAACAAATTGTGAGCAAAACCAAATTAACAAAAAATATAAAAAAATTGGTATTGAGGTTTCATAAAGATTTTTTTTTTTTAAGTTAACCAGACGAAGTTTGTCTTAAAAAAGTTTTTGGGATTAAAAAAAAAGTTACAACATTTTGTGTGTAATTTGTTATGGTGAGAATGAAAAATGTGATAAAATAAACAATAGAGTTGTCTTGCTTTTTAAGTTAGAAAGAAAAAAATGAAACGAAGAAGGGTTATAACCGGGAAGTTAAGGCAGAAAAAGGAAAAAAAAATATCAAGTCTTTACGAGTCGGCTACCAAGTTTTTAAAAGTCAAATCCAGAATACTTTTAAAAAGATTTATTTCCATTTTATCTTTTTTTTCATTACGATGGTAAACAAATTTAAAAATACTTTTCGATTCTTGACATTTTGTATTTATCTTTCATGTAAAATTTTGTGCTGAATTCGAAAATAAATTCCAAAGGCTAAATAGTTTTTACAACTTTTCAAATTTTAAACTTTTTAAAAAAAGACTAGGACGCCACAGCAGATTGACTATATAAGCTAACAATTAACGAAAAAGAAAATAATAATTACTATTTTCATTTTTTAAAACTAAAAATTTTAGTAACTTGGGTTTGTAACTAAGATAATAATTCTCCTCGTGGTGAATAAACCCGTTTTTCACCAGCAGGTGAATAAAAAGTAACATATTCAAAAAAAAAAAATAAAAATTTTTCAACAAATTTTTTTTTATAAATTTTTTTTTATCAAATTTTTTTTTTCATCAATTTTTTTTTTCATAAAATTTTTTATTTTCATCAAATTTTTTTTTCCATAATTTTTTTTTTTTCATAAAATTTTTTTTATTATCATAATTTTTTTATACCCTCCAACTACAGTATGGGGGTATACTCACTTTGTCATTCCGTTTGTAACGCATCGAAATATCGGTCGGGGACCCCATAAAGTATATGGGGCATTCTGTCAAATCGGATACTTTGAATTTTTTTTTTTTTTTTTTAGATTTTCCCAATTAGTTTACAGTGTTTAGTACCCTTCGAAAACTCCGTCGTGGTAAATTTTCAGATTTTTTTGATGACCCGTTCAAAAGATATCGAATTTTTAAAAATTGGTAGTTTGTTCCTTTACTCAAATTTCTTTTACTCATAACTTCTTCAATAATGGTCCAAATTGCAATTTTTTTTTTTTCAAATTTTTTTTTTTTGCGTACTTTCTAAAAAAATCCCAAAAAATTGTTAAAAGCGTTCTTTTATGCTATTTTTAAGTTTTTAAATTTAAATCTTATTTTTGAAAATGTTTGTACTCTTCGATTTTTTTTAAATTTTTTTGTGTAAAACTTCTATCGATTCTACAAATTTTTTGCCCAGGAGGATCGTGGGATAACGATTATTACTATTTTTTAAAATTTTTTGAAAAAAATTTATTGCAATTTTCCAATTTTAAAATCATTTCTACTGCTCCAATGGTGCGTCAGAGAGGGGTCATTTATAAGACCCACCCCCATTAATTTTTACGTTTTAACATTTCTTTGGAACAAACTAATACCCTATCTCCAATTTCTAAGGGGGCTCCCACACAAACTACATTTTTTAAAATTTGCTCCAACCGCAAACCGCAAAACTGTAAATAATTTGGGAAAATCTAAAAAAAAAAAAATTCAAAGTGTCCGATTTCACATGGAATGCCCCATATATATTATTGATCTATGATCGATTCTAAGACTTTTCTAGAATGTCCGTATGTCCGTCCGTCTGTATAAGACACGATGCAGTCCAAAATAAAAGAGATAGACTCGTTTTGTGTGGCAGGAATATGTATTTTGGTCCTAGGCAGGTTAAGTTCGTAAATAGGCAAAATCGGACCAGTTGGAAAAAAGTTCCTCCTTGAAGAACTTAACTAACCTCTGAAAACGCCATATTTTCAAGGGTTTTTTTGTATTTTTGTTAAGCAAATGAAACAATTTGATGTCAGAAAAAGTTCTAGGTCCTGCACTTGGACCTAGGAAATAAAAAAAATAGTTTTTTTCCCGCCCCCTTTTGTGGGCGTGGATATTAAAATTTTTTTAAATAACGATAAAATTCTATTACTAAAGCTCAAAAAGCATAATAAATGAATTTTTGAACATTTACCACATGGGTTTATGTGTCCCCCAATGACTCCTACTGACCCCCCACCCAAAAAAAAAACCCCTGCAATTTTTTATATGTGTTGGAGGGTATTAGAGATTCGGCAAAGCCGAATTTAACACTCTCACTTGTTTTTATTAAATTTTGTTATTCATTTAATTTGTTTTTTTCATCAAATTTTTTTTTCATCAATTTTTATTTTTTTATCAAATTTTTTTTTTCATCACATTTTTTTTTTCGATCAAATTTTTTTTGATAATTATTTTTTTTATAAATTTTTTTCACCAAATTTTTTTTTTCATTCATTTTTTTTTGTTATCATTTTTTTATTTTCATCAAATTTTTTTTGTTCATCAAATTATTTTTTCATAATTTTTTTTTACATCAAAACATTTTTCTTTTTATCAAATTTTTTTTTTTTCATTCCAATTTTTATACCCTCCAACCACAGTATGGGGGTATCATCACTTTGTCATTCCGTGTGTAACATATCAAAATATCGGATCAATATGGATCAATATGGGGTTCCCGTAATATTGATCCATGATAGAATCTAAGACATTCTAGCGATGTCCGTCCGTCCGTCTGTAGAAATAACGATGCAAACTAAAAGAGCTCGACCCCTGAAATTGGGCAAGAATATGTCTTATGTGAAGTTCAAAGATACAGGTGTACCCCACCAACTCCACCGACCCGGCCCCCCCCCCCCCCCCACCAAAAAAATACGCCCCTGCGATTTTTTTATTTTTTAAACGTGTTGGAGGGTAAAAAAAGATTCGGCACAGCACTCTTACTTGTTTTCTCATCAAATTTGTTTTAAAAAAAAATTTGTTTACATCAAAATTTTTTTTTTTATAAATTTTTTTTTTGTCTTCATCAAAAATTTTTTTTCCACCAAAAATGTTGTTTTCATAAATTTTTTTTTGTCATAATTTAGTTTTTCGTGAAAAAAAACATTTTTTTTTAATTTTTTTACCAAAACTACTTTTTCACCAACATAAAACAAGTGAGAGTGTTAAATTCTTCGGTTTCGAATCTTTTAAGGCATGATTACTTGAGCGAATACGGTTCGGAGACGTGTCAGCTGATACGTTAGCTAGTATTAAAATAAATAGAAATAGGTACTTAAACGAATACGTGACGGTGCTGTAGCGGCCGAACCTAAAAAATTTTGATTTTCCGTACGTTTTACGTGTCAGCTGATTTTATTTTTTATTTTGTGTTGAAATTTTTTCATTTGTGTGGCAGAATTGAGAAATAAATATAAATAAACGAAAAAAAAAATATTTTTCTGTAAATATAAATTAAAAAAAATCACAAATAACCACTTTTTAAAATAAAATTTGTAAATTAATATGACACGTTGAAATGGAATCAGTAAGTGCTTGAAAAATACAACAGAACGTCACGCTACAGCACCGCTCCAGTAGCGCTCAAGTGCCTAGGCCTTTATACTCTCCAATATGTAAAACACTCATTTACTAAATGTGCATCTCTTTTGGTTTCTTAATGGGGTCCTCGACTGATATTTCAATTCGTTTTGCATGGAATTTCGAAGTAGTATTGCAATATTTTTTCTAAAAAAACGTTGCTTTGACAAGTACACCCAAATCTTCCGCAAAACATTATCATGATTTAATGTTTTGGGCAAAAGTACAAAATTCGCAGGCATTTTTTAAAGTGGCCTTGCAAAAATGACCAACATAAATAAATTTAAAACAGAAAAAAAATTTTCTTGAAAATTATTGTATGCGAATATTATACATATCATTAATTAGTAAAGGAAATATTGGCCTCGAGCTAGAATAAACCTACTCAAAATACTTTTCAAAACTTTTAACTTTAGTTTTGCAAGATCATCTTCATTCATCATCAAAATTACTTATTTCGACTAAAATTCATGTCCGAATTTTTTGACTACATCAGGCTCAAAAATTCGGAAATTTGGCGCACTTTATAGGAAAAATATTTTAAAAATTTCAAAACCGCAATTTTGGTCCACAGATGCTGATTTTTAAACATAAAATTGTTCTGAAAAGTTGGAAAATGTTGAGTGTGTCATCTAAAAATGTAAAAACCACGATTTTGGTCCGAAAATGCTGATCAGCATATGTGGACCAAAATCGCAGATCAGCATTTTTGGTCCCAAATCACGTCTTTATATTTTTTAATATTTTTTAGATAACACACTAAACATATTCCAAGTTTTATTATTTAAAAAATATGAAAAAAAAAATAAATACACGATTTTGGTCCTAAAATGCTGATCAGCATCTGTGGACCAAAATCGCAGTATAGCAATTTTGGCCCAAAATTGCGTTTTTATATTTTTTTTTCAATATTTTTTAGAAAACACACTTAACATTTTCCAAATTTTTAGAGCAATTTGAATATAAAAGATTTTTTATGTTCCAAAACCTCGATTTTGGATTTTTTAAAATATTTTTCCAATAAAGTACGCAAAATTTCCGAATTTTTGAGCCGGATTTGGTCAAAAAAATTCAGACATGCATTTTAGTCAAACTAAGTCACTTTTTCAAATTTAGCCGCTGGTTTCCGACTGAATATGACCTTGCAAAATCTTTTTATAAATTTTCACACAATCAGCTCAAATGTGGCAATCGTTTGGCACGAGATTGGACAATACTATATTCTAGTTCTTGTTGCAAATTATCAAATAAATGGGCTTTTTGCGAGTGTTATACCATGTATGGACTATTAACATTAGCGTGCTAACCATTTTGTTCAAATTCTGATTAACATTATCGATTTGTCATTTAAATAGGATTTTATATTTGCTTAATAGTCTTGACAATGAAATCTGACAAATTCCGAAACACGTGTGGAATAAGTCTTCTAAAAATTAGCAATATTAATAAATTTAAAACAGAAAAATAATTTTCTTGAAAATTATTCGGTGAGAATATTATAGTTTTAGGTTAGGTTAGGTTAGGTTAGGTTAGGTTAGGTTAGGTTAGGTTAGGTTAGGTTAGGTTAGGTTAGGTTAGGTTAGGTTAGGTTAGGTTAGGTTAGGTTAGGTTAGGTTAGGTTAGGTTAGGTTAGGTTAGGTTAGGTTAGGTTAGGTTAGGTTAGGTTAGGTTAGGTTAGGTTAGGTTAGGTTAGGTTAGGTTAGGTTAGGTTAGGTTAGGTTAGGTTAGGTTAGGTTAGGTTAGGTTAGGTTAGGTTAGGTTAGGTTAGGTTAGGTTAGGTTAGGTTAGGTTAGGTTAGGTTAGGTTAGGTTAGGTTAGGTTAGGTTAGGTTAGGTTAGGTTAGGTTAGGTTAGGTTAGGTTAGGTTAGGTTAGGTTAGGTTAGGTTAGGTTAGGTTAGGTTAGGTTAGGTTAGGTTAGGTTAGGTTAGGTTAGGTTAGGTTAGGTTAGGTTAGGTTAGGTTAGGTTAGGTTAGGTTAGGTTAGGTTAGGTTAGGTTAGGTTAGGTTAGGTTAGGTTAGGTTAGGTTAGGTTAGGTTAGGTTAGGTTAGGTTAGGTTAGGTTAGGTTAGGTTAGGTTAGGTTAGGTTAGGTTAGGTTAGGTTAGGTTAGGTTAGGTTAGGTTAGGTTAGGTTAGGTTAGGTTAGGTTAGGTTAGGTTAGGTTAGGTTAGGTTAGGTTAGGTTAGGTTAGGTTAGGTTAGGTTAGGTTAGGTTAGGTTAGGTTAGGTTAGGTTAGGTTAGGTTAGGTTAGGTTAGGTTAGGTTAGGTTAGGTTAGGTTAGGTTAGGTTAGGTTAGGTTAGGTTAGGTTAGGTTAGGTTAGGTTAGGTTAGGTTAGGTTAGGTTAGGTTAGGTTAGGTTAGGTTAGGTTAGGTTAGGTTAGGTTAGGTTAGGTTAGGTTAGGTTAGGTTAGGTTAGGTTAGGTTAGGTTAGGTTAGGTTAGGTTAGGTTAGGTTAGGTTAGATTAGGTTAGGTTAGGTTATTTTAGGTTTGGTAAGGTTAGGTTAGGTTAGGTTATAAGTGGCTGCTGACGTTTTACGTCAACACACGTAGACTCTGAGGTCCATTGTGATACCACGGGATATATATTATTATAGTTTTAATTAGTAAAGGAAATAATGACCTCGAGCTTGAATAAAACTACTCAAATATAGAAAAAGGTCGAATAAAACAATTTTTATAAAAGTTAACCAACATTTGAAATTAAATTTATTAATTTTCATAACAATTTGAATATATTTCACCGGTCCTTGATAGGTCACGTGATATGTAACCCAGGTACAAATGACCTATCACAAAATTGATACCTCATTTAAAAACTACTGCCCTTTTTGTGAGGAAATATCTCAATCCCGGATATATCACTTATGACATGTCTCTTAGGAAAACAGCCGATTCTGGTTTTAAAGTGACATGTCTCAGAATACATCTCATAGTTTCTGGGGACGCGTCCGAACGTTTCCCAAATTCGTCAAAAAAATTTTTCCCTAAAAAATGTAAAAAAAAAATTTTCCTAACGCAAAAAAAATCGCAAATTTTGAAAAATTTTAAAATTTTAAAATTTTTTTCCTTTCTTAAAAAACATTTTTAATAAAAATTTTTTACTCCAAAACGCATAAAAATAACCAAAAAATGGTTATGTCTGAGACTTAGAAAATTTTCTATAAAAATGTAAGTACTTTATTTTAAAGTGCTTTTAAAGCGGAATACCGTTTACCGTGTATATAATTTTTTACGCTGCGACGCTGGTACTTTCCCAGCACATAAGCGACCATATAGAGTAACTTGCCAGCCGTATTTTTATGTCTGGTGTGTATGAAAAGAATGAATAAAATGTGTATAATATAATTTTTTTAACGAAAACTTTTCCTGATTTGACTTTTCAAAATTTTCAAGCCGACTCGTAATGTTAAGAGATTTTTATCTTTTTCTAGGCTTAACTTCTAGAGTTTAAATAACAAATCGAAAAACTTTTTTTTTTATTTTATGATTTTTTTAACGTGTGAACTTTGACCTTAAAGTGATCCGATTTGGCGTAAAGCGATCCGATATTCCGCCTGGTAGACTTTCAAATTTAAAAAAACATCCTGTCTAAGCTTCGCTGCCATTCTAATACTTATTACACACAGAAAACGAATTTAACGATTTCCAACGGAAAGTCAGTTATTGCAACAAAAAATCGGTTGGAACTTTTGTATATAGGTCGTCACAGTTGAATATCGGTTGTCACAACTCATTTTCGGTGGTCATAACTGTCTTTTAATTGGGGCAACTAAAAAATTTGGTTGTCAAAGCCAAATATAGTGGAAGCAACCGAATTTTGAGTTGATAGAACTGATAAATTCGATTGGAAACTTTTTTTTCTGTGTGTACTAAAACTGAAATGTATCTTTTTTTGTTTTTTTGCCATTTCATCCACCAAATACCAAGAAGAGCAAAATATTTGATTGGACGCATAGCATGGGCGCCTATCGCATACAAAGAGACACACAAACATCTGTTTGTTTCTTATATCGGTAAACAATTTTCCAATTCAATGCAGGTTGGCTAGTGGCACTAAACTGCAATGATATTGCAAAAATGTTTTACATGAATGGTCTACAATGAATGCAACAGCATTTTAAAAGAACTGTTTCCTTGAATTATTTTTGTATTGATGTTAGGTATCAAAGGAGTAATGAAAGAGCACCTCCTTGCGTGGTGAGCATTTTTCGAATTCCAAATGATAGATGTCTTTAATTAAGATTAAATTCTGGAATGTGTTTCTAAAAAAAATTTCCCAATTATGAGACTTTTTCATTTCTATTAAAAAAAAACATTTTATTTTTATTTTTTATTTAAAAAAAAATATCAGATTTTCAAAAAATTAAAAAAAAAAGTCTAACAAGATCTTAGAATCAGAGATCTATTCTAGAGGTATAATGTTTCTGAACATAGGTATATTCGAATATGTTGGCTGTTGTTGTAGTAGCGTCCAGTGGAGCTTTCACATTTAAGTACAAAAGAGAGTTAGTAGTTATTATTTAGACACGTAACAGGTTACCCTTCCAGTTCGATTAAGCGAGCTGGCTCGACTGGATTCGTCTATAATGACCTGGGTGTTAGTGTCATGGGCCGGAACGGGTACTCGAAGAGGGTTATGGTGTCGTTTGGTATTGAGTTGCAGATTTTACTGTTACTGTTTAACCCCCTAGAGTAACCTGACCTGAGTTGGAACAATATCGTACGGACTTTACGTGGCAGGCTCTTTTCGGATTCCGAAAAGGGAGGGGCCTGCCACCTAATACTACATTGTCTCTTATCCTCCCAATGAACTCCAAAACGATGGGTGGTCTTCGGATGCCATAGAGTGACACTCTGTTACCACTCTTAGGGCCGTGTTCTCCTTCGTTTGGAGTATTCTTCATTGTGTGTCGCTAACAGCCGGCGACTATACCGGACAGGCATATTCCTATGGCTTTGTATGTAGTCAAGATCGTCTCCTTATCTTTATTCCAGGTGCTGCCCCTTAGCGGTTTCAAAATGGAATACCTCCCTTTCACTCGCCTGGTCACCTCTTCGGCATGCCTCGCGAACATAAAGAGAATATCAAAGTGAACCACAAGAATCTGGTTTTTCACCGTGAGAACTCTTTGTCCACTTATGTGGATGTTGAGTTCCCTGGTAACCCCTTTAGTCCACGTTGTGAAGAGTGTGGCCGTCGACTTGGGTGTTGAGAGTTGGAGGTTCCTGTACGCCAAAAAGTCACGCAGTAATGGTAGATAGTATTTAAGCTGTTAGCTCAGGGCTTCGATATCCCTGCCAGTGAACAAAATTGTGCACTCATCGGCATAGGATATCAGTTTCAGTCCTGGAGGTGGGAGATGTAGGTTTTGAACAAGATATTATAAAGGACTCTCCCCCCCCCCCCCCAGTGGAACACCTTATTTATTTCTCCTAAATACCGACCTGGAACCTCTGAACTCTACATATGACTACCTCTCAGCCATGTAGTTTGCCAACCACACAGAAATTTTTTTTTTCCAATAAACGACTTTCATAGTATTTATGAACAAATTCTTATAATTTATTAACTTTTTCATAATTCCTGTAAACTTTTTCATAGTATTAATGAAAAATGTTAAATAGTACTTAAATTTCACATATTATGATTTATTCATAAATACTATGAAAAAGTTTATAAGTATTATGAAAAAGTTAATAAATTGTATGAAGTTGTTCATAAATACTATGAAAGTCGTTCACTGGAAATTGTTTTTTTGTGTGCATCTTTTGTGGATGGTTGGGAGTGTAGAGTCATACAGGTCTTGTAATAGCTTCGTGTGGCAGACCGTGTCGAAGGCCTTAGACAGATCGAGAGCGACCACAATGGTCCTCTAGTGTGGGCGCTTACTATTAAGGCCTCCGGCTATGGCTGTCGTCATTTCGCACAGCGCAGTTGTTGTGCTGTGTCCAGAATGAAAGCCATGTTGGTGGTCTGCCATTGGGTGACCTTAACCACTGGTGACAGTAGTATTTTTGGCCTGTAGGAGCTCCCCAAGTTAATGGGCTTCCCAGGTTTTGTAAGGGGAATAATCTTCACGAGCTTCCACATGTCTGAAATCTCCAAGGAGTTAACACACAGGCTAAATGTTTCCACCATGTATGTCAACCCTTTCTCCCCCACGTGTTTAAGCACGATCATAGCGAGACCATCTGGACCTATTGCCGTAGATGCTTTCGCTTCCCTGATAGCGTTAGAGACATCCTCCGGAGTGATCTCTACATTTTATGTGTGAGGTAGAGATCTGATCTTTTTTCGGATGCCTCTGTGGTCCCTGTTAGGTCTAGCTGAATGCTTTACAAACTTTTGGGAAACAAGCGGCGTTTCACTCTCAAAAGTGACAGTGGGTCTTCCGCCTCTCGGACCAGAGACACTTAGAACCTTTATCTTTGCGATGCGTCCAGTCGGGAGCCAGCGGTTTTTCGCTTCAACCAAGATCTTACTTATGTTCCGTTCTCCCTCCGATGTTGTTGAGGAAAAAAAGAGTTGGCAACCCTGTCGGTTAAACGTCAAAAAAATAAAGTGATATTGCAAAAATATTAAAAATTGTTAAAAAATCTTTATTGAACATTTATAAGAAAAAAAAAAGTTTTAATAATATAAACGGATTCCGTAGAATTTGAATTATATGAAATATGTCTAAAGCAAATCGTCGTAGTATCAAAAACAATAAGAAAAATTGCAGCCAATGTAATTTAGTGGTAAACGAAGAAGAAGATGACTTTATTGTTTGTGACAAGTGCAATAAGATTTACCATGTAGTTTGTACACAACTAGATAAACGCAAGTATGAATTCTTCTTGCAGCATGAAGATGCAGAGTTTGTTTGTCATCAATGTGATAGTAGTGGTACCATTAAAACTGAGCTGAACGAGATCAAAAGAGATTTAAAGAAATTAGACAATTTGCAAGAAACTATGAACTTCATGGCGAAACAATACGATGACATTTTGAAGGGTGTTGTGGAGAACAAGAAAAAAATTGAAACTGTCCAAAAAGAAAACAAAATATTAAAGCAAGAAGTAAAAACATTGAAAAATTCGATTAAATTTCTAAATGATCAGCGAGTTAAACATGATTGTTTAGTAAGTGGAGTAGAGGTACCAACTGGGTCGTCAGCTGTTGATACGATTTTGAAGCTTACAAGTGAAGTTGGTGTAGAGTTAAATGCGGATAGTATTGATGATGCATATTTTATTAAGAAGCGTAACAATAGAAGCGGCAAAAATGAAAAGAAAAATGAAGATAAAACTGAGAAACAGACTGTGGTTGTTAAGTTTAATTCTAAAAAATCTAAAGAGAAATTAATGTCTGTAAAGCCAAAGCTAAAGGAAACTGAATCAAACATCTTCGTTAGCGACTTCCTTAGTAGAGAAACACTTAGTTTGCTAAATCATGCTAAAACATTGAAAACCGTTGGGTATCGTGCTGCCTATGCTGCTGGTGGTAAAGTTTTTGTGAAAAAAAGTGAGCTGTCTAAGCCTAAATTCATAGCTAATGAAGAAGAAGTGGATGAACTGTTACTGGAGGCAACAACAAATCGTTCAAGGAATCGTAGACCTCGACTTGGTACTGAGCGTGAAGCAGGACCAGATAATGATGATGATGTTTATTTATCGCCTTAGTTTGTTTTTATAAATTTGTAGATATTTTTATATAAATTATTTTTTTTTTCCCCTATGATTAATAATCAGTATTTTTTTAATTTAAAAACTTTTGCTAATTACATAAAGAATAATACAAGTTCCAATTTTTCAATAATCTCTATAAACGTTAGGAGTATATCTTCAATAAATAAATTTAATGAATTTAAAGCTTTAGTTGCTATGTTACCACGGCTACCCTATATTATTGCTGTTCAAGAAACATGGTTCATGGAAAATCTAGTTCAGCTATACAATATTCCAGGTTACAATAGTGTTCATTGTTGTAGACGCGATGGCTATGGAGGTACGTCAGTTTTTATTCGAGAGCACCTACAATATAAAGTGGAAATGTGTGAAAGTAAAACATTTACAGATGTGATTGTTTTATCATTAGAAAATAATAAAATAAATGGTAAATCTATACAATTTGTCTCGTTCTATCGATCACAGAAATGTAACATAGATAGATTTTTATCGGTCATGGAGAATCTGCTTCAAAGTTATGGGCGGAATCCATGCATTTTTGCTGGAGATTCGAATATTGATGGTTTACAAATACATTCGTCAGAAAGTTTGTTAAATTTGCTTGCAAATTATGACTTTAAAAATTGTCATACATTGATTACTCGGCCGGAAAGTGGAACATCCATAGATCATATTTACAGTAACATTCAAAATTGTTTGTCCATTGAATCCGTGGAATATGAACTATCAGACCATAATCTTATTTCCTGCACAATCGGAATTGAAGTTCAAAACCAAATATTAAGAGAAAATGTTTCTTTGTGTTGTGATTTTAATCGTGTTTATGATTACATTCGTAACTATCTGCCGAATATAAACCAAACGGGAGATCCATCAATTGATACAACTCTAATAGTATCTTGTGTTGATGACGCTGTCAGAAACTCTACCTTTGAGAAAAGACAAAAAAGGTCAATTAGAGCAGAAATTACTCCATGGATGACTTTTAATTTGCAAAAATTAATATGTTACAAAAACAAACTTTTAAAACAACGGCGAAAAAAACCTGGAAGCTCAGATATTCAAGAACGGTTGAAAAGAGTTAGCAATGTTATAAAGAAAGCTTGTAAAGAATCTATGAACAACTTCTATAAAAATAAACTTGATGAAATTCAACATGATCCAAAAAAGAGCTGGAGGTTTTTAAATGAGACGCTTGGACGAGTTCCGAAAAAAACAATAAATATTAAAGATTCTAATGGTCAACTTATTTTAGATGATTATGAAAAGGCGGAGGTACTGAATAGTTATTTCATTCAATCAGTTAAGGACGTCAAGCTGAAAATTGAACAATTTCCATCTGACTCGTATAATTCTTTACGAACAATGGTACGTAATAATAATATATTTCACCTAAATAATACAACATATGAGGAGGTACAGGATGTAATATTAAAGATAAAGCCAAATAAAAGCGCTGGACATGATAATATATTACCCAAAATTATATTGAGTAATAAGAATGAGTTTACTACTATTTTGGTAAATATTTGTAATAATATGGTAAATATGAGCATTTATCCAGATATTTTAAAAATTCACAAGGTAATACCGATTCCAAAAGGAATCAATAGTTGTACGTCCGATATGTATAGACCAATCGCTATTTTGTCTAGCATTGATAATGTGTTCGAAAGAGTTTTACACAACCAAATTTCTACTTTTATGAAAACCCACAATTTGCTAAATGATTTTCAATATGGATTCCGGGAAGCGTGTGGTACAGAGGAAGCTGCCGTAAATGTCGTTAATTTTATTTGTAAAGGTCTAGATGATGGGCATTGTGGTGTGGCAGGTTTATTTTACGATTTTACGAAGGCATTTGATTTAATTGATCATGACATCTTGTTACAAAAACTTAAGTGTTATGGTATATGTGGAAAAGAACTATGTCTTTTGGAAAGTTATTTGAGAAATCGCAAGCAGTTTGTCCAGATTGGTGTTAGTAAAAGTTCATTTCGTGAAGTTGAGCATGGAGTACCGCAAGGCAGCGTACTTGGACCTTTATTGTTCACTATTTATCTTAATGACTTGAAAAATTTTGAACTTACAGGTAAAATTTTTATATATGCAGATGACATTAGTTTATTTTACCCTTACAAACATGAAACAGTAGCTAAAGTGTATATAGAACGAGACGCAGCATTAATATCGGAGTATACGAGAATAAATAAACTTTTTTTAAATGCTAATAAAACTCGATTGATGAGATTTAAACCATATTCGGATCATACCAACTTTAGTGTTTTTGTAGATGGAAAAGAAATCGTGGAAGTCAGTTCTATTAAGTACTTAGGCATACAACTGCAAAGCAATCTTGCTTGGAGTCAACATATCCAGAATGTTAAAATAAAAACAGCCCAAGCTGTTGGTTTTCTATACAAGTTTAAAAACAAATTTGATAAAAACACGAAATTATTAATTTATAATGCACTAGTTCAAAGCCATTTTAACTATTTAGCTATTTTGTATGGATATAAGAAAAGTTCTGAGTTAAAAGCGTTGCAACGTATGCAAAATAAAGCTTTAAAAGTGGTAGCTAATCTCCCCATCACACATTCAACTTTAACATTATACACCAATGTTTTTAAAACTGTATTACCTATCTATGGAATTTACAAAATGCAATTACTTATGTATGTTTTTAAGTGTTTAAGCAGTATTGGTCATCATACCATACACTTTTCGAGTTATCAGCACTCACTCAATACAAGGAATAACATGAATTTAGCAGTAGCATGGTGTAGGCTAGAAACAACGAAGCAACGTATTGAGTACATGGGTAGTCGTGAATATAATAGTTTACCGCCAAATTTGAAAAATATAAATAGCATTTCTTTATTTAAAACTAGTTTAAAGAATTTTTTACATCAAAACATAGAGGAACTTTTAATGTAATTATAATTCATATTGAATGTTAAAATATTATTTTTTTTTTCTTCTTCTTTTAATATATATATATATATAATTTTTTTTTTTTTTGTATATAGTTATGGTTAACTAGGAAATATTTCTTAAGTTATGCAATATATTATTGCCAACTCGCCTCTAAAATGCCTTCAAGGCGCAGAGGCACATCCATTGTAATGTATTTTTTTTTTGAAAATAAATGAATTCTAAAATAAAAAAAAAAAAAAAAAAAAAAAAAAAAAAAAAAAAAAAAAAAGTCAGATGACAGAATTCCAGTTCCGCCACCTCCTCAAATCTGGCCCAATCCGATTTCGGAAAGTTCACAAAAGTACATTCCTTAGCAGATTTTAAGTCTGGACTTTTTGCTTCCCGGTGATCGGGATATGGTCAGAGTTGAGGGCGATGTCGGCATGCCAGGTGGTGAAGGCCACAAGGTCAGTGCTGACTATCGAAAGATCTGGTGAGCTACGACAGTTTTCGGTGATGCGAGTATGGTGCCTTTTATTGACAACACAGTATTTTTTGTTGTCAATTTCTTCGGCGAAGATGTTTCCTCTCGCATCATTTTCCAGCTGAGAATGCCAGCTATAATTGTGAGCGTTCAGGTCACCGAGTATGACTCTGTTATCGCCCTCCATTAGGAATTCAATGGAATGATGATATCCCAAACAACATAATATCCCAAATAACAATCTCAATCTCATCCTCTCCAAATCGAACGGAGATCCCCTGGTGTTACCAGTAATCGTCGTTCGATGTGATGGACAGCGGACGATAGTTAACGGAGTCATGGACAAGAAAAGCAAGACCTCCTCCCTTACCCCTTTCAAGATGCTGCCTTAAAATACTATAGCTCGACGGGAAGAAGATTAGATTCCTGCCCGTAAGATTAGTTTCTTGGAGGGCCGCGATCGGTATGCGACTCTTGTCCATGAAGCCCGTAACCTCCTTAATCTTCCAGCCCGTTGCAATTCCACTGTAATATCTTGATTTCAAGACCTGGCGGAGGTTCCAACGGGCTGGCCCTTATGGTTGGCTGTTCGTCGGTAGAGTCGGCCGAGTGTTGTCCTACTCAGCCAACAGGTTGACCAACAATGACCTTTTACACCTGTTACACATGTTGGTCATTGGACAAGTGTTCTTTTCGATGTTACAGGCTAGGAGAGTAAGTATTCTAAACAGGCATCCTGTGTTGCCTGTTCAGTAGGGAAAAATGGGGGGTGTAGAATTTAAGGGTTCCTTGTACCTACATGCTTTACTCCTGTGTCCGATGTTTTGCAGTCCTTTGGCGGGGTTGTTATTCCTGCGTAAATCCCGGGGCGTAGACCCAACTGCTGTGAGGACCGCGGATATGTTGGTTATCTCTGTAGGTGTGTAATCGTTTTGATTTTTTGTATGACATATACCACACCTAAATTCAAAAAATCAAATAAATATTTTAAACATCTGTTACGAACGAACGTACAAAACTAGTACGATTCGTTGCCAATAATAATAAAAAAACTTGTTACAACAACAATCTACCGCTAAAATTGGTTTGAAAATAGCGGACGCAATTATAGCTCGCAGAAAATAGGTGGCTGTGTAATATTTTGATATTGTTTTTTGGTGGTGGCAGTGGTATTGGTTCTGAATATGGGAAATAAAAACCATTTGAAAAACCCAACCAACTAGGCAGTAAATAAATCGTTATACTCTATAGATGGCCATGAAGTGAAGTGGAAAGTTGAAATATTTGGACAAATTGACAAATGATAGAAAACATATTTTCTGTTTTTTTTTTTTCTATAATACCAG
Source organism: Pegoplata infirma (assembly GCA_963921195.1). NCBI lineage: Eukaryota > Metazoa > Arthropoda > Insecta > Diptera > Anthomyiidae > Pegoplata > Pegoplata infirma. The sequence goes on from OY992540.1 coordinate 154,066,394, forward strand.
GGCCATTCCAGAAAATTTAGCTCAAATTTTAGTCATTTTTGGAAATGGTGTCTCAGATTAATTTGAACCTTGACACATAGATAGCCCTCATAAATATGATATATGTACCATATATCGTTTTTTTACATTTGGTGTATTTAACGAATTATGGCGGGTCAAAGATTGACTTTTTAAGCAAAAGTAAGAAAAATACATCACGTTTAAAGAGCTGTAACTTCTTAACCAATGACCCGATTTTCACAAATTTAGGCTCATGTGAAAGCTGGGGTTCTTCTTTTTACTTTATATTTTTAAAATAACGCAGTTTTTTTACAGAAATGATGCAAAAATGCAAAAACATTTTTTCTTTTTGAATATTTAAAAAAACACATCTTCGATTTTTTTTTAAAAAATTCTGGTGAAAAATAACAATGTTTTGTATAATATATTCAAAATTCAGAGTGGGATCTCCATGGGATCAAAAAATATTATGTTTTAAGTACGAGGTTCTCACATTTTTCCCTTAGAAAATTTAAATTTCTAATGATTTGAATGTTTTCAAAATTTTAATAGTATAATTTTCTTTGAAATTTGAAATTTTTATATCGAAGAAACATAAAATTTTAATTTTCTAAGGTAAAATTTAAGATCTTCGTACTAAAACCAGAATATTTTTTGATCCCATTGGGATCCCACTCTGAATTTTGGATATGTTGTACAAAACAGTATTCTTGATCACCAAATTTTTTTTTAAAAAAATCGAAGATGTGTTTTTTCAAATATTCGCAAAAAAAAAATGTTTTTGAATTTTTGCAACACTTCTGAAAAAAAACCGTATGCTTTTGAAAATATTTCCTAAAAGAAGAAGAATTAAGCTTTCATATGAGCCATTATTTGTGATAATCGGATTACTAGTTAAAAAGTTAGAGCACGTTAATCGTGATGTATTTTTCTGACATTTGCTAAAAAAGTCGAACTTTGACCCGCGATAATTTGAAAACTACAGCAAATTTTGAAAATCCAAAAATGCAACATATCTCATATAAACGTGGATATCTATGAGCCAAATTCTCAGTGTGGTCCAAAGGCATGTTTCCGAACAGTGGGGCGAAAATTTTTGGAATTACCCACCTATGAAAGTTATTTGAAAGTAAAATTTATAAAAATTGTTTTTTCAAATTTTTCTAACCAAAAGTTAGTGTAATATGTTCATGAAGTCCTTAAGGAATATCCTGCTATTTTTAAAATATTGTTAAAATTTCCTTTAATTTTTTTTTTGAAGAGCCCTTGGCCATAATATCAACATAATTTTTGTGCGTAAATTGGGTGTGTATTATAATGATGTTAGAGTTGTATTTAGATCCTTTTCTTGTACCACCCTTCAAATAACCACAACTTAACACAATTTTCTAGTTGGTAATCTTATTGCAGTGTTAGGGTTTTTTTTTGGGGAAATAAATGTAAAAACACAATTGTATAATATAACAAACTAAAATTTTTGTGACATGTTTCCACTTCCGTTAACGTGTTTAACAAAAAAAGAAATTCCAGGAAGAATTCATATAAACATATATAATTTTTGCTGTTATACATATATTCCGACTGAAGTATCTTTTGCCCCCAAACTAACAAATTCTACATCTGGTAAAACAGGAAGTTTATAAAAATGATAAGCAATAGTAACAACAGCAACAATAATCAAAAACAAGACGAGCAATTCTTTTTCCATTTTAAAAAGTATTCATGTTTATTTTCTTCAACGTGACTTTAGTACAAAAATTACGTCAAATATGATAGAATCCTTAAGGTCTTTAATATTGTGTTTATTTTATTCATAGGATTTTAGAGGGGGATTTTTAAAGGGAAGGAATCTTAAGTGGAAGTTTTATTTTTTTGAATCAAAATTTGGTATTAAGGGTAAATAAACAAGCTTGAAAGGTTTGTTCAGATTGGCGTATGATTATTATTTAATTATGATGTACCAAAATATTACTCATACGCACTGTATGTTTTTTTAACATTTTTAAAGAGAAATATTGACTTGTAACAACAAAAAACTGACTTTTATAAAAATTGAGTCGTTGTACAAATAAAGTTTGATGATCCGAACATTGATGGATCAATGTTTTTTCTTTATATCGCTATAAGGGAGTAGTAAAAAAATTGTGTAACTCCAACAAAACACATGAATTCTAGGGTGGGGCGCATTTTTCTTTTTTTCGATTTTCAAAATCATTGGTTTCAAAATTGTTGTTTTTTAGTTCTATATTAACATATATTGGACCTGTGGAATAATGTCTTTCGGTTCCTTTTTTCAAGTTTAAAGATTCAAAAACTAGAACCGTTTTCGAAATATTTTTTTAAATCGAAGGTTTTTCGGAAAGAACAATTTTCCATTTCTACGGCCACTTTGGACCGTGTTGGTAAAATTCAAATAAGATTTCTACGGTAAGATTTTTTTTAAATTAAGATTCTTAGGGGGGTAAAAGGGGTAAAAAGTGTACTTTTAGTACCTTTTGTTATTTCTTAAAATAAGGGGCATAGAAACTTGAAATTTAGCACGTAGAATCCCTCAGTAAAAAAAAACATTCTGCAAAAAGTACTTTTTGGAAATTGCGTTTCATAGGCGGGGAAGGGGTAAAAATTTTATATTTGGTACTTTTTATATATACTAAAATAATGATCATACAAGGTAGTCTTTCACAGGGCACCAACCGATTGTCCTAAAACATGCATACACCAATACCCCGGTTTGCGTCGGTAATTGGGACCGGAGAAACGCGACGCAAACCGAAACGACGCAAACCGAAGCACGATTTTCCATATATTTGTATTGATTTTCATTTAATTGGTTCCGAGATTCATAATTTTAGCAGAAAAATTAGATTTTTCAATAAAAAATGCAATTATTATTTTTTTTTTTGAAAATGGTTTTAATTAAAATAAAAATATAACAATTCATGAGAAAAACGTAAAAAAACAAAACAAAAACATAAAAATATTAAGATAAAAATAAAAAATTCATAGTATAAAAGCAAGCTTTGTATAAACATTTTCATATTAACGACGCAAATCGAAGCACTAACGACGCAACTTCGAAGTCATGCTACGCAAACTGAAATATAAACGGGAAATCCCCTTTTTATACCCTCCACTCTAGTGATAGAGGGTATATATAAGTTTGTCATTCCGTTTGTAACACCTCGAAATATTGGTCTAGGACCCCATAAAGTATATATATTCATGATCCTCGATTGATTTTAAGACGATCTAGCGATGTCCGTCCGTCCGTCCGTCCGTCCGTCTGTCCGTCTGTCTGTCTGTCTGTCTGTCTGTCTGTCTGTCTGTTGAAAACACGCTAACTTTTGAAAGACTTTACGGAGGCTCCTGAAGTTTGGCACATATGTTGGGCATTTACCTGGTCAGGTTGGTATTGCAATCCAGCGAAATCGGTCCAGTGGTTCAAAAGTTATGAGCAAAAGACTGAATTTCGGCAAGGGTTTTTCGTGAATTTATGAGATAAAAAGCACTATAACTTTCGAAAATCAATTCTGAGGATTCTGAAGCTTGGCATATATGTTTTTCGTTCCTCCAGCCTAGTTCGTATTGAATTTCACCCAAATCGGTCCAGTGGTTCAAAAGTTATTAGCAAAACCGTGAATATCAGATTAGCTTCACCTTAAATTCACGTGGTGAAAACCCGTTAAACCTGTTTTAAAACCATTGGTAAGTCACAAAAATATTTTAAAACGTATTTTTGTCACTCAAAAATATTTTTATACCAAAACAAAAAAAAAAATACACTCGAAAAAAATTTTACACTCAAAAAAAATTTTACACTCAAAAAAAAAATTAGTAAATTTTTTTTTGAATGTAAAATTCGAAAAAATTTTACACTCAAAAAAAAAATTAGTAATTTTTTTTTTTTTTTAAATTTTACACTCAAAAAAAAATTAGTATTTTTTTTTCAAAAATTACTAAAAAAAAATTTTTTTACACAAAATAAAATATTTCTAATTATAACTGTTATTTTTTTCACGTTAGAAAATTTACTATCACTTAAAATGGGCATTGTGGAGGGTATTCATAGATTCGGCCAAGTCGAATTTAATTTTTCTACTTGTTTTGTTTTAGCTTTGTACACACATTTTTATATCAACGACGCAAATCGAAGCACTGGCGACGCAACTTCGAAGCCATGCGACGCAAACTGAAACCAAAACGACGCAACTTCGAAATCACAGAAATTTGAAAACGACGCAACTTCGAAACGACGCAAACCGAAGCGACGCAAACCGGGGTATTGGTGTATATGAAAGAGGGGAGCAAAATAAGAGTTACCAGTTTTTTTATAGCAGCCCAATCTCACATTTAGCGGGTCAAAGGGGTGGGGGAAAAACTGGATTTTTTTTTTGTTTTTTTACGATTTTTCCCTTTTATTTAAAAGAAACTATATGAACATTTTTGTGCATGTCGAAAGGTTTTTTGAAGGCTTATCCAATGGTGTAACAGTCGTGTCCAAATTCGGCTTCGTTAAGTTCGTAATTTTCAAAAATGAATAATTGTTGGGTTAGTTTATATGGAGATGTATATGCGTAAGACCGCTTAAAGCATATAAAATAATCTCTATCAAAATTAAGATGACCCGTATTTTTTCGTTGGGTGAAATTCCTACTAGTTCGGCATTTAAACGGATTTTCCCGAAAGCCCTTAATTTTTCATTAGGTGGCAACCCTTTTTTAAATTTGAGATTGGGCAGCTAAAAAAAACAAGTAACTCTTATTTTCCCCCCTCATTCCCATATTAAAGTTTCAGGACAATCGGTGGGTGCCCTGTGAATGACCTTCCATGTTAGACACTTGATATTTGGAATATAGGATGCTTTGGTTTAATAAAATATTCTGGGACAATTACTTTCGGAAAATTCTGTTTCTAAGAGTCGTAAAAGGGGTAAACAATTTTACTTTTGGTACTTTTTATATTTTCTAATATAACTATAATAGATACCTGAAATTTGGAATGTGGAATACTACCTTTTGTTAAAACAACCCGACTAAAAATAAATATACAGGTCCATATATAATTTGAAATTGAGCCATATATAATTTAATATGGCCCAACACGTATTTGGATAAAATAAGATGATGAAATTGGTGGATCAAAATAGCTCAAAATTTGTTATATTAGATTAAATATGATCGTTTTTGATCCGAATATTGGGTTTATCTAATTTGATATAATTGTATATAATTTTATATCATAAGATAAAATATGTAGAATTTTGCATAAAATATTTTTTTTTTATCTCATAATTTACAAATTTATCGCAAGTTTTTTCGGGAATTGCAAAAAAAAATCTGTCTGGGACTTAGAAATTTAAAAAAAAAAATCGAAATTTAAAAAATTTTTTCTTAAAACTTTGTTAATAAATTTTTACTTCAAAACGCAAAAAATTTACCAAAAATATTTTTTATCCAGGACTTAGAAAATTCTACAAAACTTTTTCAGGACTTATAAAATTTTTCAAAATTTGGCTAATTTTTTTTTTGTTTAAATCATTTTTAATGAAATTCTTAACTCCAAAACGCAAAAATTATTTGTGTCTGGAAATTTTAAAAAATGTTCTCGGGACTTAGAAAACTTTTTTCCCCCGATTCGGCACCATATATATATGTATGTATATCTCATCTTGTATGAGGTCAGACATGGAGTTATATATCATATATTTATTTATCTAATCTTGTATGAGGTCATTCATGGAGTCATATATAATATTATATGCAATATCTATTTTAATAAAGCTTTATATATTGTATGTGGAGCAACCCGAGTAAAAAAAAGTTATATGACGCAATATTTAATTATATATGAACAGATATGCTTTTATGTAAATCCATATTAATTTTGATCCGAAAATTGGCGGATCGAATATTATACGATTATATCAAATTCTATTATTTTTGATAAAATAATATCAAATTCGATTAAGTTTGATCCCAAAAATGGGTCTATCTAATTGTATTAAATCATATCTTATCTGTTAAAATTAGATAAATTTTTATATAATTGGATGAAATCTGGTAAAATTTTTTGGAATTTTAAACGTGAAATTAGAAATTATTTTATCAGATTGGATACATTATCAATTAGAAGAGTTTTTATTGCATTCTTCGGAATTTTTTCGAGACTTAGCAAATTATTAAAAATTTGTAATTTTTATCTAAAATCATTTATAAGGGATTTAAATTTTCCAAAAAATGTTTGTGTCTTAGAAAATTTAAAAACATTTTTTCGGAACTCAAAAACTTTTCAAAAAAATTAAATTTCTTATAAAAACATTTTCAATGATTTTTTTACTCCAAAAAAATTGCCAAAAAATTTTTGTGGCCGGGACTTTGGAAAATTTTCATAAAATTTTTTAGGACTTGAATTTTTTTTTTAATTGTCCGGGACTTAGAAAATTTTGAAAAATTTTTTCGGGATATAATTATAAATAAAATCATATATCTTTTTATCTGCCATATCTAAAAATTCCCGATCTTATATGTCATATCAAATTTCATATAGATCAGTATATAAATAGATATGAATATGTATGCTATCATATTAAAAAACAAGGACAAATACAATGCTATATATAAACTTATATGTCCATATCAAAGTTCATGCATAACCATATATAAATATAAATAACTATATAATAGCATATATGATTATATCAGATCTTTTTTACTCGGGAACACATGATTTGATATCCTTTTATATGGCACCATATTAAATTTTGGGTGTAAAACTTAATACAAGATACATTTACATATAATTATGTAAAGTACTGTA